>OZ023173.1:8694493-9209195 GCA_963678695.2 Diplodus puntazzo | reverse complement strand
GGACTTATTAACTAGTATCATTCATAACTCATTTGCTGATCAGGCGAATAGATCAGTGTAGACCCTGTGTAAAATTCATTAAACAAGAAAAAAACTTTAACAAATAATATCAACCTACCAAAGCACCAACAAAGCAACTTAAAAGATAAATACTGTTATAAAATCATTATAAAATTGTACTCTACCTGTACTGAATTACTAGTATCATCAATTTGTATCAAATAGGAAAACATCATCTAAATTCCAGAGGAAATATCTTGTGCAAAAAAACAAAAAAACAAAAACAAAAACAGCTAAAGACAACTTTGACTGTCTCTGCAGTTGAAGATGAAAAAGTTTGTTTGGAGAATCGCCCCTTTAACTCAGGTTTACATTATTATGAACAGTTACATTTAGCAACAACTTCTACTATCTGTTGTTGAAGATTAAGCAAAAGTAATTAATTACCATTTATGACATCCTTCCAGTTTGTTTGAGTCCACTGCCTGTTTGAATTCCGTTTAGCTAATTAGCTAGCTAATTAGCCAACTTTACCTCGTGAGGTGGGTGTGTAGCATCGACGTCGAAGGATTAAATGTCTCCTGCGCGCTGAAGGTCCCGGATGTGCCGTTCACCGAGAGCTCCGCTGCGGTCGTATCCGTTTCAGAGGCTTTGCATTAGGTTGAGTATATCGCCCAATCAGATGCTGCATCACTGACTGACTGACGGACTAACCATCCAACGACTGATCTCAAACGCAATCATTGTGTAAAGCTGGTTGCCAGCCGCAGTTGTATGATCAAACGGAAACAAAACTGAAACCTAGTATAAGACTGAACTGTGTATATAACTCCAGAGGGCTTTTATTTTGAAAGAAAGAGATACAGGAAGTGGTGAATGCAGGAACTTCACCAGTCACTGACTGTCCTCGTCGTGTTTACAGTCAAAGCTCAGCAGCACGCACCGGAGTTCAGGTAAGAACAATGCTTCTAAGTTGTTGAGACTTGTCACAACAATGTTTTACAAACTGCTGTTACAGTTAATTTGGCTCCGTTTGCATGGGAAACTGTTGTTAAACAACACTTAATAGGCATGTGAAAATGTCCTCATTTTTACCCTGATTGTGGTGTGTTATACAGGTGTGGTGCTTTAAAAATGTCCTAATTTGTCATGCAAACAAGAGCAGCACTACTGGACCTTCTGGAATTTGTTGTTCTGAAGGATTTTACAGTTGCTCAGTGAATGAAGTAACTTAATTACCCACTTTTAATGACTAAATTACTGACTAAATGAAGCTGGCATTGTGTACTGTGCGTTTTTTGATAGTGTTTTAATAGTTGTTAAACATCTGCACTTTACACAAGGCTATATTGTAAAAAGTATAAGGACATCTTAATTTAAAATAGAATAAATGAAGTGTTGGCTATGTCAATCAATACGTATAGGTACAGAAAGGGAGGAGAGACTGACCCTGATGATGACCATATTGAACTGGATGACAGCAGCAGCGGCAGGAACCTCCCAGTTCAACCTACTTTTGCTGTACCTAAAAGTTCCTAAGGTAGAATACTAATTAACTAAAAATGTTACTAACCCACCATATGGCAATATGTGAATTGCTCTTTTTGCTTGCCTGCTGGAATGTTGTTGTCTCTTAGAACATTTTGGGTGACAACAAGTAAAGCTCGACCACCTCAGTATTATTTCAAAGTTGTCAATGTTTAAAGATCCCCTCCAGACATGTTATGAGATTGAATGAAATACTCTTATAGAATACTTTTGTAAACGTATCTGACAGGGTTGAAGAGCAATTCACTTTGACACACTCAAAAGGATTTTGTAAGGCCACACTACTCACAGGATGTCTGTAATCAGGTTCAATCCGTGTGAGCTCATGCTTCCTGCCTCAACCAATGCAGTAGACTGTCCTTCGTGGGAAGCATATTTTCTGGACTGCAATAACTATAAAAAATGTATCTTACTTTTCAGAATGTGGACATTTGAATGCAATAGGAAAAGGCTATGGATATAAACAACTGGTACATGCTTGTTTGCTCATGGTCATTTACTGGCAGGCATGGTTAAGTACTAGTTGTTCTGTATTTCTGTTCAGTTAAGATATCTAAAGTGCTAACTTAACCTTGAATATATTTTTCATGTGCAGCCGTAATTCCAGTTCAGTTGGGACGCTATGTAAAATGTAAATAAAAACAGGATGCAATGATTTGCCAATCTCAAAATTTTGTATCTGAGCTGCCCTGAGCAGAGTTCTCCATACTGCATGAAAAGGGGAATATTTGGCAGTAAACAACAATGTAAATCGCTGTGGAAGTTCACGTTGACAATTCAGCTTTAGACCCCTGGCCAGGAGTCAACACTCTAAGGTGGATGATGCACTCCATTTGTGGTTACTGTGGTGGTGGGCTGTTACTTAGCCTACTTGTTCACTGGTGGCCATGTTCAGCCAGCTTTCACTTGCAACATACAATCAGAAATCATCATTACTATGATGCAAAATATGAAATCATATGTACTTTTGTTCCATGTGGACGACAACAGAAAGTTCCACTAACATCAAACTAATGTTAACTAAATTAATCAATCATTGTAGCATGTACATGAACAATATATTGAGGGTAAAATAGCACTTTAGATGTCTTTACTGAACAGAACCACTAGTACTTACCCCACCTGCCAGCAAATGACCATGAACAAATAAGCATGTGTCAGTTGTTTATATACTTAGCCTTCTCCTATGGCATTCAAATGTTTACATTCTAAAAAGTAGGATATTGCTGTCCAAAAATGTCTATATGTTTACCATGAAGGACAGTCCACTGCACTGGTTAAGGCAGAAAGCATGTGCTCACACAGGTTGAACTTGATTAGCCCTGTCAAATACAATTACAAAATACTGCAAAGTAATGTAAATACATGTACATGTAAACACATTCAAAATCAAGTAACAGAAATACCATGCAGAATGATGTATGTGCAGATTTTGACCCCTGAAGACTGTTTACATACATACACAAGTACATACACAAGCTCAAACATACAGTTGTGGGAACAAGTGGAAAAACACAATTTTGATTTTTGAATTTCAGCATTGATCATGAGGATTAACTTTCACAGGCTCATTTTGAAACTTTTTATATTTCCAGACATTTCTCAAGCAAGAGCTGATGGCCCTGCACGCAGATCCCGAAGACCTTCCCTCGCACTCAGCATGGTCAGCGTATTCAGCTTATTTCATTCTCACCGTGAAATTGAGAACAACAGCAACGATATCCTAGAATTTGAGTGGCCCATATTCTGCTTAAGACTGATTACTATACAGAACACTGAGATGTTTACTGTACAGAGCTGAGCACTAACTATTGAATGAGAGTATATAATATTGTTGTTCACTGTGAGAGTTTATGGTGCTGTTTATAAGGGTCGCAAAATTCCTTGAATGTTCAAAGTTGGAAACCTTCCATGTGAATCAATGGGAATATATGAGAATTTATAGGAATTAACAGGAATGATGGGAAATTTGCAAAATTGCTGATTAACCTTTAACAGGGAATTTAAATGTAGCTAAAAAAAATATCTTGCTTATATCTTAGTTAAAACAATGAGATTTAATACAAATTCAGTTGAATTACTACCCTGCTCTGTGTATTCCTCAATCACATCCACAGCTAATTTCTAGAATCCTGCACACTACAGCAGGACTATTGAAGCCACATTGCTGCATGAAAGTTTAACGAGCAAATAAAAGTAAATCAGATATGCTAATGTAAGCCAGCTAACATCATTTCATTGACGATTTAAGAGCCTAGCTATCATGTTGCTAGCTAGCTCAACTGTGATGTGTTTCCTCTGCCTTCAGCTGGCCTTTTTTTCATACAAGAATGTAGGTTATAGTTTGATTTAGCATGCTGATTGAGGAGTGTTCATCTATTCATCTAGCTTTTTTATTCATCCAGCAATTTTTTTTTCATATATATCTTTATTGGGTTATCTAGACACAATGTATGTTCAATCAGTAAGGATACATTAAACTAAAGCAGGAGGGGTAAACAGTAGCCAAACGAACAAAAACAAAAAGTAAAAAGGGACATTTAGAGGAGGGATCCACAATGCTTTGGTAAAAAAAAACAAAAAAACTAACAGTTTGTATATGTTGTGCCTGGAGTTCGACCACCACATCATCGCACCAAAGACAATTACTGGCGTCTTTCAGAATAGAGTTCTCAACGGGCCTGAAAATTACAACCCGACCCGGCCCGCGGGTTTTTAAGCCCTGAACCCGACGCAGCCCGCACACCAGCATGAATTGTCTGCCCTGGATGATAATAGCCCAGTGTTTAATCTCCAGGTTGAGTGGCTTTTGGTTTTTCGGACTAGTTCCAAATCTAATAAGAGGGGGGCATGGTCTGAAATAACTGTTTCACAGAAGGTAATAAAATCTTATCAGAAAAAAGTAGTCAATTCGAGAGTATGTTTGATGAACCTAGGAATAAAATGAAAACTCTTGCGCTGTTGGGTGGAAAACATGCCACACGTCCACACCAATTTGATCTGTGAATAGACACACATTTGGCTGCTTTGGATTGAGTTATTTTTCTTGAAAATGATCTGTCAAGTGTGGGATTGACAGATAAATTAAGATCCCCTCCAAAGATGAGGTGATGTGTATCTAGGCATGGAATGGATGAGAATAGGGAAGTCATACAATTAGGGCAGTCCCAGTTGGGGGCATAAACACAAACCATAATAACAGGAGTTTGGAACAGCGCACCAACGACAGTAACATAATGACCATTGGGATCAGATATGACCTGTTCTGATGAGAACTGTACTCGCTTGTGCAGTGAAATAGCTGTGCCTCTAGAGCGACTATTGAAGTTGGAGTGGAAAACCTGTCCAACCCAGGGTTTTTGTAGTCTGGTGTGGTCGCATAGACGAAGATGGGTTTCTTGTAGAAACACAATGTCTGTTTTCACACTCTTAAGGTGTGAAAGTACTTTTGTCCTTTTTATAGGTCCACCAAGTCCCCTGATGTTCCAGCTCGTGAGTCTGATGGTTCGTAACGTGTCTTTCTGGCTAATGTCAGTCATAGAATCAGTGCCAAAATATCAATCCTCCAATATTAGAATTGAGACTAATGTTTAACAGCACAGTCAATTCTGTAATAATAATAATAATTGAATCTTACATATTAGGAGCTTAATTGTAAGTTTGTAGGTAATCTCAGCAGAGAGAATGGGACTGAGTCTTCCAACTCCGCCTGTGTACCTTTAATGATCATTTGACTTCACACAGACTCTTTAACAAAAATCAGCCGCGCTCTCAACAAGGGTAAATTACAGTGAGACATCGTAGGCCTACCAGGCATACTGGTCTGCCTATAACTTCAGTCCAGTTTTCATAGCGCGCCAAAAAAGTTAAAGGAGATGTGAAAAGAGACGTCATGTTTTCACTTACTGCTGAGATCATGGTAGAAATGCTCCGCTTCATCCGTGGAGTCAAATATGCGAGACTGTCTGTTAACAGTGACCTGTAACCGCACAGGGTAAATCAGCCCGAAGCGTATCCCATCCTTAGAAAGGAGAGACTTCACTTTTTTGTTGAGTGATGCCTGTTTCTTGGCAAGTGAGGCGCTGACATCCTCAAAGATCCTTATGGGATAACCCTGATAGGAAATGCTCCATGTTTTGTGTGGCCACTTCACGCTGCAGTCGTCAGGTCATCTGAGTGGGAAGTGAAGGTTGTTTCCAGATGGTAGCTGTGTGCAAGGCTACATATCAGCGATCTTTTGGAGAGATGCTTGGATAGGAGCCATGGCAGTATTCAGGGAGGTGGTGAGTTCACCTGTTACATCTTTGAGGAGGTTCTCGAGCATGTACAGTGTTAGCGGTACACTGCTACACTGCCAGCGTCTGCCTTGCTAGCGTCTTTATCATGCGGGCTGAAGTGTTGAGTCCGCTGAGGCTGGCTTTTGCCGCGGATCCCGTGGGGTTTACTCATTTCAGCTCCAAATATGCTACGCCGAAAAGAAATTAATTCTGAGTATAAAAAAATAAAAAAAGTCTGAGTGTAGATATGTTAATGTTGCAAATGGTCAAGGAGCAAACGCCAGGCCTGTGATCACTCTGCTGCCATTACCAGAAGTCCAATAAATCTCCAGCATATTTTTAAAGACCATTCCAATTGTTTAGCTAACTATTCATATATCTGTGTAGAGTATTGCATTAGCATTTTTTTTTTTTTACAAACTTTTCACTCATCTTATTCTACAGAACAATGTGGATACATTTTACCCCAGCCAATGCAGAAGGAAAGGCTGTGAACAATTGCATGCATGTCTGCTGATGACAAAAGAAAATGTTCATATTTATGCTCGCATATGACACAGTTTGTATGAATTACCCCCAATTTCCCATTAATTCCCATGGCAAGTTTCCAACTTGGAATATTTTCAAAATCCCCCTGTTTAACTTCCTATGGAAATTTTCCAAAAATTTACCGAAAATGTTTCACTCCTTTGCAACCCTACTGCTTACTGTGTGTAACACTTGTTAACTACAGAGTTGAAGAGTATTGGTCATAAATATCAAAAATGTAATAATTCTAATAAATATTGCAATATATGATTATTTCCAGTGCTGTAAATAGTGTTGTTCCTTCACAATACATTGCACCCACTTAACCTGCATTAGGCTACTGCTGGTGAGATTACTTATTGCACCTAAGACCCAGATGTTGATGCAAATTTCTATTATTATTATTGTTATTTGACTGTTAATTGTCTGGAATATGTATATTGCAGTAATGCTTCAAATGTGTTAGTGTGTCTGAACAAAGTGATATATGAGGACCAGCAGAGTGACGTCACTGAAAGTGTGTTAAAAGTGTGTTAAGTTCCAAAACTGGCCACTAGTTGGCGTGACCGAAGATGAGCAAAAACGCTAAACACACTTACACACTTAATTTCTTAAAATTGTGATGTTTTAAGACATTGGAGATTTTTAGTCTGGGAGCATGTTGGGGGGGTCTAGAGCACTGTAGAGCACTTAGAAAAATGAGGACGTCAAAAATGTCCTCATTTTTCTCAGTGTCCTGATAGTGTAGGTGTGTTATCATAAAATTGTCCTGATTTGTCATGAAAACAAGTGCACACACACACACACACACACACACACACACACACACACACACACACACACACACACAGATGACTATTCATGTTGATTTTTACTGATGCTCTGTGAATTTGGTCGCTGTTTTGATTATTATTATAATTTTCAGTGTCTATTCTTTGTATATTCACAGCAATTATGCAAGTTCACAACTAGTTGGAAACATCATTTACAGCATTGAAAGGTGTTAAATAAGATTTGGTAATGATTATGTTTGAATTATGTTTTTCGTGGTATTGTAAGAGCAGTTAAACCAGACCGGTCAAATTTGACCGGGAACACCAAAGTAAGGGGGGTGAAACGAACATAATACAAGGGTTAAGGACATCACGTAGACTATTGCAGTTTCTAGATAAGGTGCGCTCGATTTGCATACCCAGCTATTAATTAGTATTTTGTGCGCACATTACACTTACTTCATGGCCACAAATTAGTATTTTGTGGCCACGAATTAGTATTTTGTGCGCATGTTATAGCTATATTGTGGCCACAATTTAATTATTTTTTTTTGACCATGTCATGTCTGGGGCTCCGTAATCTCGGCCCAGGGAAACACTGAAACACCAATATATTAGCATTTCTATATGTAGCATCGCTCTTCTTTGCTGCTTACAGGATATTCCTCGAGGCTCAGCAGAGAGGTTACATTGTCCATCTCCTAGGTTTACTCTTAGAGCGATGTCTGGACAGGATCTAGACTCAGGGGGATCCTGCCCTATCTCCTACCTTCATATTGGCCTACGCTTCATGAAATGCCTTACTCCAAGGGCTGTGATTGCCAAAGTGCGGTGCTCACCTCAACAGATATTATTAGACACTTTCATTGACCTCTCCTCATTGAAATGCACTTTAGCGCTGTCGAACAAAGGCAGAATCCTTCATGGAAAGTGGTTTTATTTTGTTTCCTTCATGAAACATTTGTGGAATATTAATTTGACTGTAATAAAATTACTTTTTGGCTCGTGGGCCGTTATCTCTATTAACATGCAATATGCCCATGCTGCTTATTCATTTTAATGTAGCATGTGAACATTTGTTTAGACCCCCCATAATTTATCACTAATGGACTCATCATTCACTAAAATAATAAGCCTTAGGGCGACCTAAAGGCAAGGTAAGATAACATAAGCTTTCATGATGTTTCAGCCGCCAGCCACATTGGGAACTGGTTCAGTCAGCACATAATGATTTGCTGTGTTGTTGTTGTGACTTTAAGTACCCTTAACTGTCTTCCGTGGGCCTATAATTAGCTGCTCGTTGTGTGTCTCACCATTGTGCATTTTCTCATACTTTTCTTTGTAAATTCTTGAACCAGCAACACTCCTGGCAAACATGTAGAATTACTCATGGGCTGCAGCACAATCGATGGGAGAAATTGATGCAACTGGGGCAGTTTGTCATGTGTATGTAATTAATTACAACACGTACGCCGACCCTTGAAAGGGGATGAAGTCTGTAAGGTGGTATATACCCTTGGGTTCCGCCGCATCACCTTGAGCAAACAAATCCGCCGTAGGAATAGCAATGGCAAAAAATAATTTTGCCCTCTTCGCGCTACCTGCTGAGTAACTATCAGGGCAACATAGCCTCCTGAGGTCGGCTCCAGTAGGGAGGTGAGCATGCAGGCAAGGACTTAGTCATCGATGATTCCACAGCTTGAGTGTGGGTGTACTGTGGAAAAGTTCAGAGGCATCCTAGGTGTGTTCCCAAGGGCGGAGGATGGAGGTCTTGAGAGGGATTCTCCGCGCAGTGTTCAGCATGTCAGCTCTCAGCAGGTGGACCTTGTATTAACATGTGTCAGTCTGCGGGGGAGGCAGGCAGGGGAGTGGGAAAAGAGCAGAGACGCAAACCTCCATTATGCTAAGAGGGGGGTATGGTGATGAGGACAACAACAACAGAGCCGAACAGTCATTGACAATCCCTGGATGTCACAGACCACCCGGCTAGTCATATTTCAAAGCGTGCCTTCCTCTGGGTAGTGATGGGGCACTGGGACAGTCTGGTAAAAGGCAACATAATCAATCAAAGCAGGCAGCCTGACATTCAGCATCGCAGAACATTTCAAAGGGGAAATCACAGCCATAGCAGTTTTTCTTTCATTTTGTGCATGCCATGCTCCAGTGCACATCTAACACACCGGACACCTTCTTTGACCAGCCAGCCCATTATCCGCATGTAGTCTTTATTTTATGAAAGCTCAGATACGAATAAAAAATGCCTCAAAAGAACATTAAAGTCACCGTCAGTCAGTTCTTCTTGTTCCTACAGTTGTTCCCACAGCTTAACTGTGTGGGATGATACTGTACATGTGAGGTTTGGAACAACAACGTTTTCACATCCGTCTCTGATAGTGTACATTTTCTTAGTTCTTACTGAGAGGTGGGATTACAAGCATAGTTTGTGCTTTGAGTTTATATATATATACATAAACTCAAAGCAATCAGTGCACATACCCTAAGAATGGACTTCTTGTGTAGACATGAGAAGTAAACATCTTGTGTTGAGCAGTTACATTTGTGGAGTGTAGAAACGTGTTTACATGTTCATATACTCTAGAATTTTTAATGAGGGAGAAGGAATAGTTGCCATCTCGGGGGTTTTAATATGGTAATTATACTGTTTTTTCTGCAAAAACACATACACTATAGAATTGTATATATCCCTTTATACAGAGGTGGAGGGGTTCTTTAACCACTGTCTGTTGATTATGGTTAGGCTACTTTTAGGACTCCAACTAGCAATTTGTTATTCATAATCTATCGATTATGCATTTAGTCCATGTCAAATAGTTGTAAAAAAAATGCTCATTGCAATTTCCCAGAGCCCAAAGTGACATCTTCAAATTGCTTATTTGGTCCGACCAACAGTCCAAACCTCAAAGACTGTTTATTTGTTATCATAAATGAAAAGGAAAAGCAACACAGTGTTTCCCATACTGCTTGAATCCATCTTGCAGACTGTGGGCAGTGACAGTTATATGGTTTCAAAAGTTATGGATGTGTTTTTGTAAATAAAGGAAGCATAAAAATGATCTCAAACTTCAGGTGCATGTCATATCCTCATATTTTAAAGTCATTATTCATAATATATTTTTGCCTTTATGTGATTGTTGACCACAAAGGACCTAGGAGAGAGTGACGTGAAGTCAAACTGTGGGACAGTATAATTTTTTGGATGCTTCTCGACCAGCAGACCACGGGGACAACTGTCGTATCTTTATCCTTTTCCCATTCTGCTCACCACCACCTGTCCCGTCTGAGGAAAAATGACAGCGCTGGACTTCTATTCAAACACGTTGTAATGTTCATCTTGAATGCCAAAGCGAGTTATCATGTGTGGTTTGACCTTAACCATGTGACATTTTTATAACCTCAGCCAAGCGTTTCAGTTGACCAAACGAAACAGTGCGGTATGTTCACTGTACAAACCAGAATAACGCTCAGTGGAGTCATTATGAAAAGCTTTGACAAGTGACCTACTTTTTTCATGCAGGACACATAATAGAACCAACACATAAGTATAGAAAACTTGTTTTCAACCCGCATAGTGCTGGAGTGCTGGAGGGAAGGCCACATGCTCTGTCTGAGGAAACAGCTGTGCTGCGTTACTTCTAGCCTTGTGAGTAATTAGCATGCTTGAAACTATATTACATGCGTACACGACTGAGTTAAAGAAATATGATTGCTCACGTTTATTATGATAAATAATGTGGAGTCCCACTCACCTGTACATGAGTGGAATAAATAAAGAAATACCTCAGACGTAATCTAATGTTTGAGTCATATATATTGAGGAATGTACCCAGAGCTTGGCACAGTAACTGCTCCCTGAGAGAGAGGACAGGCAGAAAAGAACCAAAACCTATATTTCATCCTCTTCATATCCCTCGGAATTGCTAAACTCAAGCCAATTGAAAAGATACAAGAAGAGAGGGGCGAGATAGGGAGTGGGATGAAAGAAAAACATTAAATGTTCTGAATGTATTACATCCCCAATAGAAATTCGCGGACCTGTCTTGATAGTGTGAATAGGCATGACAGGGGAATTTAAAGACCTCCCTGTTCATCATAGTTTCTTTACCAGCACCCAAATGACCATGGCCAAGCCCAGCCTGGTTGACAGGATAAAATATTAGCATTAAAGGTTTCTGCAAACCACAGGTACATTCAAATGCCAACATGTCGTAGGCTACATACCATATTGAGATGTATACAGAATGTGTCCTATCACGTTAACAGTACACTTTTATCACCTGACATTCATGTCAAAGTCTGAAGGGGTGGAGTTAGAGGAGACAAGGCTTGCAATTTGAGTCCGTGTTACAGCAAAGTGTGAAACCACTGGATATTTTGATGTGAAGTCGAGCCATCTGAAGCCATGTTTGTGGAGACAAAACCACGTGTTTGTAAGGGGACCTTTGGGCAGCTCCAGTTGTGTTAGTGGAGACCAAAAGAGGTATTGTATGCCCTTCTACTGGAGACATGTATAGTGCCCTCTAGAGTATCCTTCCATTGGAGAACACATGATAAAGTGCCCTCTAGTATTCTCTCTCATTGGAAAACACATGATAAAGTGCCCTCTAGTGTTCTCTTCCATTGGAGAACACATGATAAAGTGCCCTCTAGTGTTCTCTTCCATTGGAGAATACATGATAAAGTGCCCTCTAGCGTTCTCTTCCATTGGAGAATACATGATAAAGTGCCCTCTAGTATTCTCTTCCATTGGAGAACACATGATAAAATGCACTCCAGGGTTCCCTTCCAATGGAGCAAATGTGATAAAGTGCCCTCCTGGGTTCCCTTCCATTGAAGAAACATGATGAAATGCCCTCCAGGGTTCCCTTGCGTTTGGGAAAAGCTGATGAAGTGATCTTGATGAGAGACGACACAAATTGAATACCAAGAAGGGGGGCTCTTTTTAGAACTGGAATATCTTAATCAAGAAAATATTGTTATAAAAATGAGGAAACAACTCACATGCGCGCACACTTATTGCTAAACACTATTTGGATACAAACGTAACACAGCAGATGTTTCTACAGCAGATGCTTTCCTCCACGTAGTGCTTTTGATGCTTGCTCATTTCCTGATTGCTTGTTTGTCCGTGTTGTTGTTTGTAAACCTGGGGCTCCCCTCGCCACGTCCTCTGCCTGAACTGACAGCTGTTCGGCCCAGCAGGCCCCCGAGGCAGAACACAAGGCTCCATCTGATGTCAGCTTGTCTGGTGACGGCGGGCCAAGGTGCCTTGTTTTTCTATCAGCACCGTCACCTCTGGGCCCAGAGAGCATCTTCGGCGGGACAGCTTTTGGACACCGGTAATGAGACATGCTGTATGGCGAGAGTCATGCATGACAGCTTTAACAATTCCATAAAGATGGCCACACAAGTCTTCGCCTTCCCGTGTGGTGAGGAAGACTCTGTATTTCTGGTGCAGTGGGGTTGCCATTGACTGCTGCGATTAATGAGTCTCTCTCACAGAAAGTGTAGGTGTACTTGTCAGTGACACTGTCCAGGCAGTAAGTGTTCCTGTCAAGTGGCACATACCCCAGCCTTCTATTATAGTCCAAGCACTCCTCAGCTTGGAAGTGTATTCAAATTGAAGAGTGCGTGTGTTATAATTGAGGTCTAGTGTGACAAAAAGTGTGACGTGTGAGGTGATGATGTGAATAGTTTCTTGTTTGTCCCTATACTGAGTGTGTTCTGTTGCAGTACTGGACTTATATGTCACCCATGTGCAGTTCTCCTACAAGGCTTGTGCTGGTAGCCACATGGCTTCCAGGCCAGCCTGCTCTTCAGGCGCTTCCTACACATTACACCAAAATACAGGCCTGATAGTTTGAGACTAATGTCATTTAGTTTTTTTTTTTTTAGTTCCTAGACTGCAGTTCCCGTATACGTCATCATCCACTCTTCTTCAACAAAATGGTTGCACCGATTGTGTCTTAATAACAAGACAAAAGACATGCAGTTACAGTGCACACATTCTAGCTTAAATAGCTGAGGTTTAAATTAAAGCAACATTATGTAGAAGGCATTCCGTGCGACTTGGCGCCCCCCACAGTTTCTGAATGCAATAACACTGTCGTAAATACAAATCCCAGGTCTGTACCAGTTTGTCAGATGTAATGTAGATGTGAACTACACACAAAACGAATAACGCCATAACAATGTGTCATGTGGTGAAAACTTGCGTGTTGATGTAAACATGTATGCAACACTGTGATCCTACCCTCTTACTGAAGTTACATAGTGCAGAAACAAGTGATGTGGGCAGAGTAGCTGAGACAGAGACAGCATTCACCCTGCTACAAGACATCAACGTGATTGACAAGGATAAGGGTACTTTTAAGCTAAAAAAAAAAAAACTTTATTAGAGATCTAACTACAACCCCATTCCATAAAAGGTGGAACGCAGTGTAGAATGTAAACAGAAAAAGAAGGCAATTATATGTTACACCTTTTTCAACCTGTATTCAATTGAATACAGCACAAGCTGACCAGATATTTGATGTCCCTTTATGTTTTTTTTTTGTTTTTTTTGTAAATATACTGATTACTGATACTGATTATGATTTGGATGCCTGCAACACAAAAAGAAAGAACAACAGTTTTTTTTTTTTTTTATATTCTCTGGATTCTAGCGAGCTAGCATTTTACTATTGAGGATGTTTGTTTTTTTGTATCTATACATGGAGGTTTAAGTAATAAAGTCAATTGAGCATATGATGTTATATGGGATAATGTAGCCAATCAAAGTCAAAAAATGCGAAAAAGAAGAATGGATGCTGAATTGACAACTTTATATAGTGACATTCCAATTTGAAAATGGAAAGTGAGTGTAGACTGAAATGAAGTAAAAGGGAGAAAAATCTATCTGTCTTATAACTATAATATTTAAATGGAATGTAATGTTCAGAATTATTTGTTTGTCGAGCGTATAATCGTCTGAAACTAAGAATCATTGTGTTTTCTTTATTTCAGAATTAACCTTTTATATCGACAGAGGGAGTGAGTCTGCCAGGTTGCACCACCGAGTTTTACACAGTCGCCTAGAGAGAACAAACCAAACACTGGCTCCAGAAAGGGGCCCACTGCGTTCTTAGCTGTGTTGGTGTCCACCTTATGGTGGGTGATGGAGGGGTGGTAGTTAGTCAGTTAGTTGGAATCTGTAACCTCACTGCTGGATGCCACTAAATCCTACGCATTAGAAATGGCTTAGAAATGTAAAAACTTGAAATGTGTAATGGGAAATAGAAACAAAACATATTGGAAAGGGAAAACAGACTACAATATAACCAGTACAGTACAGTAGTTTCTTCATCTCTTCCTCCCTTTCTCAATGGAGATTTAACATTTGGCCTGTAAGCACTCTTTATTATAAATTTGATCCAGTGGCTCTGACAACTGTGTGATTACACTGGTAGCGGAGGTGTTGCTTTGACAGAGTAATGGCAATATGGCTTCCCAATGTGTTTCAGCTGTGAAGGGGTCCTGTGGGAATTCACGGGTCAACCACAGGCCAGATTTTATTTGGATCGCATCAGTCAGTTAAATTTCCAATACATTTTGCAGCTTCTTTTTTTTCTTTTTAACATTTAATTATGGCTTGATCATCCAGAGTAAAAAGTCATCGAAAGCATGGTGACTAGTCAGCTTAAGTCAGGGTTTTGAATTCCTTAATCCGAGATTCTCTTTGTTGTCACTGGTATATGTGGCAGTGTGGAAGTCATAAACATCATGTTGATGTCGGAGGCTGTGCCTTACGGGTCAGGCTCGGAGGGGAAAGGAAGTACACAGATATTACTTCAAACCTGCTTTATAAATTTGGAGCATTATTATTGATGACTTGATTTGATCGTATCTGATTTAATGGCTCATAATTCCCTTGCGATGATAAAAAAAACATTATCTTAACAGCTGTCAGCACACAAATTTATCGTTTGAACGCACCTTGTCAATTAAGTGTTGAGAAACATAATCCAACAATTGATAATTAAAGGAGCCATCGAGGGAAGATGTAATTCATCAACTGTGTATTCTTAACTGTTCTGTAAGTGATTTTTATTGACTTTCACTTATTGCCTGTTAGGATCCTCTAACAGCATGTTTTTTTTTTGTTTTTTTTTTCTCCTGAGCTGTGGGCTTGTTTCCCTGATAAGCAAGTTCACAGACTTGCGCCTGGAGCAAGGATAACGTCGTTTTTGATTAGAATCCTTGACACAAATCCCTCGTCCCTTTTGAAGTTGCGGACCCTCTCTCGCGGCCGTGATACCGCCTTAGGGATATGAAAAGACATAGATACAGCTAAGCGAATTCATGATAACTTTCATCTTGAACTGTTGGATTAAATAAGCATCTATCTCATGTTGTTCCTGTTTGTGATACTCCACAGTTTTCACTACCTTCACCGTCTGCTTTCAAACCTGCAAAGGTTCTTTATCGTCTGTAGTAATTGTATCTGTATGCTTCATAATAAGATACCTGTACTCCAAGTTAAGCTTTCAGATATCTATATGTTAAGTTGATTTAAAGGATGCATGTGCTTCTTTATTTTTCTAGTATTTTATATTCTTATGCATGTGAAAAATCTGCACTAACAGAAGCATCTCTTTCCAACTGGAAACACTGCTCTTAAACACCTCGTCAGTGGTCTCATCTCTTAATTCTGTGACTTTGTGACATCACGGCTAGTTTCGCCTGTAAGTTCAGTATTTGTGAGCTGACCAATCAGAACACTGCTTGGTTAGGGTTTGGAAAAGATCACGTCTTGGCATAAAATACATTCTGAAAATCCGTGGAAACTGTCCTGAAGTCTTCCTAAAAACATCCAGTGGTATTAAACGTTGAAACACCATGGTCTCTCGTCCCTGTATATCCAGTGGTTTGACACATGTTGAAACCCAGTCTTGAACTGCAGTCACAGACTCCACTACCATCCCCTCCATCTCCTGATATGAAAGTCATATAATAAGCACACAATGTGATCGTGATATGACATGCCTTGTAGAAATCACACTATTATATATGGACACATACAAATACGAATGCATCGTTTGTTGGCAAAAACGTCAACTGCCAACATTTCACCCTGCCGTCTGGCCAGACCAACAACCAGTTCTGATGAAAACCTGTGCCATCTTATGAGGAAAGATCACAGCCACGCCCTTACAAAGGCAGCAAAGAGAGAAATGGTTCAGGATCACAGAATCTCAAGTTGTCCTCAGAGGTGTGGCTGATTGATGATGCCAGCGTGCTTTTTCACTCTTAAGCTTAGGGTAGGAGCATTGAATGGGTGAATGGGGTCGTATGCTGTATGCTTTGAACAATGCAATTTTGTTTCTCTAATGTATGAAAATGCATGCTTTGTGTGGTGCTGAGAAAAGAAGCCATTACCAAGAGGATCAGAGGCTGCAGCCAGCACTGTAAGGATGCTTTCTCCTTAATGCTCCCAGCGCAGCCATTAAAGTCCACCCAACAACTCAGCTCAGCCTGTATCTCCCACTTCTGATGGCTCCTCTGCGGTCATTTATCAGTCAGCAAGCGTCAGAGCCAGAAAATACAAGGGCAAGTCGGGGAAGGGACGACCGAGCAGAGGTGGCAAAATAATTTTTATCTCTCTGCCAAACTTTGAAAACAAGAAACTTGGACGGACCATTTGTCAAGGCTAACCCATACTGAGACTATTCTTCTAATTCTATCTTGGAAAACCAAAACAGAGTCGTAGATCAGGTAAACAACATGTTTAAATCCCCCAAATATTGTTTTTCTCGACTTGATGTGTTTTTCGCAAAGACACAGACACTTCTGGATATTTATGTACTTGCTGCAACCAGTTGGCAAAAGAGTTTACACTTGAATTATTCGACAATTATCAGCAATTAGTGCTCAAAGTCAGACACATTCGTCCCCATTCATTTTTTTCTTTGTTGATTCATTGGTTAAATGGCTCATTGCGTTTCGGTCTCAGTGAGTGATACATTTTAAGTTACATCATTAGTAACAGAGTAGGAAATGTTGTCTTTCTGAAAATCTGCAAATAGCCCTTAATGTCTTTCTGAACCCGTGGCGTGTTCTTCGTGAAACTTAATTGTATACATCATGCAGTACATCACTCTTACAGAGTAATGTGTACTGTATAAGTGTACTGAGGTTCAATGTAAAGGAGTGTACAATTTTCCTCCAAAATAACAATTTTACACATAAATAACCTTTACAAATGAGTGTTAAACATGCACTCAAAACGTTTGTGGACCTTAAGTCTTTGTAATACATGTAAAGCATTATAACACAAATTTTATGCAAGCTGTCACATTTGTTACTAGCAGCCTCCGTCCTCCCAACCTTTGTCGGCCAGTTGGTGTTGGGTGTTTTTGCTCGTAATACCACCCGTTACAGTAGAATAGCATGAAACCATTGCCATGTGCATTATGACATAAATGCCTAGGAGTAAAATGGTACCCACTTATGGAAAACCTGCTTCCTAGTATTGCTGTTTGCATAGGACTCCATGGATTACCTTGTAAAATTTAGAAGATTTAAGATTTAAGAATTTAAGAACGATAGATACATTTACAATAGTTGTGTAATAGATTGAATCACCATGATGCTGCAGCAGCAGCAACTGTGCTTCCAGGTAGCAGTTCGCAGTTTGCATATTTGTAAAATCTGTTGGAAATATGTAAAATCACCAAAACTGTTTATTTCTGTTGTCACTGTCAGCTGTAACTGTGACATATAAAAGAATATAAATAAACACTGTGGTCTGACTTGTCTGATGTTTCTGCTATGCATATTGTATGTACTGTATTGCTTTGCTAGCATCATTATATCTACTCAACAGTGATATGTCGGACATCTTGAGTGAACTCAGGCTGTCATTTTCTTTAGCCCAACACTGAAAGTGAAAACGTTGTTATTTAGATATAAAGGCATCAAACGTGCATTTTAAATAATTGGAACAGTACAATTAAATGATGTGTAAAATAGTGAATGGTGAAGGGGTTTTCTCCCCCAGAGTTATTGCAAACAGCATCACAGTATCACAGCATATGGTATCTATTCAACTTACTCATGTATGTTTCATTAAACTGTTTAGGTTTAATCTGATTTTGATCAGAAAACAATCCGGGTGGAGGATGGTGCAGATGGAACCTCAAGGCTATTCCACCTCATATGCCTGAAATCTGAGAGAACAATCAGAGAACCGCAGACTTGATTCATTTCCAAGGCAAAATAACCTCGCAGCATGAGGCTGGCCGCTGCCTGATGATACAAAATGGATGCACCTGTGAACCAGCTGCCCTAAATCAAGGTTGTTCTTCATTTCAAGTTCCCTGCTCGGTTAAATCAGTTTGAATATGCGCTTGAAATAGATAATACAGTGCATGCATGTGTCTCTCTGTGTGCTGTCGGTGTCACAGGGACACGACTGGCGCACTCACACACGCAGACGAAAATATGCATAAATTTACCAATGCGAGCTCACTGAAAAGGTTAGGGTGCTTGTTGGCTAGTGTTCAAACAAGACGAGAGTAGCGTAGGTGGCAGGAGTTGTGTTTGGCAATGAGTGGGAGTGAAGGAGGTAACTCAGTGTCAGAAATCCCTGGAACATCTGTTACCTTACCCTGCTACCTGCAAACTGGATGACTGGTGAATAATGTTGCCTCTGCTATGGCCCTGCAGGTGGTAGGAAGGCGCTGTCCATAAAAAATAGTATGGATTAACACATTGTTCTTCTGGAATCTGAGTGTAGCTTCTGTGTGGTTGTTTGCAGAATGGGATTGTTGCAGTAAACCAGGTATATGTGATTATTTTTTATATTTTTATTCTTCACCAGTGGGTCATCAGAATGCTGAAGTTGGTCAGTCAGTCAGTCAGTCGGTCAATCCAACATTTCTCTAGAGTGTAGCCCAAAACATTACTGAATTTGAAATACTCAGCCCAGTTGCCAGAATAAAAGTTGGCAATGTGATTCCTGCAAACCCAAAACATGTTGAAACTTTTAATATTCTTTATATTGCAACTTTTCAATAACTTAGGTTCAATTTTCTTTATTATGTTGCGACCATGCTGTGCTCATGATCTGACTGAGTTAAGGCAAAAAACACACGTGTTAGGGTGAGGAAAAGGATCATTATTTGGCTTCTAATAGGGTTAGGGTTAGGATTTATTTTGATTGCCACAAACATGGTTGAAGATGAAGAGATCAGATTCTTTGTATCTCTCTCTCTCTCTCTCTCTCTCTCTCTCTCTCTCTCTCTCTCTCTCTCTTTCTCTCTACACACACATATATATATATATATATATATATATATATATATATAGAGAGAGAGAGAGAGAGAGAGACAGAGAGAGAGAGAGAGAGAGAGAGAGAGAGAGAGAGATCTTTTTTGGTTTATACTGTATACTCTATACAGACAATATATGTACTAAATTTGCAGATATATATGACGCTACATACAATTTGGAATTGGTCTGCAATAGTTTCCTCACTATTTATGTGACCCCAAAGGACACTCCCTTGACAAGTGTTTTGGTTCATGGTGAGATATCACTTACAGTGAGTTAGTACTTTGTCTCCTAAACTTGGCAACCAAGGCCTTCAGAATTGGTGAGGCACTATACACAGGACCAGGGCCAGGGCCAAATTTGGGCCCTAAGCAGATTTTTATTTTGAGGCCCCCCCCCCCCATTACAAAATGACTGTATCACGAAATGCCATTTAGATTTACAACCTTTATGAGTAGGAACACATCAAATGAACAGCCTCTTTCAACAATGGAAGTGAAGTCTGACACAACCTTAAAAGGCCCTCGGCTCACAAATTCAACCCGATCGTCGTCTGATAGGTGTGCTGGCCACAGAGCAGGATCAACTGGTTGTGCACTCAGAGTAGTGATAGTAGCATCTGTAGCTGAAGAGATGTTGCTTGATGGCCCTGGTGATGTGTCGGGCGCTGACTCCGTGTCACCCTTCCCTTAGCAAAAAGTAGTTTATTCAAGTGTACTACAAGTATACTAATCTTATACTAAAATTGAGGCAGTATACTTGAAGTGTACTTTTTATATACTGCATTTTGTATACTTGAGAAAAGTATAGTGAAGTATACTTGGCTTATACTGAAAAGTATAAAGAATAGTCTAAGACTAAGTACATTAATACTTAGACTTATACTTTTATACTAAAGCTTATACTTGTACTTTAGTATACTGTGGACTGTGGCGCTAAGACTCTTGGGTATTCTGCTGTTGTTGGTGTAATTATGGTTCGTGAATGTGTTTGTGAATAAGATGATGTGTAAGACGGTTGCAGGTTAATTCACATCCTTGTTATGTGGTTAAATTGTGTCGAATTAACAAAGATGATAAAAATGTTGGCACCGCGAGTGAAGGGGTGTTTTCCGGGAGAGACTTCCCGTCTGTTAAGCTGTGGGCATGTGTGGTAATAACTGATGAATCTCTTGCTAGAACTTACCATATTAGAAGTGCTAATACTTACAATATCTTGATGTAAGTACAGAATAAGATCAAGTCATTGACTTATACTTACATTTTATTTAGCAGAATAAAAATGTTTTTCACTACATACCTTTACATTGAGGTATTACCCCTGTTATAAACTTACATGTTAATAAACTAAAATGTGTACTAGAAGTATATACTTAGTACACTAGTAGAATATATGAGTATACTTGTTGTATACTTGAAAGTGTACTTCTGTAAACTTAAAATGACCTTATAAAGTATACTTAAAGTATACTTTTATAAACTTAAAATGTTCCAATTTAGTCCGAAGAAGTATTAAATTATATTATTAAATATACTTATACTTATACTCAAGCATACTTAATAAAATGAACTTCAAGTATACTACTTTTTGCTAAGGGTTAGTAACAAATTGCAGCATTGACCCTGTTATGACAAGAAATCCATCATACAAGAAGATTATTAAGATTTGTTTTGGACTTAATGGTAAATTACACAATGAAATTAATGTAAATATTAGCTTCACAATGATTAAAATGCAATTAATGCAAATATGACTACAACTAATAATATTCATTATGATTTGATTTGATGATATTTCTATATTTAAATATTTTTATATACTTATTCTTACATTTTGTACTGGTTCTATATTCCTAAACTGCTGTTTGCTGCTGCAACGCTTTAAATTTCTCTATTGTGGGTCAAATAAATTATTATCTTAATTTATCTTAATTTTATCCAATCCTATATGACCGTTATGAATTAAATTCACCAAGAGATAGTGACATTTTACCATAAAAATAGCCTAAAACTTCTATTGATAGCATAGATTGATAGGCTATAAACCTGAGCCAACATATGACCACCAACTGGTCAATTAACCACTCCTTTTTTAACAGAAGTGAAGGTATGCAGTTAACAAGACATTCAATAAATGATGATCACGGCCGCTGGAAAATGTAATCTCTAGTCCACACCTAGACAGAATGATCCTCTCTTCTGTCTCATGATTAGCAGGCTGGGGTGTTTATGCCTCAAAGTTTTTATCTTTTACTTCAACAACCCACCTTCAAGTGAAGCACGAGCCTCCTCTTGTTTTGACTTCTTTCTTTTGGTTGCTCCCGATTCATATTGCCGTTTGGAGACCATCTCTCCACCTGCATCCAACTGCCCGCTGATAGGTCAGATGCTGTGTGCTGTCAATCATTGTGGCAACACGTGCGGTGTCACATTACTCGTCTCTTTTTTTCTCTCCTGACTCGGGCTGACATGGTGCTCTACGCGTGCCTCACAGCAGCGATGCGCATCCTTTGCGCATATGCAGAGAATGCGTCCCCTTGCGCAAAATGGGGCCCCCCATGGATCGTGGGGCCCTACGCACAGCGTGTGTTCTGCGTTTAGGCAGGGGCGGCGCTGCACAGGGTTCTTACTTCTACTGTTTATGACTATTCTTTCCAAACAAGGTTCAATAAATGTTTCAGTGTTAGACATCCGAGTCTCCTGAAACTTCTTCAGTAGTCGGCTTACCAGTCCTTAAGAACTCTTTCACACTGAGTTCTTCTAAGAGCACCACCATCTAGCTAAGACATCCACCTCACACTGAAAAGCCCCATTAACAAATTCCATGAGTTTTTTTCATTTTAAATTCACTTTTTCAAATGCATTTTCAGTATGTAATTTTTCTGGTGCCAACCTTTCTTTGGCTTGTGTCTGTGTTAAAAAACAAGATGGATTAATATGTCTGCAAATCCTGAGCGGTTCACCCAAAGTGGTTTTCTCTTTTCAAGTGTGAAGAGGAGACATTTTTTCATTTCCACATGAAAAAAAGTAATGTTTTTAAGATGCAATATGTTAAAATTTGGCCACCTTTCAAATTCATACTTCCAATCAAACCACTAAATGCTGCTAACTGCAGCTGCAATTAGCGAGTTAGCCCACAAGCTTGGCTCAGTGCTAAGCCTAACCCAGGGGTATCTTGTTCGCATGCTATCATTGGTAAACATTATTTCAACCGTCATTTCATCACCTTCTGTTAATAATTGTGAATGAAAAATCTAAAAAAAAAAAAAAGTTAATGCTAAAGTTCCTGCATATTGCACCTTTAAAGTAATTTGCATAGTTGAAATGTATTTTTGATTGTCACATATCCTGTTAAACATTTAATTTGTCCTCTCATCAATTTTGCAACCCCATTGTGGAGTCATAACACTTATCCTCTATAACACATACACATAAAGTAAAAGTAGAAAATTATTGCAGTCCATTTACTCCATTTATTTTGTTTTTTTTGTTTTATCTAAACCAGGAAATGCCAGGAAATGTTATCAATTATCAAAGCTTGATTGGATCCAAGTTCAGATCAGATATGCAAAAAACAGCACATTCGTGACATTGTCCAGGGTTTTTATTCATTCAGGCTCGCTGTTGAGGGTGATCACCTCATTTACCGCCCTCATATAAACAGAACCCCTCATCAAGGGCAGCGTGCAGAACTAAAGAGGCTGAGCACATGAAAGCGGTAAAAGCTTTTAATATCATACTTTTTGTGCATGCACACAAGGCTCCATTTTGTTTCCTCTGAGTGGCTTTATGGTTGAGGGGCATCATCAATTTTCATCCGTCTCTTTTCTGCCCAGGTGGTCTGTGGCGCCTCCATCGCTCTGTCTGTAAACATCCCAACAAATATGGAAAGATCAAGTGAGGGTTTTATCATTATCAGCCCAGGCAATGTCATACAGAGCTGCGGTTTCCTCTGCTAAGTCATTAGCAGTAAATCAAATGGAACATAAGCACACTAATGAATAGAACTGCGAACACTATTTATACAGAATATCTGGCAGGGCAGACCCAGTGCGATAACTTGACATGTTGACTGAACGCTTCTCAGTCTGCTTTTTAGAGGCCATTCATCTAATTTCCGTTTAAGGTCAGCATACTATTAACCCTTTTCGCCATGCGGCGGTATATAAGGCGACAAATACCGGTGGTACATCGCGTAGATGTCTTGCTGTTGCGCCACCCTTGCAAATTAAACCAAAGGAAGGCCTTGTGGAGTTAAGGTATCAGCTGAAGAGTTCAAATGCATTAAATTTCCAACAAAGACGGACCACCCCTTGCCCTCACTGTTTCCCAGCTGGAGCCTGCCTCAGCTCTCCCTTAATCTGACAAAAAGATCCCAGCCAAGCACTTTTCTTGGGGTTAATTGTATGTGACATCCATAATACAGCTTTGGTCAATGGTTATCTTCGCTCGGGTGGAGAGCAAGTTGTTTCACTCCTGATGTTATAAGTTCTTCAGTGTGCTCTTTCTCCACTTACCAAAAAAAAAACAAAAAAACATCTCATTATGCAATTGTTCTTTGAAAAGTTCAAATGCCTAATTAATTTAACAAAAAAAAATTGATTAATTCGACCTTTTTGAAACGGGTAACGATCTCAGAGATGATGACACGCTCTAACCGCCACCGTGATTAACACTGATTACAAATATTTAACATAAAGGGACGTAATGTGTTTTGACATTTTACTCATTCTCTGGGAAAAAAGCGCCAAAGATGTTTCCGAGCCGAGCTGTCTCCTCGCGCATATTAACGTTGTGCATCACTCTGTTAATGAGTATGAAGAAAGATCCATCACAATAGGATCTGTTCAATTTAAAGCAGAAGGTGATGCTTGCATTGGTCTCCACACTGCGCTGCTCGGCTGAACTGCTTGCACTAATGATGAGGCTCGGGGAAGGCGAACTCCCACGGCTATGTGTGTCCCTTTTATTAAGATAGAGGCGGGTAGACAAACGCGGAGGGGAGAGGAACTGATGGGTTAAGCATCTTCCTCCAGAGGAACTTTATCTTCGGCTGAGAGCCACTGTAGTACATATTAATTATGTACGTCGCACGTGACTTGGTACGCACCTGTTTTTTTGTTTTTTTTGATACATGACCAAGAGGATAACATAATACAGCTTTGGTCAATGGTGCTGGGCTGCTGTACTTTCGGCTTGAAGTTACAGTTTTTTTTCCTCTCAAAAAGCAGCAACATAATTGGGTCAGTCTTAGACTCTTGGTCACTGTGGCTGCTCTGTAAACCTGAAGTATTACTCCCATTAGCCGCAGTTCTGTTCCCCTGGGCCATGGGGGACACATAGAAGGTAATTACAGAACATAATGTTATTAATTACTCCGAGCACTCACGCTACCATCGGAGCTGAACTCTCCTGCAGATGAGGTTCTCAAAGCCCGGGCAGGCCACCGCACAATGCCCAAGGTTAAGTGACCCACTCGTCTCTGTCACTGGATGTGGGGAATTGTCTCAGCGCTACCGCTCGTCCGCCGATTCTCAGTACTGAGCCTTTTTTTTCCCGCTGCTGTTTGCCGCCGAGCTAAAAAAGGAAACAAGAAAGATTTATCCACAGCGGTCCCCTGCAGTCATCAGTGTCCTTACAGAGCGCACAGAGAGAGGAAAAATCAGCAAGACAGAAGCAAGTGGTCAGATGTCACTTTTAGTTTCCATTTGAAAAAAAACAAAAAAACAAAAAATTCAGTAGAGTCAAACCAGGCCAATGGTGAGAATTGTTGTTATTATTATTATAATAATTAGCGACTGATTTGTCCTGGTGTGTAATGAGACTCCCCTTGCATGTCAGTGCTGTCATTAAGCAAACTGCTTCCCCATTATGGGTGTAAAATTTCCCACCTCCAGCATGATCTCCCCATGATCTCCTCCTACATGCAGAGTTTATATATAGCATAATTTAATCTCATTACCCAAGTGAGCCATATGCCTTTCCGTAATGATGAAAATACAAAAGTAGGTGTTATGTTTTGGCTCGGTGCATACGGGGACTCGGAGGCTCAAACTAAGTAGGGAAAAGCTTCAAGCTGACTCAAGCTTATTTGTTACTGCGGTTCTTCACACTATTTGTGCAAGCTACTAAGTGCCTCATGCTGGGAGAAGGTGAACTAAGGAAAAGCCACCCTTTTGGACTAAATCTAGTATGGTTGAGAATGCTACTTAGAAGTGTAGTTTCAAACCACAGCTAAAACAATATCAAAATGACCATTTATATGTGATACAAAATATAAAACAAAGTATAATACTAGAGAGGCACATGCAGGCAAAAAAGTCTCTCATTATAGTTTATCTTAAACTACCTACCTGCTCATGGGTTGTACTGTACATGAACATGAAAAAAAGACAACACCCCAATATTCATGGAAAAGAATAAGCAATTAAAGCTTTGAATTACATCGCAGAAACAGGAGAATTTTGACGCAGGAGTTACCCCTCTAGCGTCATTCCTGGAAGTGCCCCTCTTGTGCAGTATTTTAAAGAATGACAAAAATCCAAGTCAGGAGGTGGACAGGATGGTTGGATGGGTTATACAGTACATAGGACTTACTCCCCAAGACTTGAGATCTGGGTCCAAGTCCCGCCTGGTACAAGTGTGAACAGTTTGTTAGAAGCTAGATCATGTGTCCTGGTGTGTGATGAGACTCCCCTTGCATGTCAGTGTTGTCATTAAGCAAACTGTTCCCCATTATGTGTGTTAAATGTCCCACCTACAACATGATCTCCCCATGATGACAAAAGTCCAAATCAGGAGGTGGACAGGGTGGTTGGGTGGGTCATTTAGTACACATGACTTACTCCCCAAGAGATCTGGGTCCGAGTACCGTTTGGTGAAAGTGTGGACTATTTGTTAGAAGCTAGATCATGTTACATAAGTGAGGTGACTGAATTTAGAGCTACTAGTTTTGGTGCCTAAACCTAACCAAGTAATTTTGGTGCCTAAACCTAACCATGTGGTTTTTTGAGTCTAAACCTAACCAAGAAGTGTTGGTACCTAAACCTAACCAAATAGTTTTGGTGCTTAAACCTAAATCAAACTGTGTCCATATCATAATGTTAGTATCAGTCCAAAATTCATAATCTGTCAAAATAATTGAAATGTTTGTCAGCTAGTTTTAAACTGAATGTCTAACTAAGATGTTGCATGTATTTTTTGCAATGAAAGGACTGTGGCACCCTTCAGGTGCAAAACTGACACTCAGAAGGTAAAGCATCATAGTTTAAAGTTTAACGCCACCGGCCAAGCTGCTATATCTGGCAAGTTGGGACGTGAGAACATGTTGTTAATTCATAACGTTTTTTTTTGTTATTGCGGGTTAACTATTCAAGGGATAAAGCAACGGCAAAGCTCTGAATGAAAAATACACACATTCACACATTCCTACAATGCAGTGGGTCACCAATCCCAGAAGTAATATTCTCCAAGTAAAGTCAGCAGCTCTATTTGATTAAGAGCGCAGTTCCCCAGGAGATAAATAATTGTATTATTGTACTAGAAGTAGCTCTAATATCCCCTGCAAATGTCACTGTTAGCTTTCATGCATATAGTAGAGAAAATGTGTGTATCAGCGAATACACAATGCCTGAAAAGGCTTATATAAATCTCTACAATAATCAGTAACCATCTCCCTCTCTTGATGATTAAATTAAATACATTTTCCTTGTCCTCGAACCATTTAATATCTTCAATTTCAAGCAAGGCACCTTATACAATCATTGGTATTCAGAGGTCTGACACATATTGTGAATACATACATGTGGAATATAGTACGAACATCAATCATGAGCCTCTACAACGATTTTGAGATAAGGAAAATGTCTTCACAGTGGTAAAATCGGTATCAGAACAGGCTTTATTGGCCAAGTGTGTGCACTCATACAAGGACTCTGGTTTTTTTCAATGCTCTCAAATTACTAACATAGGAATCACATAAAATAAACAACATTCACAAGACTGGGATTCAACTAGTACTGCCAGTACTGCCAGTATCCAGTTCGAGCCTTGAAGTTTTATATTTTTTTACCGTATGTAGCTGTTTTATTTAAGTTGGCAAGAGGCTGTCAGGAAATACGAGGACGGGGCTGCGTCAAGGCGCCATATTAGAGTTATTCATACTACAATGGTTTAGAATTCAAAGCTGAACAAACAAAAGACATTTATTTAACAGCTTGTCACCGCCACTGCATTGAAAGAAGAAACAGACAGTATGCTAACAGAGCCTGTGAAGGTCCTCGAGGAGGGAGGAGAGAATATCTCTCTTTATTCTCATGGGACTCTTTGGCAGTTATGATACATTTACTTACTTACCTGAACAGAAATCATTTTCTTTCATCTCTGTTCATGCCTTACAGAGGATCAGTAAGATACATCTCTACCCGTTTGAAGTACCGCTACCTGGAGACACGCTGCTGGGCCGCTGCACTGAGCTTATTTGATATACTGGATTTTGTGTCAACTGTGGCAATCCACTCTATGCATCATGTCTAGTTCCGAGCGCAGGGAGACAATGTAAGGACGTGGCGCTATTCCTTAAAGCCACGGTGGCGGGTCTGCCTATTGTTATGATCTATTGTTATAGAGGCAGTTTACTGTACAGTCGGTAGGCGGGGGTCCAACAGAGATAAGGTCCATATTAGATGATCATCACTCAAAGCATCATTGCAAAGTTACCGCCACTATCAAGATCATCTGAGCTTCCAAACAGAGTCAAAAAACTTCTTATCAGTGATACAAACTGATGAACTGTTGAAACTGTTGAAAACAAGGCTTTTGTCTGCCAACAATTAAAGGTCCACTTTGTTATATACTAGATTTTTGTATGTTAAATACTGATGCCTTGGGATGGCTGCCGACCCGCTCGACAATCCCAAAGCAACCCATCCGCTTGGTCAGAGATATAGTAATTGTAATATTTGCCATTTTCACCTGTGCTTTTGATGGCCATCCACAAGCTTCTGGCAGGCTTCTGGTTGAATTTTGAAAGACTCCTCTTGACAGAATCAGTAAAGATCAGCTAAATTTGTGAGTTTCCTTGCACTGACATGTTTCTTCTGCACAGTCCACATGTTCTCGATTCAAGTCAGGACTTTGGGAATGCAATTGCAAAACCTCAACAAAAGCCTGATTTAGCCATTCCTTTACCACTTCTGATGTGTGTTTGGGATCACTGTCCCGCTGGAACACCCAACGGCACCCAAGACTCAATCTGATGATTTTAGGTTCTCCTGAAGAAGTTGGAGATAACCCTCCTACTTCATTATTCTATTTACTTTCTTTGGAGCAGCAGATCCACTAGCAGAAAAACAGCCTAACAGCAAAATAATACCACCACCATGCTTGACAATAGGTGTGTTGTTCTTGAGGTGAAAGGCCTCACATCTCTCCTCCAAACAGATTGCTCTTCATTGTGGCCAAACAACTCAATTTTTGTTTCTCCTGACCACAAACTTTTACCCCAGGAAGGCTTTATCTTTGTCTATGTGATCAGGAGGAAAAGAGCTTTAAGGTTTTCTGTCTGGAGCGAGGGCTTCTTTATTGAACGGCAGCCTTTCAGCTCACGTTGATGCAAAACGTACTTGACTGTGAACACTGACACCTGTCTTCCAGCAGCTTCTGATTTATTGCAGACTGGCTTTTTGGTAGCTTTTGATGTCCTCTTCCTGATCGTAGCAGGGACTTTATACTTATAAACAGCTGTTTGCACAGTTGATCTTGGGACCTGTGACTGCTTTGAAATGGCTCCAAGTGACTTTTTCTGACTTGTTCAACTCAATAATGGGCTCTTTCACATCAATGCTGAGCTTGTTAGACTTCCTCATTGTAGCGTTTGTGGCTGAGTCTAATGGCTGTATCAAACAAAGTCCTATTAAAACGGGCCCGGAAAAGTCAGCAGCTGTTATCAATCACAATCAATCAGAACACTTAGGAGGTGACACACATTTCTATTAACAATAAAACTAATCGTTCAACTCACTGTATGTTAATATTTTAGCCAGCAGATTTGGTCACATTTTCAGGAGACCTAGGATGAATGAATTAGACTGCCATGGTGTGCACGTTCTGCACACGCCTATGTAAACTTTTGACCAAGAGTGAAACAATAAAATACGGGGTCTGTTTCTATAAGCAATTTGAAATTGAAAATATTTTCTTGAAAGACTAGATTAATGCAAACGCATGCAAATGAATTTGGTTGTATTACAAAGCCACCACTTCATCTCCCCCTCTCCTGAAACCACACCTACGCCCTTCTGTAAAAGCACGACTTAGCCTGAATCCTGAGTGATTAGCTCGCTGCATGTGCGATTATTTTCTTTCACAATCGTGCGTTTCTCTGTGAATGAGATGTTAATCCCTCTCAAAAAAAAAAACAAAACACTGAGGAGATAGTAATCCAACAATCCCAACAATGTGTGTGTGTGTGTGTACGACTGTCTGAGCCGCTAACAGGTAAGAGCAGGTTTAATGCGTCCTCGCGGCACTTTATTTTTCAAAGTGTCATGCGTTGTTGTAGACCTTGTTTCGGCTGTTTCCAAACACTGCTGTAATGTTTTAATACCTGGTAGCAGAGTATTGTTCCCCGAAGGCTTGTTTTGTACCACCTCCTCACAGGCATTATTTTTTTCATTTATTTATTTATTTATTTTCTAACAATGGTGGGTGTTTAATAGTGTGAAAAAAAGAAGGATGAAAGACAACTGTGAAGATGATTGTAACACACTCAGGAACAGAGGGTGCTTAAATTGGATTCTTAAGAGGGATCGGAGTCAGTAAATGATGTTTTTTTTTTTTTTTACAAAGCCTCTCTTGCAAGGCTCCCGCAGAATTACAGCGTCAGAAAACCTTATTTCGATGAAAGTGCAAGGCCTGCCGGCTTGCAAGGTCGGCCCGCAATTAAAGGGGAGCCGCAAAGGTCCGCCTTTCTCATTTTCATTTTGTTACATAACACAGGCCCATTTCGCGCCTCGTCATGGATCTTTGGTGTCAATATTGTCTGCGTATTTGTAAATAAAAGCATGCCTCTGGACGGCATTATTTGGCGTTTGCAGGTCTACTTGTAGGAAGCGGCGAGCCTTCAAAGGTCAGCCTGCTCTTGAGCTTTGCACCTCGCTCACCGGCAGGTTTACTCTCCGACAAAGAGGCCAAGGGGGGAGAAGCTGAGCGCTCTCGGTGTGAGCCAATTAGGGCTTGTTTATTTTCCTCTGCCGTCTAATAAACGTCACTTTCTAGTTTTAATGGCTTGGAAAAGAGAGTGTGATTAAAATTCAGCCCCGCGGTGTGACCGAACGTGAAACGGAGCCACGTCTTCTGCCGAGGCCCTTCCATCATGCAGAATGGCTCTCGGCACACCGCGTTGTTATGGGAGGTTATGATAATAGAAATATTTATAACACCCCGCTGACCTCTGTGTACGAGCAGAACAGGCACCGTGAGGACGGCAATCCTCACAAATAAAAAGCTGGGAAAACAAACACAACGCCCGCAGGAAGTGGCTGGCTGCATTATTAATTCAGAGGCTGGTGCTTTTTCAAAATTCAATAATCAAAGTCAAGTAATTTGAATTATTTTATTCCAAATTCGTTCTTGCCCTTATGTACCGTTAGACTGTCTCTTATTTTACATTTGTTAGCAGTGCCTCGCTCAGTTGTTAACGTGTTGTGCCATCATTTTTAGTTATCAAACAGAAAAAACTAACAACTAAAGAATTAGGCTTCTATAAAGCGCCTTAATTGTCTATTATTGATCAGCAAAGCTCAACTGTTAACATCTAACATACACTTTTGTCCAAAGCGATTTACAGTAATTCATACAAACATTCATACACTGACGGCGGTGGCTGCCACGCAAGGTGCCGACCAGCACATCAGGAACACTTTGGGGTTTAGTATCTTGCCCAAGGACACTTCCACATGCGGACCAAGGAAATCGTACCAGCAACCTTCCGATAACAAGACGCTGGCTCTACCCTTGAGCCACAGCTGCCCATTTTTACCTGCATTTAATATATGCGACGTGACTTCTCCTGCTTGAAGTGCCAGTCTCATTACAGGTGTTGCTGCTGCAGTTGCTTGTTTTTCATCTGTGACATTTGAAAATGTCAATAGAATGCACCGTGCCCAAAACATGTGATGATTTAACAGATGATCGGCTCACACTTTATTTAGAGTTTCTCTGCAACTCAGCAGTTTACCTAATCATGTTGTTTTCGACCAGCTTGTTTAAAAATCCATACACTCAGCAGATGAAAAAGCTAGAGGTTTCTCTAAACAGAGTGTAAGTCAGTACTTTTGACTTCATTCTTTAAGATCCAGTTTTTAGGACCGTGTCTGACTTTTTTCTTTTAAAAGTAGGTTAACGCGGCTTTGATGATGTTGGACTCTTGCTCTTGCAAACTTGGAGAAAAAAGTTTCAAAGTAACCTTCATAGAAGTGTCCAGTGTTCAGGATTTAGGGGGGGATCTAGGGAGCTCTATTGGGCCTAAATAGAATATAATACTCATAATATGTTTGCATTTGTGCGTATTCACCTGAAACTAAGATTTGCTTTTGTTTTGTTTAAATTATGTTAGAATAAGCCTTTTAAATCCACAAAGGGATTGGTACTTCTTCCACAGAGTCCGCCAATTGGCACTGGCATGTTTCTACAGTAACCCAGAACAGACAAACCAAACAAAAGGGTCCGATTTGTAAGACATTTTTGAGTGGCCGTCATCCCACAGCGACAGTATTAAACAAGTCGTGATGACACTCAAAAAGGGCTTCCTTGCAAAGTTGACCTTTCGCAGTTGGGGGCGTTTAGTGTTAGCATTTAGCATTAGAATTCATTTGGTTGTGATCTGCAACCACACAGCTAGATACTTCTAAATCCGACACACTGGAACTTTAAAGTATCAAATTTTTACGTCGAAGTTAAAGGAATACACACAAATACATGAGACAAGGGCCCTGTTTGCAAGTCTCAAGTCTTAGCTATAAAGTCCCTATTCGTATCCGAGTTATAGCGTTAAAAAGTTGAAAAAGTAAACTGTCAAATATAACAACAGTTAGTAAACTGAATTTGTAGAAACAATGAATGCTTTTAAAATGTTTAAAATTGCTCCTTGGAAATATCATGTCTGTGTCAGGGGTTGGTATTTGGTAGCATTTTATCAAATCTGAATCTGAGTTTAAAAAGAAATACAAATCTTCAGTCTGTGGAGATCTGTCCTCCATTTAACTGTCCTGCAGTTAAAAAATTTTGGTCACAGTCCAACCATAGAACTTTTAGAAATCCAATTAGATCAGGATCAGCAAAGGAATCAAAATGCTGATTAAATTCATATCAGCCACATTGAACAGTTTTAGCTCACTGACTGTGCACACCTTATTTTTAATGAGCTACTTGTTCTTAGGCACTGGTCTCTTGTTGGCCTTGTTGAACCATGACCCCATTGGGGAAACACACACCGACCACTCGTGATATGACTCACTGACTCCACATAGTGATGCTTCTTTTACTTCAGAAATGATCGTCTAAAGTGTAATTTTGACCTTTTGTCAACTAACTTCTGCCGATAATCTTAATCACCAGCTGATACAATCTAATTCAACTAATTCCCCCTGTTTCAGCTAACATAGGATAATTCAAAAAATTATGTTTTTTGTCCAAATGTGGTCATTTTTGCGGTGTGCACTGCCTTTGTGCCTCTTGCCTGTGCTCTGTGATTGGCTGATGTCAGAGCGGAGTACAGTGTTGAGTCTAAAGTCTACCTTTGCTCGTGTAGATGGACTCTTTTGTCTCTGCAACCGAGCAATAGAGAGAAAAGTAACTGCTTCAAAAACAATCTGAACTGTACCTCACCAAAAAAAAAATAAGTCAATTGTCATCACATTCGCCACCTTTATTTATTAATTTAAAAAACTCAATGTAGGATATACACAAAGAACAGACTGAGAGATCTTGCGTGGGATTGCTTCAACCAAAAAAGGAGACAGTCAGATCTAAGACGCCCGTTCCACCAGTGCCCACACTGAGAAGGCCCAATTACCCTTCTTTTCAGCCTGGTCTTAGGAATGACTTACAACCTACGCCCAGAGATCCCCAGCTGGGATTTTGGGGGATGAAAAGGCCACAGATACAGCATAGGGATATAGCTGTAAACAAGCCCTGTAGGTGATCAGTAAAATCTTGACATCAGTTCTAAAAATGTGTTTGCAGAAGGTGCACTGTGGGAAAAGCTGCACAAGGTCTGATGCGGTCACGTCTATTAGATTTAGATAAAAAGCCAAGTCGAGATAATGTGAATTGTTTAATTTCTGTGATTAAACGAGCCTCACTAAAACAGTTTCCAAGAGCCGCTATCCATAACAATGAGCTGGTGATGTAGTATCTGCAAAATTAAATCATGGTATTGTAAGCCAGGGTGAAAATGACCTCAAAGTCAGAGTGAGAGCACCGCTGAATGCTTAATTAGGCCATTATTGTTGGCAAGCGCGCTGGCTAAATAATGGTGATGATGTAGATCCAAAAACTGGAGCAAACATTTTGCAGCGCTTTGAGCTGTAAACCTTGCTGGCGCTGCCAAAGGGCTTTGTGTACCAAAGACTCTAACTGCTGGTTCCAACACAACGCCTGCCACTGTGCCACCCCCATACTGACTAACTTTCTGCCTGTGCCTTTCCCTCTCTCTTTTGGCTCGAATCAGTTCAATAAAGCTTTACTGGAAGGATGCTTTGATTAAGAAACTGCTGAAAGAAAATGAAAAATCCAAATACATTTAGTGGAGAAACAAATGCAGATGGTTGCACACACACAGGTACGAAGGGTCACAAGTGCTTTGAGCATCAGAGCCTGTATCACAAAGCAAATTTAATATAGTTTTCCCACTGAGCGTCACATTGGCGATCCTGTCGAACAGACATGACAAAGCTTCTAACTAACTCAAAATGAGTTAAGATTTGTAAACAGAACGTATGTAAACTGCTGTTTCTGCGTTATGATGTGTGACGTTGCAGAGGTATCTACTGAAGTTAGCATGCTAACCAGCTAGCGTCAGTCCAAAGCTCCTGTGCTAGCCGTGCAAACACGCTCCCCTGGTCCTCGAGCTCCTGGTCTGAACGGCTAGCTGAGGGGCTAACTGGGCTCACTAGAAGCAGCAGTTAGCGGTCAAACAGATGCTGCCTGTTTTGTTGAGTATGAATTTGATTGGTGGCTAATTCTTGCATACTGCAGCCGTAGCAATGTGTGACATAATGTTGTATTTGAGAAACCAGACAAACACTGAGGCCAAAGCGCCAGTATTTTTCTCAACAGTTAACTTTCTTCCTCCAGAATGTCTTTTTGCACATTTAACCACGGGCTTTCCCATCAAAAGGTAGATACGTCAAAGAGGCAGAGTTCCGAAATGTGAGCAACAACATCATAAGTGAGTGGAATACTTAACATGAAGTGGTTGATTCCTACTCAAAAATAAAGATTTGACAGCAAAACAGCGCTTAAAAGAGAGGATGAATCAAACGATATATAATATAACATACGTTTTACAACACAAGCGTGCAGCTGGAATAAATTGCAGCTGTTGAAGTCTCTGCGAGGAAAACATCAGATAAAGATAAATTAATGCCTGTTGAGGTGTAGCTGACAGCTTGAATGTCTTTTCATGGTAAATGGTAACTGTGGGTTAGTTTTTTTCTAATTTCTAATTATCATGTGATTGATTTTCTCCTGACCGGAGGCCTGAATAAATTATAAATCCACATTCTCAAGAATCCTGTCAAGTTCGAATAGATACATGAAGAAAAACACAAGCCTACGCAGCTATCGTAGCCATTTTTTCAGGCTTTTGTGATAACCTCTCCCTGTTAAAACTGAGCCAATTTCGTGATACCGGGACACTTAAGTAAAGACAGACAGCTTACTGGTCTTGGCCCCTTTTTGGAACCTTGTTCAACAAAATTCTTGTAGAAGCGGTGCTCATCTTCGGCGAGGTGTTCCACAGACCTGGAGAATCAATGACAAGGCAACCCGGCCTCAGCCATTTGAGTAGCCTAAAAACAGCACAACTTAACACCTTTAAATTGCTCGCAGTGCATACGCCAAAGTCAAATTTTGTGTGCAGGTGGAGCGCCAATCCCTCCCATCAACCTCTGTGAAGTATGTGATCTTAGCAGTAACTGGTTTTGAGAACAAACATACAAATATTTAATTACAGATGTAAAGTTAGACTGGTGTGTGTGTGTTTATATATATATATATATATATATATATATATATATATATATATATATATATATAATATATATATATATATATATATGCATGTGTGTGTGTGTATGTGTGTGTGTCTATCACAGCTTATTTTACAGGCCACATGCCCTGCAGGGAGCACCCCTCGATATGTTTTTTAGTGCGCCTCTGTCAGCTGGCTGGAGCTCCCAGATAAGGGCTGTTATGTGTTGTGTAGTTAGTGGTTAAGTATTGGTGTTCTCCACAGCTCTCCGTGTCACCGTGTTATCTGGAGGGTCCCAGCGAGCTCCTCAGGCTCAGCTCTCCAGGTCGCTGTAATGAGAGGGGATAATTACTGATCACACTTTGCAAATGGAACAGCAGGACGATGGAGGGCATCTAATGAAGCCCCCACCCCCCCCACCCCCCCACCCCACCCCCCCCACCCCACATCATATACACAGAAACACTGTCGAGAGCCTGATAATGACAAACATGGAAACAACTACAGGTCTCTGTGGACCTAAGCCAGGAGGAAGGGTGTGTTGTATAACGCTCCAAGGCTCAATATTTGACCAAGATTTCAGTCTTTCCTCGACTTTTTTAGAAACTCTGAAACATAACCATGATAAAGGATCAAGACAGGGGAAAAAAGAATTACAGAAACAAAGAAAATGCATTGATTTTGCGGGAATTCTCAATATCTTTACCATAATCCCAGTCAGCTATAGTGAAATCTTTATGAGCGAGAGAGTCAGTAATTATGATGGGAGGAAAGGAGGAAGTCGGGCGACATCAGCGTGGAGAGACAAAGTCTGCAGAAGGAGGATGTCAGAGCAGACAGGCTGGCAAAATGCTGGAGCGAACAACACAAGAGGCCGCTGGCTGTTTTACTGCCAACAGTCGGCATGGGTGTCTTTAAACCGCAGTCGTTCCTGAACCGTAACCAAGTGTTTTGTAAGTGAAAGGGGGGATAAGGGTCCGTCAAGACGACTTTAAAATGATAAGTACTTATTCTAATCCAAAGAATTCCTGAAAATGTAACCAAACCTTAACCCCAGTGTGTCACATCATTAAGCAGATTTAGTTACAGTGATTCAACTTTTTTGGAAGGCACAGACAAATAAGAAATATCCTGAATTCTGGCATTCTGTAGGGCCGTTATAAAACATCAGCTTTGTGGTTTAGTTGGGATGATTTCTCGGACACATGTGGGCTGTATTTGTGTCTTGACTAATTGCCCTCTAGAGACAAAGTCAGAAAAATGTGTCTTATTATGAAGTCTACAGGAGTTATATGTGAAATATTGCGAGATTTAAAGTGAGCTTCAGCAATACAGGGGCGGCATATTACCAAAGTAACCGACAACTGCCGCTAGCAACCTTTGGCTAATTGACTAATGGCTCTGTTAGCCCTGCAGCCAGTGGCCCTAGAATTGGCCCTGACTGAGACCCCGGGTCATGGGGTGAGTCACTACGGGCAACGGGGCTCAGCTCATCCAGGTTTAGCAGCCAAAATGGTCCTGAGCACTGCCTCTAAGACCGATGGATGCCAGTTTGAAGACAAAGGAGGCTGAAGGTGATGTACAGCAGCTTCGACTGAGACTACGACTCGGAGGACGAGGGGTCACAGCTGGTGGGAACAGGAGAGATGTGCAGCTGCATCTGAGAGAGAAAGTCGGGCACGTCTCACTCAGTGAATTTATTTTCAGTGGGTTTATTTCGATCGAACCCGAGCAGACTGTGCAGAGACACTGTTTTGTTGAGTTTTATTCCATTCATGCCGAGGTGGAATGAAGTGTGTTTCAGGTTGAGTTAACAGGCAATTAAGCCTGCCTTAGCTCTGTAAAAAAAGACATTTTAAGCTGTATTATTGTGTGGTAAGGAAAATGGGTGTTTGAGTGTATTCTTTCATGACTTTCCGTGGGTTTCCTTTGTTCATTCACACGCAAAGCTAAAGAGATCTTGTGAAACAGTGCACTCAACTCTGGCGTACATCTCCCAGCTGAAACCACTGGGGCCATTGAACTATAGACTACTGTGTTACAAAGAGGAATAAGGAGATGGGGCAGGCCAGGGCTAGCATGCTAACTTCTGGGGACATCTCTGCCGCACATAAGTAGATGTCTGACACCTGGTCAGCACTGTTGTGTCTTCACAGTCAGTTGTAACCGTGAAAAAAAAATTTGATCACATATCACAAATTATCTGTTGTAAGATAAATAGAATCATCATAATAAACGCTACAAGTCAAACACCTGTAATGTCTTTAACTAATACTTGCTCACTCGCCTTTTTTTTTTTTTCCACATATTACATTCAACGACAAAACCTGTCCAGGATTACTCTGATCAATCTCTGCGATGCCTCATGGACCCAACAACTGACGTCCAAAATCCGTGGAAATAGCTTTGGCCATCAGCCTAGCTATATGAAACAACCGAATTCCACTTTAAAGATTCATTTCAAAACAGTGCACCATTTTACAAGCAGGACTCCCTGAAGCCCCGTATCCATGTAATTAAGTCGGTGAGAACAATATCAGAGCCAAAACTCTTATAATTAGGCCCAGGTTGTAAAAAATAAAAATAATAATTCCGCTCCACCAAGTCTCATCTCGTTACATTTAATTGATGATAACAACTGATGATAAAGAATGTGCTCGGGAACAACCTCTTTGACCTTGATCACACCTGCAACGCTTTCTCCTTCTCCTCCACCTGTACGCTGAGGACAAACATTGCACCGAGCCAGAAAAAACAAAGGCGGAGAGGAGACGGAGCACTTTGTCAGATCAGCTAATTGAGTATTTGGCCCAAAGCAGGAGCCATTTATAAGACCCCTCCTCCCTCCAGGCCTGCCCAACTGACTCCCATTCCTCTACCCCTGTCCAGCTGCGTGCCGCTGTGACACAGGGCTTTGTCACCCCTGTTCCTGTATACCCCCCTGCCTCTTCCTCATTCATCACGGCAAGAGTGATCCCTGGGTTTAAGCGAAGGGTGATAAAGTTGCTCGCAGGCCCACTGTGGACACAGCAGGACCCTCCAGGCTAAAGTGCCCTGATCAATCAGAAGCTCTCCTAAGTCAAACTGCCCTTTCTGGAATCAGACTCAAGGAAACGGCACCATAACTCCACAGGAAAAGTAGCGAAACCCCCCCCACCCCAAGAGCCGCGAGACATACCCGCACCATCACACACACTGACGCACAGAAACCCACCCACCCACCCACCCCCCCGGAGCTTGCCACTAATCTTAGCTCTCGTACCCATTTTGGCCGACTCAACTGTTTTATTATGTTTGGTGCGGCAGGAAACTACTTCATCTTTGTTGAGGACGACAATTAGGAGGGCCACCAATGTGTAATCAGAGCGAGTGTCCCAGAATCATAATAAGTGTCGGCGCTGTCTCCCACTCCTTCCCATTTGAACAGCTGTGACTCCAGCAGTGCTCTTGGCAGGCTTCATTCCCTGTAGCCTCATTTACTTGCAGCCTCTGAAGTGTTTGTTTGGAACGGTATGTACCTCACACAACTGGAGATGTGTGCGCTGTGGTTTTTTTAGACTCTGTCCTCAGGATTCTTTTTTTTTTTTTTTTTGGCGGCCCTCAATGAGATTTTGTTTCTGGCCCCAAATCACTCGCAGCACAACCGCCGAATCACACACACCAACCACATACTACAGATTGAACGATGACTGAACGAAACATCCAAATAGGATCTAAAAAAATGTATCATGACGTAGCTATCGAGCAAGTGGTTAACATGAATCTTTTGCCACAGTTTGGACATTATACGTATAGTGTATGAACATGACAAATTAAAAGAAATGTGTTGTTGCAGGAAAACGTTGGTAGCTAATTAACAAGCCAAGCGAGCCTTTATAAATCAGAAATGACGCTTGCAATCCTCACTTGTACTGGCAAGAAAATAGCCACAAATCAATCTTGTTCTCTTGAAAAACCTTTCAAATGAATAAAACATTCATCACTTTCTCGCCAGGTTGAAATTAGTGTGGCTCTTTCTGTTAAATTCATAAAAAACAAAAAAAAAAAATAATGACTTGATTGTTGCAAGAAAAAAAGATATTATCCATGATCCACATTATTATCGGTATCATCTCCAATTTTCTCTTCTTTCGCCCTTGAGCATCAGTCTGAAGGTTTTATTTGTGTAACGCCATCGACTGCAATGACAAGCGGACCCAATGGGACGACGCTGCTATCAACAAAACGTTGATCCAACACCATCAACGGTGCTGCCAAGTTACTATTCTTCTTCTTCTTCTAGAAATAAGCGAAGTGACTGAAGACCTTGGAGCAGGCAATCACAGCAATCCTCTGACGTTTGTAGCCCCAAACGAGTCTTTGTGCCACCTTCAGCCCTGTCTTACAGCAACATTACTCCTATGTCTTTAGTCACGGTCACCGCTGTACTACACTCTGACACCAGTTTGCAAATAGTGTATTCAATGAAGCTGAACATCGTTTGAGAACAACTAAACCACAGCGGTGTGGTTTCATTGAAACTAACGTTTATAAGAAAACTGAAATTTTTTTTTTGATTAAGCCAGAGAGATCAGAGCTCAGGTTTGGGATTTAGTTGCATGGTTACGCTTTCGTTCAGCGGGTCACGTGCACGGTTGTCAACTCATTTGTATTAATCATCAGAAACAAGCAACATTTGATACAATCTTGTATAAAAGAGGCTTTTTTGGTACGTGCATATCCCTTTATAGGAGAGAGGACATTACTACCAGGTTTATAATATCACTTCAGAAAACTGGTTGAAAAGGCACCCAAGGAATAATTTTCTCCTACGCTGGACATTTCTGCCTCCCCTCTTTTGCCTGCGCCCGCATCCATTTGGGTGCATTAGGGCTTAAAGAAGCTTTTTTTTTTTTCAGCAAGAAATATCAATGACTCTGGTACATTAATGGCCCACATGATGGCCAGCGTGCCAGTGAAGAGATATTAATGACTCTCAAAGCATTAATCAGCCCACAGAGGTTAAATTGCCAAGGACTTCGAACCAGTCTGTTAGAAGTGAAGGAGCCTTTTGAATGAGAGGTGAAATGTCTTCAAGAATCTTGAGAAAAGTCAACATGCCTTCGTTTAGCAATTAGAGCGACTGTGACCTGGGTGACCGAGAGCCCTCGCAGTCACGGTCAACAACAAGCAAGGGAATTCAGAAGCATGTCTGTATCAGCAAGGGATTTACTTAGCTTTTACTGTGAAGGCTAGCTAGAGCTCATATGATATAATTATTTATAATATACATAATGATAGCATTAATTACATTATAATGTTTGCCATTCCCTTCCTGTTCCTGCTCAGTTTCCTCCACAACCCCCTCATCTCCTGATCAGCTCACCGTACAGTATATACAGAAAACCTTGCCTCGGTTTTCCCGACCACTCCGGCTGCCGTGCATTTTGCCCCGAGAGCTGATCAAACCAGACATCGGCCCACGTGGAGAACCCTCCGACTGCAGTCAGTGAACAAGCTCGAGAACGAGACAATAAGCCCACACAGTTTATTCAAAAGATGCATTTGTGCCTCTGACTCCTGACTCCAAACCATCACAGCTTTGTGATAAAGTTTATACTCCGACAGAGAGCGGTCGGTGGTGAGCAGGGGAAAAACAAGCTGCGATTGTTTCCTCTGTCTGAAACTCTCCGGTTCGTCAAAATTCAGCTCGGAACATTTGCACAAATTAATTAATTCTCTGACTTCCTGCTCGCTTTGCCGCTTTTGTGCGTCCTTGGATTTGCTAGCAAACTTTGATTTCATTCAGCCTACCTGCCTCTGAGTCGTGCACTTGATTCATAACGTGCAACACTTATCCTTCACATGCAGCACCTCGCGCGGCAGCGAGCTCTGTGTCGGCTCGTTTTTTATTTCATGGCGTTTTTCTTCCTTTGCCGGAATTGGAGAAATCGACATGGGCACTTGTTGCGTTCGAACAGTGTGACACAATGTAACGAATGCATTTCATTTCATCTGGCGCTGCACATTGTTTTAATGAATCTCCCCTCTCTAGGAAATGTCTCAAATGTGACGTCAGCCTCCCAACTTCATCCTGCGAGAAGTTTAATTGAAAAAAACACTTTTGTGCTCCTGACTTTTGGACTCTTTCATCAGAATGGTTCCTGCTGTCAGAGTCATTCTATAAATGGTTTTCTTTGTCCTTTCTTCATAAAAATCTACCCCATTGTCAATAGGTCCAGGACCAGGAAAGACATAATCAGCATAATACATGTCTGTGGAGGTAAAGTATTTCTGCTGAGTGCAGCACCATGTCCACACAGGTTTAAAGTGATTTCCAGTAGCCCCTTTCCATTCCTGCACTATGTATCTATCCTCCTCTTCACTTGAGGCAAAGTTCCTGCTCCTATTCTCAGCTTTCCATTTTATATTTAGACCCCTGCAATTGATTGCCAATTATAATATCCCCTAACCGCGCAATTACGCTTATATAAATGCAACTAGTTTGCATGCAAAGCAATGCACCTTGTTTGTTTAATTTCATTACATTAACCAGTCATGCTACACTCGGTCCCCCGTGGCTAATGAATGGGAATAGTAGCTTTGGTAAATCATCATTTGTTTTGTTTTGTTTGTGTTTTTCCGGGCCCTCGGTCCATTTCACAGGCCAAATCTCAAACACCATCTGACAAAGTGAGTCAGTGGTCTCAGAGGGGAGATGCGATGATTGCTCAGAGGAATCGGGATGACACCATGTCTCTCGTCCCCTCCGCTGTGGTGTCTTTGGTGGCATTAAAGCGTCGCTGGTCTCTGTAATCTGTCCCTGTGCCCACAGAGCCGGCGTGGGAGCAACTCTGCTTCATTTTAAGGTCCGAGGGGATGTATTTGTCGCTGTCCTGCACAGGGATGCCCGATGGAATGAAAGTTGTAGTTCTGTCATGCTGCTGTCAAATAACATATTTAGGCGGCAAAAGGTTTTGAATCCTGTGTGTGATGGCTGCTTCAAGGAAGTGGTTATTTATAAGTGAAAAAATTATATTGTTAATGAATGTAATCAAGTCATTCCGGTGCCTTTGTTAACTCTGCCGAAGAGGTCATAACCTGTGTCTGTTGGCTTGTAGGTTGGTGTGTTGGTTTATCAGCAAGCCTTAACACAAATACTACTCAGCGGTTTTCCATGATACTTGGTTGGAGCATGGGTCTCAGCTGAGAATAGAGCCTATTAACTTCTGGTGCGGATCTTGTTAAAGGGACTGATCCCGGATTTTTTACAGTATGAGATAGGTTGCTTTACATTTCTGTTCTGTTATTCTGGGAATAATATGTGGATCTTAATGAAAATAATCTGACCTATGTAGGTGTCTGGTATCTATAAGTGAGTACAATTTGATGAAGATGTGGTAAGTTAAGGTTATGGTTCAGCAGTTATGGGTGGTTTTAAATTGAGAGTAATACAGGGCTATGGAGTTTGATCGAGGATTGGGCTTGATGCGTTCTAATGAGTGCCACCCGGTTTTCAAAATCTAACAGGACATAGCTGACATTTCTAATGTTGACAACTTTGACACACCGGACCAGTGGGTCTATTAAACAGTTTGGCGTGATGCTTGGTTCAATGTATGCATACACACCCAGGAAACAATTCCATCATGCCTTTTTTTTTAATGTTTCAATTTTGGATTTTGAGCTGAAAGAGCCACGTGATTTCAAATGCTGATCTTCCGGTTTGTCTGGATGGACTTGTTTGCTTTTGGCACCTCAGTGATTATGCACCTTCTGGTGGTACCTGCACAGCAATTTGCACCTCATCTCATTAATATGGATATTTGAACTGCATCACTGGATCTTTTTGGTCCTATGACCTAGCGCCTGAAATTGGTGTCATCATACAATGTATTCAGATTTTGCACAGCCACTGAGCAACGTGGTACTGTCTATTTGATCAATGCAGTTTGTCTTCGTATAATCATATCCTAATCTAATCTATAGATAGAGCTGTTTGGCTCTTGAGGGAACCAGTAACTAGTTTGAAGTGAGTGGACTGGAAAAAGAACCTCTGACTCCCCTTTAAGAATAATGTAGTACATTATATTGTAAGATATAATTCTTCAACCCAGATTCTGGTGAATCGCCAATGGAAAAAGGAAACTGACGGACAAAAGTCACAGGCCGAGGTTAAAAGCTTGTTCAAAGAAGAGATCGCTTTGATTCTTGTTTACGCTGGCATCTGAAGAAATGTGGAAGACAAAAAAATGACTTCTGCGTTCTTGACTCACCGCTGAGCTGCGCAAGGTCCATCTGCAAAGAGAGGGCGGCCATATTTTCTTATCTCATTAACAGTTATTTAAGCAGATGTCTTCGCAGGCCAGCACAGAGAGTGGCGGCAGCGAGTTTTGCCTGTGGAAGAAGAAAGGCTTCTTCTCCTTGAGAACCCTGAGGACCTCCTGTCTAATGAAATGCTGTCAAGGTCCAGTGAGCTGAGCTGCCAGAAGAAAGCTACGCAGTGGAGAGAAGCCCGACAACCAGCACAAAGCGAGAGGCAGATAGCGAGCCCAACTCCTCATACACTTATTACATTTTGGGAGGCACTCGGGTAGATAACGGTGGGAGGCCGCCTCGTTTAGACAAACAGGAATCTGTTGCTTCCTCTCAACCGGATACATTATTTACGGTATACTGTAATGCCAACTGCTGACAACAGTGATTCATTTAGATAAATTAACTGTCCTTTGAGCCGAAATAATTGGTCCGAGTAAGCACCGCTGAGAAGAGGAGAACGGAATCTCAACGGGATGAAGACCTTTACAGGCAGAACTTAACTTAGCACGCTTTACGGTGTATGGCCATGAATCCACACTGTAAATATGAGTACTCCAAGGCATCTATCACTTCAAAATGAAAAGTAACATCGATCAAAAAAGGGAGTAAGCTCACTATATTAATGGACATACTTCTCTGGGAGTCACATTTCTTGAGAAGCGGTGGCTGTGGCTATCTGGATAAATTAAATCTTTCAAACAAACCACCTTCCACGGAAGCAGGAGAGCTGTTTTTCATGAGCTCCGCGCCTCACGCTGACTTTTCCGGCTAATTAAACAAGGAGCTGAGACAGACAGAGAAAGATGAGGACTGCAACGGGGAACCAACCTGCAGCTGCTGTAACAGAAAGAAAAGATTACTCTGTCATAAAAGAGAGAAAGGGAGAGATAAGGTGCTGTTATTTATAACCCTGCTTTAATCTGTTGTCAGGGTAGGATTCTCATCCTCATTAAAGTGAAGCTTTACATCGAGACGGCCGACGTTGAATCGGTTTGTATTTTTCTTCCGACAGCGAGAAAACATCACCTCCAACCGTCCCCTCCGTGTCCCTGTAACTATCAGCCTTTTCCACCGTTGTGTTTTTCTGTTTCAGGTTGGAGCAGATTAGAGAATAGTGCAGTGTGGGGGGCCTGTGGTGCAATCAGTTTCATGGTTGGCCTGCAAAAAAAAAAAAAGGAAAAAAAAAGAGTCACACAAAGGAGGCACACATGAAAAGCTGTTGTTTCAGCCACAGAAAGTAACGATAATTGCATGACTCGGTCACACTTTTCTCCGGAAGCTTGAGAAGAAAATAAACAGTTTGGAAAGTACGTCTGAATGGAGCGGAAGGCAGAGGGCCTTTAAATGAGAAAGTAAATGTGATCATGGTGTGTTTGTGTTTTATGTAACTGAATGTTTGGTGATAGAACTAGACATGGAGCGTGCCCGCATGTGTCTACATGATATGTGTTAAACATATGAGGAGTTTTAACTGGTTATGAAACAGTCTCAATTTGGCACTGATGCCTCAGTATGAACTACAGCAAATTAGACCATCAGTAAGAGGATTTCCTGTTTCTTTATATTTATTACAGGCATTCTTAATTCCTGGCACCCAATTGCCTCCAAGACAATCCACATCCACACGCTAGCAGATCAAGATGGTGGTGTTCATACTGCTTTTGTCCACAGTGGCAGCGCCAGAACAAAATCTTCCAAGTAGTTCCAAGTAGTTACTTTTACGATTCCAATTTCTAAAGACTGACCTCACCACAAGAATGATGGCACTGATTGAAGTAGTTAGAAAAAGTTAGAAAACAAGATGATAGCACATCAGATGCCACCACAAATTAACTCAAAAACACTTTTTTGTGTCACGGTTAAAATAAACTCAAATTAAAGGGATTCTTCGAGGCCTTGACAAACGTATAAAAAGTACCATCAGCTAAAGTCACCCAAAATCGAATGTAAAACCATGACTATCAGTGATCTCCAACCCAAACCAACCCCAACCTAACAGTAGAGCCTTTTGCTTGCAGAGAGATTTTGAAATGTCACACAATAGCGACATTTGCGTCACACTATTTTCCAGAGCCCAAGGTGACATATTGAAATTGCTTGCTTCCAAAATGGAAAAGATATTCATCGAACAGGGAAAAGGAGATCCTCACGATGGAGAAGCTGGAACAAAGGAGACTCTTGTCACGTAAGCTTGAACCATTTAAACACTTATCACATATTCCATCAGTCAGCCTGCTGTTTAAATGGCTTACAGTGTTGTTACCGAACCTAACCTAACCTAATCAGAACAAACAGTCACAGATCAAATGTGCTCACATGTGATTTCTTATTGAAACGCTCGTTTCAATAAGATGTACCTCGTGTTTCTGAAGATCTCCGGCAGTTAAGGGATCAATAATTCTTGAGGAATACAATAAAGGAATAATAAACATCAGGATCCTTCAAATACATAATGGTAGTACACATTTTTCAAGTGAGTCATAGCAAGCAATACATAGGACTGTAGAGTTTGAGGAAAGCGGTTTTAGTAGTGATGGGTTTCTGTGCTACAATGGAGAGAACTGCTGTGGGCATTACCAGTCACTGTAATGAGCTTTTATTAGATTCTATAGGTTGAATTAGGGTGGAACAGCTTGTGTATGTAAAATAATTGGCCTGACTAAACTCTACCAGAAATGCAAAATTAGATCAAGTTCAAAGCCGCGGGAAGACAAGCTCGAGACGTGTTGTCGAGCTCCGTGATTAAGACGGCAACACAAACCCTCAGAGGAGCGGACGGTATCTACATCTTTACAGTCGTCTTCGTTAGCTGGATTGTCTGGTCCAGTGCATAGGATGATTACAGCTCTCATTAAGGATGGACTCGGACTGTGTAAATCCCAGGACAGTCTTGTGAACAAGGAGGAGAACTGACAGAGCGTGCTGCCATGATACATACTGTGTGTAGTGTCTGTCTCGAGAGTTTACGCCACAGTGGAGACACGGTCTGGTAAAACAGCTTAATTTCACTGTCTTTGCCTTTGTGCAAATGTGTGTGTGTGTGTCTGTGTGTTTCACTCCGGCTTTTTTATGAACAGAATGCGCAAATTGTGTGAGTGTGCTATGATAATGATGCATCTCTCGACCACATCGTGATACAATCATGGGATGGTATGTAACCTGTCAAAGCACAGTTTGAGTTTGGCCATCATTAATACGCTGTAGTTGTTGCATAAGTACACTCATGACAAAGTTAAGGTTTTCACATTTTTAGCAAATGGTTGCGTACCAAGGACTCTACTCTGTGAGCTCTAAACATCCGAGCCGCAGCAAAGAATCTGCTGGGAGTATGAAACTCATTTTAATAGACATACATGCACCTTTAATCTTGGTTAAATCAACTAAATAAAAAATAGCTTCTGGCACAGAGTGTCTGAGTAACGGAGAGAAGTGTCAGGTTAACGGCGCCGCGCTGTTCACCTCAGTGCATAAGATGGAGCTTGGGGTTTCACAATGTATCCAGCTGAATATTTGATTTTCTGTTAAAACTTTGCTTTCCATCATGGATGGTTAGAGTAGTAAGTCTTGATTTTTTTTGAAGTTCAAAATATTCTTTTTTTTTCATTCCCTGACTGTCATGTATTCTTCCCCAAAGTGGAAAGTGCTATTATTGTCGGTGCTGCTGTTGCGAAGACAACCTTTCTGTTTCCCTCTGTTTAACAACTCCCAATAATACAGGGCAAAACATGACTTCATTCAGTTAGTCAGTCAGTCAATAATGGAGACATGAAAGCAAATGGAGGTGAAATGGTGCCAGGATGCAAGCCTGACTGGGGATTTTGTACCCAGTGGCAGACAAAACAGCACAGTAAAAGCGAGGTTTATGAAAAACCAATCAAAATGCCATTTCTTTCAACGCTAAGGCAAAGTGGTTAAACTTAAATTACATATTAAAAATGTAATTACAATGAATAAAGAAACTGTTAACTGGGTGGCTGGGAGGGAGTCATGCTAATCGGGGTCGAAGTTGAAGTCTAAACAAGTGAGTCTTGAGTCTTTTGCGGAAGATGGCGAGTGACTCTGCTGTCCTGACATTAGTCGGGAGTTTGTTCCACCACTGAGATGCCAGAACAGACAAGAGTCTTGAGTGACATTTGTTTGCTCTCAGCCATGGCGGTACCAGCCGGCCAGCTGATGTAGTGGGGCAATGTGCTCGTGCTGGGGCAAGAGGTCTGACCAGTGTTTGGGAATAGATGGGTGTAGTTCTGTTGACTGCCTTGAGGGTCAGTGTCATCGCCTTGCAATCGATCAGAGAAATCACTTAAAATTTGCATCCCTAGTTCTTGTGCATGTAAAAGGTCTTGAAAGTCAAAGGTCAAACTCCGCACCAACAGAAGCTCCTCTCTCCCACAGAAAACACTGCCCTCAAAATGCCTCGTCAGAAGTCACGCCTTTATTTCCGTGACTTCCTGACATCACACTACGTCACAGAGTCACACATTTCCGTAATGTACAGCCGCTCTGTTATTGTTAGCGGTGCTGGGTTAGGCATGTGTGTGCTGACCACTCGGAGTTCCTTGCACACTAAGGCACCTAAACCTACTTTAGGAGTGAACCAAAATACATTTATGAACCTGAAAAATGTCCATATCCAGCAATCTGATGGGGCTTGTTCATGTTGTGTCTCTGCCAGGCCTACGCAGGACACGGCATAACCTGCTGTCTATCATATTCAAGGAAAACGATAAAAACAACTTTATAAGTGGCTTTAAACACTCAAAAACAGACATGAATGTGCTTCTGTATGTATGTGTATTTGGGTGTATACAGTTCTCCTTGGTCATAACTTTCTTGGGCTGCACGCAGAGGTATGCGGGGATCCTCGCTGTCATGGTCAAATGGTGAAAATGATGTTACGAGGACCCACATGGCTATAACATGCTGCTAAGTCGTGTGATGTAGTGGCTATCTGTCAACATGTTTTGGTGCTTTTCTGCCCCTTAGTGGCAAAACCTCAATTAATGGGGCTTTACCTCAGCAGTTAACGGGTAAATTGTATGCACATTATTATTACTCTCCAGTGGTACAATAAGATTAATCAAATATGAGCTTTTCCAAGTCCTTATAACTGGTGACTTTGAAAACTCTCCATCCAAGCTGTTCTCTGTTCTGACATAAAACCTCCTCCATGAGGATAATCCAAGGGGAAATATGGGAAATTCGAGTACGTCTTGGAAGATGTGTGCCCGGCCCCACCTCCGCTCCCACCCCGCTGAGTCAGAGAGGACACGGTAGCTGCCCTCACGGTGACGGTCCATCTGTCCATCAGATCTCATTAACAGTTCAATTGTCTGCGGGGAATCAGTGGTAGTCGGGGAGAGGCTCGCCGGTCGGAATGACAATTAGCAAAACAAAGCAAACACAGTGCAGATAGAGGCAGCCTTGGAAAAAGAGTCCAGAAGTGTGTAAGTCACTACAGACAATATGATTGTCATTATTTTAGTATATTCATTCTAAATGAATGCATCACACAGAATCAACACGAGGTTTAGCAATAAGATTCCAATGTCATGAACATACACATCTGTCTGAGTCTGTGGATGTCCTTAAGAGTGTTTCTGTCTTGAATGGCATGTTATAACCCCAGTCATTTATCTGTTCGGGCCCTTGGCCTGAAGTACTGCAATTACCATTCGGAGGGGGCAGTATGTAAAATGGCTGATTATTGAGTCTTTTATCCCACGTTGTCAAATACCGATGCTTGGGTTTGCTGGCCGGCCCAAATCCCTAACCCTAAGAGTAAGTGTTTGACTGCCTGGGAATGAGACTCAACCATCAGCTCTACATGTAGAAGTAATAAAATGTAACAATACCTAAACAAGAGACGGTCCCTTCACAAGAGGTGTCGCCGTGTCCACACATCGCCATTATGACTCACTTACAAGGTGAAAACAGAGCTGACACAGCTGGTAAATATGTGAATATCAACAAGCCAAAAGCTGGATAAATCTTGACTAAAGATCACGTTTCAATATGTAAAATATAAAAGCTGCTACATTGACAATAAACACGTGGACACCGGGTTACGTTTTTCCATCGGCATGCTCCTTCCCCGGTTTGTCAAATATTTGTGATGTGAGTTACTTGGGGAACTGGGCTCGTACTCATCGCGGTGCAGTCGTGAGTTTCAGCTCATTAAGAGCCACGCTGGATGCTTGTGTAGATCAGGCCGGCTGTATTGCTGAGCTGCTGCTGCTGCTGCTGCTGCTCACTCACTGCTCCTGCCTGCCCTGTCTGTTTACATGGAGTTTTCCTTTGATAATTATCAATAAATATGATGACATGATGTTCCCATACCCAAGTTGAAAGAGCGAGAAAGCTGGAGAGGGAAGAAGAGGAGAAAGAAAAGAGTGCGCAGGAAAACAGCTGCCCTTCATCTGTATTCTCTTCATGTCTGTGACATATCCCATAGAAAATAGCAGACTATAGTGAAACGCTGGTATGATGTTGATAATGACATAGAAGAGATGCTTATGCTCACACATAACAGATTTTTTTTTATTTATTTTTTTTTTATCAGGCTTTGGGATGTTCACTGCTATTTTAAAATGTACCAAGAAAATACACTGTTGATCCATGTGAAGGAGAAATCATTTTGTTGAATGTAGGCAGGGTCAACTTCAGCGATCCACAGACATTTCACAGGGTCAAAGGTTCCCGAGCAACCCCCGAGCTCAACTATTGTACCAAACTCTCGATGTGCAAACCCTCTGGTATGGTTAAATCTGACTGGATCCAAATGCAGACGCTAAAGGACATGTCATACTATCAGCCTACTGACCAACCATCAAGGGTACAATATCAGAAATAGAGGTAGGAGTCTATTTCTGTCCAGTCTACACTATGGTACTCCCTAGGGCTAAATACTGGATCTCAAGGTCACTTTGTTAAGCTTTTGGGGGCTAAAAAGGTACAAATATGGCTCTCAAGCAGAGGTACATACGTATAACAATTTTTTTTTAATGTACACTTTCTAAAAGGACATTTTTTTGTTGCCTTAAAGGTGCAGCATGTACGAATTTTAGTCCAAAACATTCAAAAATGTACTATAATTAGTAACAAAGTGTAGAATAGTTCTGAACTTTAGTTTGAACAGAAAAGCTATCCAACTTTGATGTTTATTAGGTCTTCAAACCACAAGGTTCATAAGATACATTACATTGGTGCATCAATCCAAGTACACTACCCTTGAATAGCAAAAGAACTTTTTGCAGTGCATTTGTGTTTACACAGCCAAACTAAATGTATCTCTCCCACAAACGACATATGTCTTCTAGCAGTTCTCATCTACATATGTCCTGCACGTGCTCCACCGACCCTGTTTATTTATCTCATGTACATCCTCAGCCAAATGGCGACAGTCAAGATTAGTCTGCGACAGAAGGGAAAAGCCCATCGAGTTGGAGTCAAGTGAGCTAAATTAGAGTATGTCTGAGAGAAGTTATGTCATTTAAACGCTTAAACCTCGCCCTGAAAATTGATGCAATTATATATTTCTTCAGACAGATTCTGAAGCACATACAGTTTCTGTAATTACTGAACAACACTTCACCCCTCTTGTTCCTCCATTACTTTTGCAGAGAAAATTACTGAATCTATGGCAGACAGCGCATTTACCCGGTGGAGGAGTTGCTATTTGTGTCTCGCGCACACTTGACAAACTTAGACTGAATCTGATGTAGCTTACATTCAAATATTTTCTAGTTTCAAACTGCCATACATCATTCAAATCGAGGGTGAGGAAATTATGCACATCGAGGATTAAATGTTTTTCGGCAAAGAAAAATTAATTCACACGAGAGGCCCCCGCAAAGTGGATCTAGCAACGCCAATGAAGTGTACTTCAAGATATTGAATATAAGGTTACAACTGGGATTTTAAGAATGCCCTCATGGTGGTGAGGAATCTAACAAGATAATTTGCTGTAATGGGCATCGAGGGTGCTCCGAGGGAAGAAGCGAGAGTCTTAACCACATCATAGGGTCTGAACATCACTCCGACTTCAAAGTGGTATGACCCAATCTCTTAACAATCATAAAACTATAATCAGTCGAAGAGAAATCAAAGGGGGTTTTACACTAAAGGCTTCTGATAAAAACTGAACTTTGTGTCCTCGCAAATGGGACACTCTGAGTTCACACAGTGTGCTGTGTCAGTCTTCTCTTTCTCTTCTTATGGCCTTACTTATAATTGTGTCATGTCAGGGCCCATTTTGTGAATATTACATGGATTTCGGGACATTATCGACCTATGTTCCAGAATAAATGTTATCCAAGTATGTTTCTACAAAACCAGAAAAGTTTAAAGCTTTGTGTTCCTTTATGGTGTAACTTAACATTAAATTAGGTTCTGTAATGTTCTATTTCCCTCTTGTCACACTTTGCTTATGCTCTGGTTAGGTTTGAGCACAAAAGCTGCTTGGTTATTCTTGGAAATATATCATGGTTTGGCTCAAAATACGTATTTTGGCTGCCGCAAACATAAAGGCCCGGCATTGTCGCCGCAAAGAAGGCGTGACATGGCTCGACTTCCCTTGAAAAATATCTTGGTTTTGTTTACACAGACACTCCTGGAAATTATCCCGGGTTCTCCTTCAAAATATCCAGTGGTGTCACACATGTCAAACTGCAGTCGCCCATTTGGCAGCATCCTTGCATGTTGTCCAACATCCATCCCTTCCACTTTTGGATATGAGAGTCAGGTAATAAACAAGTAATGCTCTGTACAAATGAACCACCAGCTGCTAACATTATATCCAAGTGGGCTGCATGTGCGTAATATAAAAAAATCAGTAGTTTTTGTTTGATTTAGTAACATTTTGAACATTTCAGGAACACATGCTGGACAGTGGAATTGACGGACCCACAGACAGAGTATTTACTGGATACCAAAGATTTAGATCTCTGTTCTTTTATTTGCTGTTAAATAGAGTCCTAATGAATATAGTAAAAAAAAAAAAATAATTTTTAAAAATGCTCAACACTAATTAGATTGATAGTGTAAGGGAGGTGGTCTTTGGTGAGCAGGTCTTGCTTCTGATCCTCAGTTAATTTCAAATGAGGGTAAAATCCAATTAATTGGATTCTGGCTTCAGGGAGGGTAGTCATGCAGTAGGTGCTTTTCGATGAAAATTACACCTCCAAGGATAATAGCTGAATCTATTTCAGGAGGATATTATTATCAGACATGGGGCTGGAGTGTGTAGGTTTACTCTAGTTGATCGCTGCCGACTCTATTCGTAATCTTGAGCAAACCGGATGTGTGTTTCTGGTTTGGTTGTGCATTATACCAGTTTTGGTGTCTTAAAGCTACGCTTGTGGCAAAGGCTGCTTCTCTAAGTGAAACTGGCCCTGAATGAATTATTCTTGATATTGGAAAACAACCCTTTGCCCTTAATTTGTCACCTTTTTAGAACAGAAAATTGATTAGACTGCTCCACGTATAATTGCTTTCACTCCCACAGTCAACCTGGAATCTAGATGTAAACTTTAATCCATTTCCGACCGTTCAATTAAGTGAGAGATTTCAATCTTCCCTCCTCACATTGTGATCATTCTTCTTTTTTTATTTTTTTATTTAGAGGTGAAGGACTATTTATTTGCAGGGTTAGGGAGGGTGGAATATTGGAGAAATGATGAGTAGAAAAGTTTCATTTCCTATCATGTTTTCAGATCTGCTTTTAAAAAATAGAGAAGTCTCAAGTGTGGTGAGTCATTGTTATAGAAAACCTCGACGCAATACAGGAGTGATTCAAGGGCAGTTTTTTTCCAACTCTCGGCTTATCTCTTAAAGCAACACATTTAAATACTTGGTGAGCAAAGTGAGAGGGGCATAATGGTCCATTTTGATGTCAGTGCGCTGTTGTTTCACACTGAGTGAAAAGAAGTGATTTCAAGGTTGGGTTATGTTCAATGGGGCACACAGGGATAATTTCCTTCTTATGCTAAATTCAGTTTTGTGTCTGTTCAGTGAGCTGCTAAGATTATTGTGGGTTTGTTAGCTTCTCCGTGTTGGAAAGTTATAAAGTAATACAGTTATGAGATTGCCAGTTGGTATGGAAATGTGATGAGAATCAGAGAGTCTCTTGGCCAAAGACCTTTGCAAGAAAAAAATGCCAAAATACGATGTTTATTCAGATTTGAATGTAGAAAACCATTACAATACATCCTGCTGAGAGGTATGCCCAGTGGCAGTACAGTGGTGCTTTTAGCTAAATGCTTTGATCTAAATCCAATGAAATTACCATTAGAGTTTAGCTTGCTAGCTTGCAAGAATTTGTTAATTAACAGTAAACATTAAAATGGCTAAATCCCTGCTAATGAAATGGTAAAAGCTGCTAGCTTGTTTATTTTCATACCGATAGCGAACAGGTTAGTATCATATGATAACTTGCTATTATCATCGTGTAGGTTGCCAGTTCATTGGTTGTAGTTGTTGTTTCCTGTAGTGACGGGGATTTTGAAAACAGTAAAGCACAGAGAGCAGAAGGAAGGAGAACGCAGCCGGAAATCGACCATATTCACATGTGGCCATTTTGGTGGGAAGCTTGTATGCTGGCATGACATCATGCTGTTTTGTTCCAGATTGCAAATCACATAAACATAAGAAATAGAACCAAGTTGTCACCATTTCAATTATTTGATTGATTAGCAACTGAAAATATGATAGATAAGGAAAATTTGGAGGGGCATCAGGTTACAAAGTAAAGCCACATATTGATAACTGATTGGCCAATGTTAGCATTAAGCTACTTACTAGCTAACATTTCTGACAGATTACATCCAGTGTGTTATACTCTAGTAGCATTCAAAACTGGACCCGCAATGCAGACACCGGAGACGGGAGTTAGAAGAAAGATTGTTTTAATGGAAACAGGCGAAAACAGAGGAGAAACAAGGAAAAATCGACAAAGCTCTGCAGATCCTTTTTGCAGAGTTTCGCTTCCAGACTTAAACAAATGCATCCAAGCTATGTGTATATATTTAGGAATTAGATCCACCTTTCCTGCCATATTGGATGACACTAATGCTAATGCGAGTCCAGTGGTGGAATGCTAACGCTAGCTGTCAGTCACCAGTAGCTAAATAACCAAATGTGTTGTTTTTCCTTAGATTTTGGTCTGGATTTTTACTATCAATTGCCTAGTGAACATGCTGTAGTTAGTGAAATAATAAGCATTTGTCTGATTCACTATATTTATATCATTTGCAACCACAACACAGCTGTACGACGTTTGAGCCTCCTACCCTGTGCCTGAGTCACAGGAAAATGGCCGCCTTGTGAATATGGTCGAAGGGCGCCAAACAGCAGGCTTCACTGACAGTTTACATCCACCAAGTGAGACTATTCCAAGGCTGACAACGTCATTAGTGCTACAGTGTGATGAACTGGACAAATTGAAATTTTAACCTGATGATGAAGACCGGTGAAAGGCCAGGGGATCACCAAAGTGATTAAACCTGTGGAGAAAAAAAATAATGTTGGTATCAAACTTCATGGTAATTCATTAAATTAAAAAAAAATCATGAGACACTCCAAATCACAAATGTCAACCTGCTGGTGGCACTAGGAAAATGACAAAAATAGGATTCATTCCCTGGGGATCATAGACTGTACAACATTTAATAGCTATCCATTGTTGCTAGGATATGTAAGTCTGGACCACCGACAGACTGACATTGCCGTACATAGTGCTACATGTAGATAAGCTGTTCCCCTTTGCCAGTGTTACAATGTGCACCATTTTCGACATTTTAGACTGAAAAAGTGCAGTAACACTTTAATTGGCTCTGTGTATCTTGACATGCTTAGAGCGTCAGCAGCATCAGCCTTCCAGTGATATCAAATCATGCAGTCATTTAAGGCTAATAAGAATCCTAAAACCAGAGTCCTGAAAGTGGGCTCCGTGTTATTTTTGGCATTGCTTCCCCGTACTTCATCAAGAGTATCTCTTCATGCATGGAAAGCTGCATAAAATTAGCATATAGTAAAAGAGAAGGAGCCTGCCATGGGAAAGAATGAGCTGTATTTCATTAATGGCTCATCCTGCGGTTCAAGTTCAAAGTGGAGCGAGTTGACCCTAATTTACGTTGACGGAGCAGACAATTTCATTTTTCTCTTCTTTTTGGAGAGTTTATATCAGTGATATTTCTCTTTGTCTGCAGCTATCTGTTAGCTGAGATTTGTGTATTGGCTTTAACATGTTGAATGGACACATTCCTTTGATGGCTGTACATTTCAGCCCAAAGCTAATTCTGTCTGCTAATCTGCTAACATGAGGTGAGAATTATCACCAAATTCCAGAGCTCTTCTCTCATCAGCCCTGGTTTTCAGCAAACAAGCTCTGAAAATCCAATTTCTATCTGTCTGTCTGCTGTGTGATGTTTTGGTAGTGAAGTAAACGACTTGGACCAAAGTCCAAAAACTAAATGAAGAGCAGAGTAAATTTGGACTTGAAATCAATTATAATGTAACGTCTGTTAGATGTGTGAATAGGCTATTTCTTGTGAATAAGTGAGCCGTAACAGCTTTGTAATGCGGTTATAACTCAGGGTTGTGTGTGTGCTCGTTTAACTGGGAGTTGTCTGTCCCAAAGGGGAATAACATCAACTGTTAGCACTAATCTAACCCCTACTCTTGATTTGTGAACCTTAGACCTAATAATATGGTTGATTTTAGTGACTGGATTCCACCGATATCTCCGTTCAGTGACAGCAAGTTGTGATTAAAGTTGTTTTAAAAGTGTGATGTGTAAGAACTGGCCACCTTTCAAAACAAGTACGGGGAGTAATGCTAACTCTAGCTAGATAGGTTAGGTAGCCGTGAGGTCTGGACTGAGAGCTTGTATTGTCAGTGTTTACACCACTAACAGAGCCACTAAGGAGCTCTAGACCGAGATGTGGCTAGCTGGTTAGCATGCTCAATTCAGTAGATAGCTCTGCAACACACTACTTAGACGTCATAACGTCTATTTCTTAACATCATGTGGACATCCTTAGTTAATTTAAATGTTTAAACTACTATTCCTTTTGCAGTGCCCAGGAGGTGAACTACCTCTCCACTTACCACACCATGCTCCGTATTGACTGGTCCCAGCAGGTCTTGAAGAGGCCACCCTATGGTCCTCAGGTCAAGTCCCTATGGATTGAGCTACTGCCGCCCCCATCGTCGATGAGACATTGAATGTCAAAAGAGCAGATTCATTACCATTGAGTGTATTGACATATTCTATATTGTGTGTGTCATGATATCTTAGTTCTGGCTGCTAAAATGTGAAGGTTGGATTTTTCTGGACAGTTTTGTTACCAACACACAGGAAACATGAACTGACATACTCACCAGATGAAAGTCAGATGCAGAGCAGGTGGTGGGCTATAGGCTGCAGGTAGAGACAGATTTAACTGTGACATTCCCCGAAGAGGTGGTGATGGGTGAGAAAAGGGAAGTACACACATTGATTTACCTGGTGAGAAGGGTCACTTGTCCTTCCCTGTGCTCGACTAATGTCCACTAAGAAGTTGAAAACCAAGCACCCCCTCTCACCTGAATGATACAGCATATTGATTGGCCTTAAGGAAGGTTGTTTTTTAATGTATTTGTCAGGAGCTGACCTTGCTGTTAGTGTAACGGTGTCTTGCCACAGGCAAGCACACCACACTGGGGTAATTTTACTTCAAGTTTACACAGGGGGTTGCATCACACAGCAGCAATCACCCCTCTCATGGACAAGTCATAACTCTCCACGGTTGGTGCGTTAGTTTAAAAATGTAGTGTAGACACACTGATGGGGACTATGACCATTCCTGCTGCTGTTTTTTTTCTGCCTTGTTGTCATTTAAACAATGGTTCCGTTCCGTTCCGTTTTCTGATTCCGCTTATCCGTTAGGGTTGCGGGGATGTTACCGCTTTATCGCCCCTTATCAAGGGGGTTGCGGGGTTACTGGGGCCAAATCCAGTTGCTCGATGGGCGTAGGCCAGGGTGCATCCTGGATGAGTCGCCAGCTCATCGCATTTAAACAATGGTGTTCAATATTTCATTACATACTTTGCTAACGACAAAAGAAAAAAAAAACAGAAAATAAAACCAAACAATCTTTTGGAAGTCTGTGAAATCACAATTACTCAACACACCGTCATATCTGAACGACTGGTTGATTGCCAGTGACTCTGAAAATGGTATTGACCTCAAAAACCCATAAAAAGTATATATCTCTAGATTTGAAAATCTCATTGGCTACATGACGACTTAATCATCCGGTGACTGCATGTAAGTGACTCAGCAGAGAGGGGATGGAACAAGGAGTCTCGTCTTTGCCGTAACGCGTTGGCTGCTTTAGGCTCCACTTCTGGCATAGAAACTCCTAAGAGGTCGTATGAGGGGTCAATCAAACTGCAGCCATCTCAGAATATCCAGTATGGAAGGATAACAGGTGAGTGAGGGACATGTAAAAACATATCAAAACATACGTAATTGTATTTTTTTTTAGCTATGGCTTCACCAATTATGCATGGCATATGGTATTTTGGATTAAATATTCGAGTGAAATGGATGAACTAGACATTTGAGAATAAGAGAAGACAGTTTTTGTCTGACTTTCATTCACTGCTGAAACACCGAGATGCTTCATCTGTAAGTTGCCAAAACCTTGCGCAGGCTTTTCTATTCAAACGGCTATTTTATTCTTACATCATCTCATTATTGTCTGTATTTTTTTAGACTGACTCTTGTGCTGCTACTTATTTCCCTCTGTACTGCTGTGTTACCTGCAAATTTCTCCCAAGGTGGCTCAATAAAGGAACATGTTATCTCAAACTGAAGCACTAGCCTAATTGCTTTGCTCTGATTGTATTGCTATGTGAATGAGCCAGACCATTGAATGAGGTTAGGTAAATATCCAAGTACGAGTAAAAATAGGTGAAGTTCCCTAAATCACCTATATCACCTCACTTACATACATACATTACATCAGTAACTTCTTTACTTTTGGTTCACATGGTACACGAACGGCTGTCTCCTGGGTGAATGTCTTTTGTTTGTTTGACCCATCAATCCCCCTCAACCTCCTCTTTGTATTGACTTGGTAGCTTTTCATACTCTCACCTGACTTCCTCTTTTGCTGCTCTAACAATTACTATGTTCACTAGAGGCTGCCACCTTACAGTAAATGTAAACACGGGTTGTAATAATCTGCTGAGTTGACCTATGTGGTAATTTCTCTGATGAACAAGGGCTTTCATTACTATACGCATGTAGAGCTACATTTACTATACTTCATTTAAAGACGAATCCTCCATGAGCTGAAAACATATTTCCATGTGTACCAGAAACATGAATCACCTCCTGATGACACTCGGGGAAAAGTCACACAATCTCCAAAATGGGTATGATTTTTCAAGAAAATGTGGAGATTGTAGAACAGATAATTGCCAGGAGAAGTTAGGAGATCATCAAAGTAATTGTGTTTTAGTTTGGATCGGAGCCACACCACTAATGTAGCTGACATTAAATTGACTTGCAGTTGAACTGAAAATCACAGGTAACACATCTTCAGACAATGCAATTTAAATCCTACATAACAATACATTAAGCGCATTGTATTCCTAAAAAAAAAAAAAAAACATCAAAGCAGCCTCATGCTTATCATACTAAACATACGATTTTAAAAAGTTGTTTCATTTTAACATACCATCTCTAACTTGGTTCACAACTAAGGCCAAACCAGAGGGCTGCTGCACACGAGTCCAAAGACGGCACACATGCATAGATTATATCGGCGAAATTGTTGTTTTCTTAGCGTTATCTCACATGATGATAGGTTCTCATCTCACAAGATGATATGGTTTGTAAGACTTGTTTGGTGCATTTCATCTCAAATGAAATCACAGCAATTTCCCTGTTTCCTACTGTAAAAAAGACGTGCATAACATACTGCGAATAACATTCAATTTCCGCCTGTGATCTATATGGTATTCAGAATGTGTTACCATTGATGCAAAACATGTCAGCGATGCACTGACCATCTAATGTAATGGATGTCACAGTATAAGCGAGCAGTGGGCAGTGCGAGATGAGACGTCTCAGCAGCATCATGGGTTAATTTGGACTGTTGACATAACAATGCAAGAGCCAGTGGAGGAAGTGCTCACTTGACTCGATGGCAAAACATTATTTTTTTGCTGTTATGTGATTGAAGCAACACCCTTATCGAATTAATGGGTTTGATTATATGCAATTATACCCTTATCAAACTAATGACAGTAATAGTTGTCCTGTTTGTACTTTGCTGCCTCCTAATTTGTCGCCATCAAATGAACCTGAGCAACAATTACCATTAGTGATACAAACTGTTGCATGTGTGCATGTGTGTCGCAGAGTCAAAGGCAATTAGGAATGAAGTCAAAAAATAAAAAATAAAACAAACAAATACAACTGCACAAACTCTGGTTTTGATAATATCATGCCCATTTTCTGATCAATTTCACCTTATGTCACATCCCTCTGCTTTTTGGAAGCGCCTTCATTCTGTTCGGTCTAGATAGCTGGAACTCATTAAACTGCTGGATGAAACACAAGCAAGGGAGGTCACGGTTTGTCTGACGGAACGATTATCAGAGACAGACCACCCTCATATGACTTATCACAGTCAGGATACCTTCCTACAAAAGGCAAAAACAAACAGTCAGGGCAAGATCCAGCAGTGCAATCAGGCATAGCTCTTTAATGTGCTGATGTCATTTGTTCCTGAGCGCTGAGGCTGCGGCACAGAGCGGGCTTTGATAAGCTCCTGAGCAAAATTACATCTAATTAGATATGCTGCTGGCATGGTCTCTCAGTAATCATAACTGTATAGCCAGTGAACAACAAAAACAGTTTGTCAGTGTGGTCCTGCACAGTATGGACACGGTCCCTTAGGAGAGCGGTAAATGAGACTCCTGTTTGAAATACAAAACGGATACTAATGGCACAATATATTACTCCCTGCACCAACAAATGTGCTTCCAAAGTCTCATTTGTGCCTGGGGATTATCTATTGTTTTAATTAAGAGTGAGGGCACGAACACAGATCCCTGTGGACAGAAACTAGCCAAGACATTGTAATGTGTCCGCTGAGAGCAGCCATGGCACTCCAGAGCTTTAGCACCCTGGTTAGACGTAAACATTCACCCATATATAACCCTTGTCTTTACCCCTGTTTGTGTCTCCTTAATAAAGAAGCTCATCTCTATCTGAAATCAATGTACAATATATCATTTTGATCCCTACAGGGAAAAAAGATCTGACAAACTTCTAGTGGTGGAAGAAGTATTCAGGTCCTTCAAAAGCACAAAGTATAGATACAGCAATGAAAAATGTAATTATGCCACGCCCGTCATTAGAGCTAACTGAATGTGGGACGGGAAAATTAAAGGGTCCTCCGAGCATCCATAGATATATTTTTGAGGTGTTGTTGATTAATGGGGTAGGAGTGAGTTCTACACTGTACCCTTTGGCAGAAGCACCCATACACAACACCCATAGATGTGATCTGAACTGGGGCCCAAAGTAGACCCTCCTTTTTCGTTCAGGGTTACCCACTTAAAAGGATGTGAACTGCTAGTTTAGTCTTTGAAAATGTATATTTTATAAGGTGATCAGGTTCTCTTCTCTTTAAAGCACACAAATTTACCTTTTTCCCTTTTTCGGAGTATTTGATAGAATTGAAAAGCTCGTACACCAATACTCAAGGCTCTTCTTTGTGACTTCAGTGCAATATTCCCGTAAATGTATCTTGTTACTTTCCACCACTGCGATTGCTGAATAATGTACTGAATATAGTACGGCAGCTACACACTTAAGAATGCTCAGTCTCTAACAGCTGAGGCCTAGGAAACCTTCATACCATATAACCTACCTACTGTATGTTTTTGATCTGAGAAGCAAGGAATACACGGTCGGAACTATGTCTCATGCCTCTTTACAGGTGTCCCTTTATAGTATGCATTACCTTGTGTCTATAATGAACCCTGATAGCTGTTTGCTAACAATAATAAATGGGTCACAAGAAGTGTATAATCTTCTTTAATAGACCCAATCAAAGGAAATCAAACTACTGCACAGGATCTAAAGACATTCACTAAAGGCTCGTGGCTTTTTGCAGTGTAATTTATCAGTAAAGCACTTCAATATTGTGAGGTGGAAAAAACTTTCAACCCCCACAAAAGGATACTGACAGGAAAAAGATGAATGCTTAAAGCATAACTATGGCACCCATCTACAAACTATGACAAAGCAAGGTTGACAGTAGCACAGAAGGTTAGTCAGCCAGCTTGGATAAAGGTTACCCATTTTGTAACGATTTTAAATATGTGCACACATCTGGCTATAACAAACGAATCCATGAAATTCACATCAAGTCAATGATTCACTGAAAAACAAAACAAATAAAAAACAATAAACCAAAGCAATTTTCAGCAACCTGACATTGCCCAGCACTTTCCTGAGATGCATTAAAGAAGTTGGAATTATTTGTGTAAAACAATATCAGCAAAACAAAATGACAAACAATATATATTGAAAGAGTGTGGAAAAAGCTTGCTTACTCATACCCAAAATGAACATTAGATTATTCGAGGTCCCATAGGGAGCATTTCTGGCGACCCATATGTCCTTCATTTCCAATTAGTTCAATTTTCTCATCTTTCTTTAATATCCCAAGACCAGTTTGCTGTTCAAACAGCATCTGTCTAGCAGAGCATTCGTCTCCTCCAGGCTTAAGCCTATTTCTAATTAATCTGTCCCTCTAACATTGGAGAGAGGAGGTCAGAAAACAGGCTGAAGTTGACTGTGACTGGGTCTGGGTCTGTTTTCACATAAAACATATTTTATCTTCAGGGAAAGTCAGGGAAATTCTATTTATTTTGATGAAGCTGATTCATAGTTCACATGTTTCATATAGCCGAGTTTAAAACTGCTGCAGCCCGAATAATACCAGGCTGTTTTCAGACTCACGCAGACATCTTCTCTTTGTACACACACCACCACCACAGCACACTGAATGCTCAATTATCTAAAATTCACTCGCCTGTAAATTCACTGTCATTAGTATAAACAATTCATTTACCTTATTTACAAAAAAATCACAAAAAAAGTAGCTCTTGAGAAATGAGATCCTGGAGACAAAATGAAAGCATAACTGGGACTAATTTACCTTGCTTGTACAGCAAATGACTTCTAATTATTACATCTAGGCAATGTTTCTGGATTGAAGATAAGATTGCGCTGACTAGGAGCATTAAAACCGCCAGTTACAGTGAATGTCCGTCATGGTCATAAAAAAGGGATGGATGTAGAAAGTGCAATGTTATTTTAAAGCTCACTTTGGAGTTTGCAATCCAATTCTGTAATGGTTCTTGCACTTTCACTTCACTTCACTTACACTAGGAAACAGGCAGGAACACAAGTAAACATGCAAATTTCATTATATCCAGTTTATAGTATTGTATGATCGATGACAATTCAGAGGGCAATCGTGTACTTATTTTACTCAATTAAATCTATTTAACAATGTAGTTACTTTAACACGCAGTTTCAATCCATTAAATATGACGCATCGTTACAGATTAAATTTGATTTTGTTGGTTAAAGCAGACACAAACTAACTTTCCTGCCTTTAATGTTTCTCTTTGGTATAACTGTCAGCAACATGGCTCCCGCCCAATTTCACCTAGAAACCCTGATCTCAGTGTTATGAAAAAGCAGAGTAAAAAGATATGTTTTTATTAACAAGTTTGCATGTTTTGTTACTGACTGATCTAATGCAAGAAATGCTGTTTTTAAACCGTTTCAAGTCCCAGTGGTATGCGGGGAACACATAACAGGGAGCAGACTTTGACACAACACCGATGCTCTCCATTGAGTGAATGCCCGTCTGTTCAGTCTTGGTTGACCTAAGTTTCTGTCACTCCTCCATTAACGGGCTTCCAGGGAAAACAAGGCCTCTTCCTGTTAAGGTTATGCAAAGGCTTCCTTTAATCCATAATTTGACTTTTTTTTTTTTTTTATCTGTGAACAATTTAGAACACAAACCATAGTGAGAACAACAGTTTATTGGCAACCAGTGTATTTGCAGATGGTGTTGTTTTACTACACTCATTACACTGTGCCGTCAGTATTTACTGTAGAATGATAGTTAAGGCATAAAAGGTGTCTATTGCTATTGATTAAATTATTTCTAGTCCATAAAAATAACGTCCTCTGCATAACAAGTATTACACTTTGATGGTTTAGTTTATTTTGCCGTTAATAATTGTGTACTCAAGTAGAATTCTGATGCGGGATGCAGTAGTTTTGGATTGTTCTATTGATACTTTTACAAAGTAAGACAGGTAAGCCAAACAAAGAGGGTACTCAAAACATGAAACCTGAAAACATGAAGACTGTAAAGGAAAAATGGAAAATCATGACAGTGATACGACAATGGGGAGCCAGTGCCAACAAAGCCAGCAGAATGATGAGGTACTATTAGTGATTCAGGCTGCTGAATTTGATCTGCCACTTCCGTCCTCTGAGAACATTGTTAGAATAGATCAGGTTGAAATGGCTCCATCCTGCAAAACCTGCAAAAATAAGGGAATAAAATGGGAAGGTAAGTGGTCAACAAGCTACTGCTGGCCTGTGGAAGGAAGGCCTGGAAAAGATTTCTGAGTACAGGCCCATTATTGTTTTAAAGTTCCGTGTATGTACGTCTTTCAAGTATCCATACTGTCAAGAAACATTGTGAGGGCACTTCATAAGTAACAGAGAGGAAAGACGATGGTGACCAAGCAGACCAGACCAGGCATGGTGACTATGGCAACCCTCGACTCCACAGATTGGTCTTTGTGTAGGCTTCACCAACCATGGATGACCAAGGATGATGGGCATGGCAGGTAAATCATTGAGCTGTAACAGAATAAGCAACACAAGACACAACGCAGATCCATGAGCAGCTTTGATCTTAGGAATTGATCTCTATAGGATTGTCAAGACAGAGTGAAAGTGTGTGATGGAACGAGACAGCCATAATAACCCATTCCTCTGAAACACCAAGAATTGTTCCAAAGGGGAATGACTGGTTGTTTCAACAGGTTTGTCTCACCATCATCTCGTCTCCCACTGATGACCTTTTAATGGACAGAACAAAAATGAGTGTAAAAAGCATATTCTGATACAGGTGCTCTTTAGGGATCCAAGGTTGTACTGCATTTCTCAGTGTCACTGACAGAGCAAGGAAGCCGGATAATCTGGGAGCGCAGTTTGAAAAGAACTAGCACTAGCAGCGATGGTGTATCTAGAGAATGACAACCCTTTCTTTTTACAGAGGAAAACCGTTGGTGCAGATGACCAAAGAAGGATTTCTGGTCAAATGGAAGGTAAACAAATTTACTGATGTCAGTTAAAACACATATAAGGCCACAGAGGAGAGATACATCTCTCCGTCCACCCTCTACCTCTAATATATGAACACAATAGCATAACCACCCTCGCCATGAACAACTTGGCAGATGGCCCACATCATCCAGGTCACCTCTCTCGCAGAGACTGGACGATCAGAGACCTTCATCGCCTCGGCTGTAAACACAGAGTAATTAACACACAGGAGAGCTGGCTGATCCCAAGCAGGCACGGTCCAGACGAGGGCTTTACATGGCATCAGAGTGATGATGCAGGCTGTACAGGTAGCCAGATGGTGGACATGCACGTGGGGCAGATGGCGGCCTTTCCTGGGTCCTATCTAAAGGAACTTTAAGGTAAATATTGTAGTGATCATAATGTTCACAGCTGTGTCACTTTTTTGTTGGCTTACCATTCTCTATATAATATGCCCTTTATAGTCGACTCTAAAATGAGTAGTAAATTGGATTTGTGTCTCATTCCCAATTCTAAACAGTCGCTTTTGGTAAGTAAGTTGGGTGGGTCACCAATCTAAAGTGTCAGTATTCGACATGTCTGGAGTGAGACTCTGGTAATTTACTCAAAATATATTTTAGCTAGCTTTGGGACAAGCTCCACAACTAAACAGCCTAAAAATCAAGCTTGAACAAACATCTCTGCCATTTTTGTATTTGACTTTACTTGAAATTCCTTCTTAAACTGTGAGTTTACAAAAGCATGTTTCAAATTAAAGATTAAAGACAATTTATTAAAGAAAAGCACCCTCAAAGACTAAAACACACTTGAGCTCTGATGTCTTGCAAATTCTGCATACCCACATGTTGATTGGTATGCTGTGTGTGCCCAGTAAATAAAAGTGTAGCTTGCCCTGATGAAGTGCCAGAAGTATTTCTTTCTTTAGGCCTGCATCTGCAAGTTGCTCAAAGTCACAGCAAAGTGCTCATGTACAGGAGTTAATTTTCTGAGAATGTCTTTATTGATTGGCTTGCTGATTTCTGAGTAATTTTGTGAAAGAGTGCTATGGTGAGAGAAATAGCTGGCAACACTTTGTCTCCAATTTTGATGACAAAAATGTTTGTGTATTCTGTCGATTTTTATCAGTCTTTGTGCCTTGACCCTTTAAACTTGGACCTCTTACAGAGACCTGTTGTGACAACTAATACAACTGTGTCGACTGAAAATATGTTATATGTATAACATGTCCATAATGTGAGCATGGGAAGCAATAGGAGGAGAAAGAAATAAGATTCACTTCATGATTAAATTATATATATATATATATATTGGTGATTCTACACGTGACCAGTGCCGGCCCTGAGTAATTTGGTGCCCTAGGCTAGATCTTAGCCGGCGCCTCCTTGCATCGAAGCCAATTTCACAATCAATTTTCATACACTCACACAGAAACTGCATGTATGTATTCAAGATTTTATTTCTTTCAAGTCAAAAATATCACACCACATAAAAACTGAAGAAAGAAACCAGTGATAAAAATACAATATAAGTAAGGCATTGTGCAAACATATTATCTCTCAGCCTCAGAGTGCCATCTCTCGCTTATCTATTGTCAGCCGCTTTGCAAAACGACCTCCAACTCCTTCCATGTTGCCATGTGGGTGTTGTGATCCTGGCTATCCTCATGAACCTTCAGCAAGTGGCTTGCATTGTTCCAGTCCTTTAGTCCTTCCTTATTAAGTCTGTATTATTTTGGAGAAAACATTTAGCAGCAGAATCAGTGCAAGCTATCATTTCTGTTTGAGTACATCAGCCAGCTTCTTTTGATGTTTTCAGCATTGACTAAGACTCTGTTACAAAACTCATGTTGACACTCTCCCATCTTTGGTTTGGGGAAATGTGTAACTGTTTTTTTTATTTGAAATGGTCCTCTGTGAACTAACTCTCATCTTACTTTGTCAGCTAGAAGAGATGGCCAGTCAGCAGGTCTGTTGGTGCAGCCTTTAGTCCTGATGCTGTGTCACCCTGCTGTGCTGAGGTAGAGGGACAGCAGCACCTGATGCTGTGTCAGTGGGTTGGTGGTGAAATATGTTAAAAGTGCATCTGAAGAGGGAAGAGAGGTATATGTGACCACTGGATGTTACATTTTAACAAAAATAAAACATATATGAATGATATGGGAAAGCAAAGTTGTGGAGTATTAACAGTAATTTACACTTTAACTGCACTTGAACAAACATAACCTGTGATACGGATGGAAAACTAATAGCATTTTAACTGACATACAAGCAGAAAAACACAGCCAACAGGTAAAACAACACCTGAACAGGCCTAACGTTAACTTTTACACTGTTCGGAGATATTCTGCCCACAGGGTTTGCATGTGAATGAAATGGCTCCCTTAAAATTACCATCTTTAGATAATATGATTTCAAAGGCATCACTCATCTGAAGTCTTACAATGGACTTGGTCCTGCATGTGAAAGCTTTACATTAATATGGATGTCATGTTAATCCTCCCAAGCGTAACAATGCTGTTCTGCGGCGAGGATATATGAGTATGACACATGCAAAGATGTGGTGAAGTTTCCCTCATTATATATTGTGTGCCCGTTGAGCAGTATAATTGCTGCAACCAAGGGAGCAACAGCCAACTTCTGTCACTAAGTGTTCATCCACTCGTTTGAATTGTAACAGCTCGATGGTACCTGCCGCCTTCCTTTCATTTCTAATTCATGATATTAATATTGCTCGAGGCCAACTCTTGGGAACTTCATGACAAAGAGCGTAATGGACTTCTCTCTCAAACAAATGGGTGGCTCTGGAATATTGATCAGGCCTGTATCGTCTCATCACACTGAATAACAATCAAACAATTTTAGTCTCTTTATTTCAGTTCTCCCCTCCACACTTGATTGAATGTGCATTTCCTCCACAATTCCAGGTAATAACGTGGCCATGCCTTTTGATCTATCCATTTTAGAAGAGTAACTGAAAAGATGATTAACCTAAAAAAAGACTGATGCTCCCTTTGAAGCCCGTGTGCTGCAATATTGGTGGGCCCTGGCTAAAGATAAGGCAAATGCTGTTTGCTTTTTGATCCCACGTGTTCTCGATAAATCCTCTGGGAGAAACACAATAACCTTTACTAATTCCGGGATCAAAAATATTCCGGTCAAAATGGGTAGAACCACCTGCACTTGATATGCATCATTAGTATAAATATAGTTTGTGTGTGGTGTGTTCAAAGGAAAAATATTACAACATATCTTCAGTTTTATCTATGCACATTCATGCCTTCACCCCCTTTCGGCACTTCCCAGTCTGATGCCAAAGAGTGAATTAAACCTGCCAATCCACTGGAGTGCAGTGTGTGAGTGAAACCTTTTGCTTTGCCTCGGTGCGAAAAGTACATGGGTGTATGAAAACACAGTACCAGCAGGGGGCAACAATGATGGGAGTAAAGTATGAGTGTAATATAAATATCAGGGGTGTGCATCTCTCCCTCATAAGGCGATTCGATACGCATCTAGATACATGGGCTACGATACGATACAGGGAAGATACATTTCAAATATGGAACGATTTGGTGCGATCTGATACGAATGATGCAATCTGATACAGGTCCAAACATTTGTTTAATGTAGTCATTCATTTTCCATTATAAATTAAAATAAGCAATTCTATAAAAGTGGCATTGCTTACCTTACCATGTCTCGAAAGCCATCACTCTCAACCACGCTGTAAGGTCAGTACAGCGGTACAGTGTGGTTACCACAATAAAACGGGCTATAAATGCTGTGATTACCATGGACCTTGCCCAATTGTGGCTAAGTTGTGGCTGGAAAAAGTCTTTAATAGCTATGTCGTTGTCTTGTGTGTTCTTGCTTGTGCTAGCTGTAACGGTACTAACGTTAGCATCCACAGACTCCCCGTGGCCCACATAGTTTTCTCCATGCTGTCTCACCAGGTGAGTTTTCAGATTTGTCGTGCTACCGGTGTACTTAATAGCTGTTCTACAGACCTTACATATGGCCAGACTGTTGTCCAAATGTCCCTCCTCCTTCTCAAATCCAAATCTCTTCTAAACTTTAGATTTCAGATTAGCTGGTACATTGTAAACAGTGTCGGAGTTGTCGGACATGTTGTTGTCTCTTGTAGTTTGTCCATCGGATATGCTAACAGTACTCTCGTGAGAATCTCGCGTTGACCTTTAACCCTTTACGAATTGAGAGACGCTCTGCAGAATTAGCAGCAAAGCTTCCGCCAGCCGATACATAAGTTTAGAATCGGGCCATTGACCGGTTAATGGTAAATTTAAATCGATACAGGGGTCTGTGTATTGATGTAGTCGCATCTTTAACGTTAAGAACGGTCACCGATTCGTGTCAGTGAATCTTTACACCCCTAATAAATATCCAGCAAGTCTGTAACAGGAGAAGTTTAGGGCTGGTTTGTCGGTTCAATCATACGATTTCAATGAGGTGACCATTGTTCAAGTCCTGTGTGATACCAAAAGACGCGATGGGCTCTATCTTGCACTCGGCGCAAGTGACTTTGTACACTGGCGCTTGTGTAATTCCTATTTTGCACTCGGCGCACATTGGAGTTTTCCCTCCACAGACACGCGTCCTTAAATTAGGGAATGACTTTGCGCTCCGGGGCCGGTTCAGCGAAAAGAGGAGGCGTGTTCCAGTGCAAACGTTCACTGGTGCTATTTTGCCGTTTCAGAAAACACTTGCGCAAAAGACCAGGAAAAACCTGGTCTAAAGTCAGTGGCGCTTATTTAGATGCTATTTTAAGGGCGCATGCTTGGCCATAATGTAGCGTGTGCTCAACATGCATACACTTTGCTTCTCTCATCTACAAGGAAGCAGTTCCCATTTTTGCAAACCATACAATAAAAGTTGAAAAGATTTAAACAGAAGAACTAATTCTTTTTCCCTCTGATATGCGACGCGCCCGCCGTAGCTGTGAGGGTCCGGGAGTGGCAATGAGTGGAGCAGGTGGACGGAGATGGAGTTGGGGGAGGAGGAGGAAGGGGCACAACAGGAGCAGGTGGTGCGTTTGGAGACTTGAGGCGATGCGCCTGAGAGGCAGCAGCAACATCGCCACCCGGTCAAGACGGGCATTAATACCTTGCCGCATCCCGGGCAGTGCGGTCCCGTCTGACAATGCTGCCACGGCGTGTAGTGGGTCTGGATCCTCTGCACCTTGGTGTTTGCGCTGCTCCCTCATCAGCTGGCCGTTGCGCACTGCTCGGCCCCTGCGCACTGCTCCCGAGGTGCAATGTCATGGGGATGCCAGGCTTAGAAAAAATTATGGCAATTTCCTCCCACGCCCGTTTAACCAAAGCTACTTTGGATGGATTTCTCCAATCCCCATACAAGGCCACTTCTCGGTCTTTTACAGCCCTGACGAGAACGTCGGTCTCCTCGGCTGTGAACCGCTCCTGGCGTGCGCCTGGTAAATGCGCCGTTATAATAGCAATCCGCCATGGAACAAGCGCGCCTGCTCTTAAAGGGAATGTGAGATGACGCTCTGATTGGTTTATTGCACGTTACGCCCAAACCACACCTATGACTAATGTAGCTACTTCAGGCCAACCCATTTTAGATTTAGATTTTATTTAGATAGGTTTAGGGAGTGTGCCTGCACGGAAGCCTTGGATGACGCGGGAGTCAACTGTGACCTCCCAGTGAACACAGCTAGACACCAGATTTAAGAAGAACTTGGTCTCAGAGACCAACAGTTTGAAGACAGGAGATACAGTACAGAGGTGATTTACAGCGGCTTAGACCTGGACTATGACTCCATTGATGAGAAGACAAAGCTGGTGGGGACAGGAGAGGCATGAGGCAGCAGAGGAATTAAAGAGAGTCGGGCTCCAGCAGCAGTTAAAAACTCACATCGAAGGATTAATTTCAACAAAAGTAGAGGTGTTTGTGGAAAGACAAGGACTGTTTTTGTGAGTATTATTTGTGTAAATACAGTTGCATTTTCCAATAAGTTAACATGCCAATTATCATTTAATACTGACACTGACATTGATATGTGTCAGTCTTCTATTTTGTAATTTGAAGAGTGTCCTAACCAAACACTTAACTTTATAAATCATGTTATAAAACAGGTTTGTTGACTAGCTTATACAACTCTCTAACTGAACTCATGCTGGCCTCTTCTTTGAAACACTGGACACTCTCATATATTTTTTTATACAATATCCTCAAATTTTATGAAATTTGACTCAGATCGGGAAAAATGAACAATTACTGTTCGTGTCCTGAGTAAAATATGTGCACAAAATTTTTGTGAACATTTTGTTTCCGCTTTGCCCTGGAGAAAAAAAAAACATATTGTAGCATGAGAGGATGCAGCATGTAATGGTCCTCTGGGTGCAGGTTTTCTGAGCATGTATTGACTTCTAATCTCGTCTCTTTCTGTCCACTGGCTGGTTCCTACAAAATCACAACATTTGTGTCTTTTGACCAGGACCACAATCATTTCATTTTCACCTTTAAACGTGAAGGTTTGGGTTTTGTTCATCCATTGTGCTGATAAATCACATCACAGTGATTCGTAATATACTTGACCCGGCCCCAAATAAGCTTTAGAAAAATAGATGGATGGATTACTCTGGCATAGTCACTCTTAAAACAGCTGTCACCGTTTTGATGACACTTGTATTAGTTAAATCTAAACTGGTAACCACAGTAGCCCCGTCTTTGTTTACATTATAATAATTCATAATAACTAATAGTGTGAATAAACTGACTTTCAAAGACAGTGAATAACCAAAGAAATACTGCGTAAGCATGCAACAGCAGGGACGCAAGAAGGGAGGATGACTCATAGATAGATAACAGGGTACAGGCTCGAGCAGGAAGGCGCGATCAATTGAAAGGGCACATTACAAGCAACTTTTGAGAACAGCTGTGAGGGAGGGAGGGACGCTGTATATCTAGTCCCTGCTGACAGAGTTACACATTTAGAGGACCGTTAAATATGGTCCTGCACTGATCGATACAATTTTGAGTCATTAAATCCGTTCAGATGAAGAAAAATTGAAATCTGCAGAATATGAGCAAAGTTATTAATGAAACTCAGCAGGAGGGTTTCATGTTGGGCATGAGGACTATTAATCATGTATAGAAAGAACTATTAATTATCTATAGAAGGCTGAAGTCACAGTCCACTTCCAGACGAAATGTTTCTACTCCATCTACATCTATACTCCAGCACTTTCTTTTATTAAACTTTTTTGCTCTAAAGCCGACTGGAAAACATTTCACAGCTGACTGAGACACTATTAAACCAAGTGACTCTAGAACCAATCTATCAATGTGAGCAGGAACAGAAGTTCTTCTTGCAGGGGGACTCAACTTGCATACTATTTCCCTGTCACTATCAGACTGGAGCTAATTATTTCACATACTGTACCTCCTACTTTTCAAAGGCTTTTGTCAATGAAGGACTGACCCCATCACACCCCACCAACACCACCAGGAGGCTGCATTACAGCCTCTATTCAAATAATCTGGCAATACCTCCTCCAAGAAATCTATCTGTCAAGCCACAGGGATGTGGTTTAATTAGTTTTTTTTATATATATATAATTGAATCAGAATTTTCAATTCCTCGGAAAATGTTTCCGCTTTGCCCTGGAGAAAAAAAAAATATTGTAGCATGAGAGGATGCAACATGTAATGGTCCTCTCGGTGCAGGTTTTCTGAGCACGTATTGACTTCTGATCTCGTCTCTTTCTGTCCACTGGCTGGTTCCTACAAAAACACAACATTTGTGTCTTTTAAACAGGACCACAATCATTTCTCAAACTTAACGCAGTGGTAATTTAACCAAAACCACGGTCCTCAGTATTACACAGTTATGGCGTCGGATTAGAAATGTTTTTGTTATTTCTGCAACAGTGATTTTAACGATTTTGGAAGGAAATGATGAATTATGTCGCCCTGAGAGGCTTCAGATCATAAACAGCTTGTGTGGGTTAGGCTGAAGACGGACTTATAATAGGCATGGAAGAAGAGGTTATCACACTAATATACAGAATTACCAAGAACGGATATTTTTTTTTACCTTAAAGTAAGATCTTCGAAATCATTTTGATGGTACAGTGTCTTGTAATTGGGCGAATTGTGTGTCTGTCTCTCTATCAATCATTTCTGCACTATGTAACTTCAGTGAGAGGGTACGATCATGGTACCTACATTAGCTTTGACAAATAGTTGCACATCGCACAGCTGCCGCATAACTTGTTCTTTAAAGTGAAACTCTTTCCAAAATGCAACCTAGGCTTTTTTGGTGAATGTACCCAAGTCAAACCTTTGTGTCAAAGCATAATTATGATGAAAGAGGCACTTTTAAGATTTACCGTACTTTCGATTTCGGGTCAAACTCATTTTCAATGGGAGGGCTACGGGCACTTTTACGATAGCATCAAAATCGCTATATTTAAAACACTAAGGATGCCCAACACAACATGAAACTTGTGTGTGTACACAGAGTTTACTATACAGAAAGTTTTTGAACGGCTCACATTAGCAGATGCTTGTTCCGCTAGCTGCCGTCATGGCAGTGGAGAAGCATTGATTTCCGAATGCGACTTCACATGGATGAGAGTTAAGGTGGCTTAGCTCCATATAAATGCACGGATAATTCATTGTTTTGTCGTTAGCGAAAAACAACATTGATCTTGAAGTTGAAAAAGGAGCCTCATTTAAGAAACAATACTGAAATCAAAAGCTGGAAAAGTCACGTGAGATATCGCGTGGATAGTTGTTGCCGGAAGACAGTAGCGTTCCACCTTAACCCTCGTCCAAGTTACATCGCATTCGGAAATCAACACTTCTCAACTGACAGGATGGCTGCTAGCGGAAAAAGCAACTGCTAACGTGAGTTGTTCAAAAACCTTTATAGTAAACTCTGTGTACACAAACAATGTTCTCAATGCTCGTGTTCATGTGTAGAGACCCTGGTGATACTACGTGAATTGTTGATTTTGCAATTTTACAGTAGTGAATTCTTTGTAACAGTTACGTAAACAAGATACAACATGAGCTTTACAGTAGCTGATACGTTCTTTTTTAACCTTTCCCCCATTTCAACCGTCACTATTTGTTGTACATCACAGTAGATTTTGATTCTTTTATACCATAATGTATAAGAGCTGACATCATATACACATATGCAGATAAACTGAAGGACAGACAGATGTCAAGGAAAAAAACTATCCCTTTCTCGTGGCGAGGCTCGTTTCAGAGCACCGCGTTTGGTTCAGTTTTTCAGCCGAGCCCAACTGCTCACATGGGAACGTGGAAGTTTAGTATTTCCAACTAGAACACACTGTTTTCAGTCCAGCCAGATATAACCGAAGATGGCAGCATCAGCGCTTCTGTTTGTCCTGTAAACACGTTTGCCTTATTGTGTCTGTATGGCCCCTGAGCTTGAAACACAATACACAATGCATTCAAAGCCTGTCTACAAACAGTCGGGCTATAATCAACACGGGTGAGTTTTTTCCCCTGCTCACCTGCCCTCCTGCTCGCCGCTTTCTCGCCACCTAATGCGTAATGCTACCTGATGCTCTGTCTCTGCCTGCCTACCGCCAGACAGCCCGCTGTGCTGTGAACACTGCTCTCTCCCCAGTGTACTCGCTGCCCTGCTGCCAGCCAACCTGTGACTCACGTGTCCATAAGCCATTTTACCTCGAGAGCCAAACCATAGCCATGACAATGACATAATTCCGTATTACATGTTTGTTCTGAACCTTTAGGTTAACCGACCTTTGTCAACGCTTAACAGCACTTTTCTCAATTAATTATATCGGCAGAAACCGCAGCCCAGTTGCCAGGGTAAAATGCTGGCAGTTAATGTCACGTAGGGTTAGGGTTAGGGTATTTTGTATCATATCACGTTCCCATTACATGTCCGAAGATGACCTGAGGTGCAGGGGATGGTACTCTGTAGACTTTGAAAGTTGACTTTAATTCAAGTCAAGAAACTGATTACCTCAGAATTACCAAGTAGACTATTACTGTAAAATCTGACAAAGGGACTGTACTTAAAAAAAAATCAAGGAAACCCATCAACTCAAAATGAAGATGTAAAGTAGACGGATATTTTTAAGTTGTTAAAGCTCTTCACCTACAACTTAAATGTAGTAGTCTTCTTTTCTTGGTAACTCTGAGATAATTGGTTTCACCACTTTTAGATACAGTGTCACTGTGTTGTACATGGAATGATATGTGACAAAATAAAGATGCTTCCAGAGTTACTTTCTTCTAAAGTTAGCCTCTGATTTTAGCTTTCTTTTTCTGTGCTCTGTGTTCCTTATCATTTTTTCTGTGTTATCATTCTGTTTCCAGTCTTCTCGACATCATTGAAAATGAGGGCATGTGTGATTTTTCGAGATTTAAATAAAGGATGACGAATTTCTATTGCTCATGTCCCTCCCCTGTTAACAGGCCCACATTTTTTATATGATTATAGGGCCTTCTCCGAACTGTCTGGTCTTTAATTCCTCATGAGTGAGTATGTTTTACTTATAAACTAGCAGACAGTATTTTATATGGTTTATATACAAGGTCAGGAAAAAAGCTGTTAATGATTTTATGAATATACGGACAGCAGAAATCACTATTATCTGATAATGAACAATAGACTTGTCAGCATTGCACTGATCTGAAGAAGGTGTCTGTCACACAGATCACTGTGTGTAGGCTGAAATCATCAGCCTTAGCTGCTGAAAGGATGAGACAGGACAGGATGTGCCCCAGTATTTGGCCCTGGGACTGTTGAAGCTGATACTACATCTCTGGGCTTGTCTGAGGTGAGCGGTGCAGGACTCGCTGGAAGGTGCTGAGGTGGAAGATGTCACCAGGTGTCCGTGGATCTGCAGGTGCGGGAACAAAATGTTACAAAGTGCACCTGAGGAGAGGAGTAATTGTGACCACTAGGTGTTATGATATATTAATAAATAAAGCTGCCGATGGTGAAACCCGGCCAATGATAGCACCGAAGCCACATTACAGCCAGTGATGGGAGAAGTACTCAGATCCTTTACTTAATCCCAAATACATCAGTATCAGAAGCTAAATGTAGTTATTGCAGTATTAAAGTATTGGTTTGGCCCCCTCTGACTGATGCGTTATTATATGACACAATAAGATTATTAACACTGAAGCATCAATTTGTAAGCAGCATGTTAGCGTTGCTGTTGCTGCTGCAGGTGGAGCTAGGAGAAGTACTTTTTTTACAGTTTATGTACAGGGATATCAGATAGATCTGAGGGGTTGTGTGATGATTAATGGGAGGAGATGAAGAAAAAAACAAAAGTTCTGATGTGTTTTTAGTCTCTGGACTTTTTCTTTTTCCTTTGCTTCTTGCTGAGTTATTGAATCATTTAAACGTGTATTGAAATGAAACCATCTGAGAAGTTTTTAACAGGGAAAAAACACAACTCAATGACTCGCATTTTAAAAGCTTGTTACTGCACATTATCCACTATGTTAAATCTTATGTTTTTAAAGTTACTAGTAATGAATTCTGCCAAATAAATGTAGTGGACTGGAAAGTAGAATATTTCTCTCTGAAATGTAGTGGAGCAGAAGAATAAAGTCACAGTAAAAAGAAAATACTTTGGTAAAGTAGCTCTAAAGTGTACTTTAGTACAGTAGTTGAGTAAATGTAGCCTACTTGGTTACCTTCCACCACTGATTACAGCCTGCAATATTCTTGAACACAACCAGCAACAGTAATCACACCCTAACACGTGTTCAGTCAGCACCTCTCTCACATGATGCATGCTGTTTGCTTTGACTTATCAAAATGCAAAGGCTTGAAACTGTTTTTACAAATCGGGATGGGAATAGGGGAGCATTTTTAATTTACTCACTTAGCAGAGCAAACATTGACTAACCTGACTGAGATGTCAAGAGAAATGTCTGCCCGGTTTTCTTGAGGCTAAGTATTATTGGTGGGTTATTCCCCAAACACACTGAATGGTCTTTCCAACACGCCCTAATGAATATGAATATGATGTGGGAGTAATTGATGTAACTCTAGCTTTTTATAAAATCAGCTAACATTGGCATCTTCCAAGTAAGCTAGTAGAAAATAGGGCTTATTTAATAGGTTACAGAGTTATGTTGTTTCTTGGCAAGAAATAACAGTAACACTAGTAAAAGCAAATAATTGTGATGTTCATCATTTGTGTTATCCCTAAGGATAGATGCCGCCCCAACATTTGCCTATGCCAAAGGCTGGCCCTGGATATGTCACTATGTTTCAGGGCAGTGCGTTCGGGTGAGTATCTTACACATACCTCATATTCATAAATGATGACTCCTGATGAGTCCTACGTTTAAGAAAAGTACATTTTTAAGTTCAGAAGTCAGTTTTTGACAAGTTTGGAATGAGACGCAAACATCAACTTTTCCTACACGTTGGACCTTTTAGCCTCACATTCAACAACTTTGACAGCTGATACTGAGGTGGGTTATAATTTTTTTGTAAATTTCAGACGAGACTTGTTGCTGCCACTTCTATGTCAAAGTTCACGGACAAAATAAACATATTCACTTTCACTTTTGCAGAACGCAGTCAAAGGCAGTCCTGTACTTTGTCGATGGTGCAGACAAGAGAGTAACCCTGCTCTTTTCTTTGCCAAAGCCATAAGTGCACATTTTTGGTTCCGAATGATGCTCTGGGTCTTTGGTATGGAGAGTGGATGGGTTATATTTCTTGTAATTTTTTCAGTGTAACTAAAAATCCCTCAAACTTTCTCGATATGCTTTGATTTTATTATCCTGAGACCTGTAAGGTGTGTAAGTGGCAATATGAGAAATGTGAATCTTAAAGTATCTTTATTTTAAGTAAAAAAAAAAGTTACTTTTACAGTTAATTTCATTATTAACTGCTATGATATCATTGGTGTATGTGATTGTTGTTTGACACTTAGTGATAGTAATCTGTTTTGTCCAGTGGCTGCTGTCCTAACCTGTAATATGTGGAGCAAGCCAGCAAAACACGGCACTGAGGTAGCTGATATCATCAAGTGACCTGTGGCGCACAATCCAGCTACGCTTGGAGGAGGTAAGTCTGCACTGGTAAACAGACGAGTGAAGGCCCACAGAAGAACCAGGGGGAAGCAGGTTGTGAATTGATGTAACAGATGGACTGAGGGGGCAGGATGTCACATGAGACAATTTATTCACCTCTTATAAACTTGGCCACCAACTCCTGAAGAGGAGGATAACCATTTGTTGGCACGGTGAGAAAGAACAAGCCTGAGAGCTTCCCACTGCACTCCTCACAAACAATCTGGAGAGATGGCCTCCTTATCAAAAGTTTGCCTTCACCCCCACAGCCGCTCTATAGTTTCTGACCTCCCATAGAGTAACAAGAACGTGATCGTCTCTGAGGCAGACTGCGCAAAATGGCTGGGATCGGTGCTTATGAGGACGGGAAGCCAGCCATCATCCTCAACTACAATCACAACGAAGGAGGCCTGAATAAGGTTACTTACAATTGTAGGTATGACTGCCCACTGGCCCCTTTGGTCAGCTTCTATAACATTATTGATGTGTCCTCTTGTGAAGGGGTGTCCTCAAACTGAAGTTGTGCAGCTGAATCAGTATGAAGTATTACAGTACCTGCAGACTGGGCAGTGTTACAGCCATCAAAGGTAAGTTCAAATGGGTGAGTGAAGTGTGTGCTGGTTACAAATTGAATGGATAAAAGTTTCAGCTCCACCAGTGTAATTATATATAAATAAATAAATATAATAATATAATATGTGTCCCAAATTCATTTTGTGGTAATTGTGTTTGTGTGTCTTTCATATCAGTTGTGAGCCATTACAAACAGTTATTCAGTTTGATTAAGGCTTCTCTGGATGTTGACTGAACACATGATGAATAAAATACTTCAGACTGAGCTTTGGACAGCACTTGTTTACCAGAAAGTTAGCGCTTTACTAACTTGAATCATAGTTATGGGAATTAAATAATTTATAGTGCAGCTCTTTTATAGTGCAGACTTTTAATTTGGTATTGGACTGAATGGCTCCAGTTATGATAAAAACCGGAAGTTAGCCAGCTCAGTCTGAGTAAGTCTCTAGTGCACTGGCTTCAAATGCACATCCAGACATGCCATACAACTGCAGATGACAATAACCAATCAGAGAGCTTGTAACAATGGCAAATCTGCATTTTTTTAAGGACCAAAGTGTCACAGAAACGCTAAATGGAGAGGCTAAAAGGAGAAGCTAAATGACTGAGCAAATCAAATAGCTAAAAGGATGAAGAAAAACAGTGGGTAAATGGAATTGCAGATAGAAAATGAAATAGTCCTCTTAAATGTCTGATTAAAATCTGAATTCTTAATTCAATTTGTGAATCTAGCTATTATTATTTCTCTTTTTAAATTGCATTTTGAAATAGGTTAAATTCCATTATTTATTTATGAATTAATTATTGTGTTTTTAAATGTTGTTTTTGTAAATCCCTTTTTAACTTGGACTGTATATTGAAGGATTCATGTTTCACTTGTAAAATCTGTTTATAATTCCTTTTTATTGTCCATTAAAAATGCCAAATAATGAATGACGTAATTTAGTTTATTCATTAATAGATTTCTACATTAATTTGTAAACTAATTCATTAATGTCTATTTTTATTGTAAGCCTTATTATTTATTACTATTCCTGTGACACTTGTGATTCTCCATACATATTCATATAACATCTTTCCAGTGATAGAAAATTCCCAGTAGCAGATCATTTTTCAGAGCCATTGAACACAACATGACTACACTTGGCTCCTGTCACAACAAATAAAGTGAATGACTTATTGTTTTGGTGCAGGCAGAGCTCTGTAAACTCACCTCTGGCACAAACTTGGCGCTAAAAGTTGTGAAATGTGAACCCTATAGATGATGCGGCACAACGTCAACATCTCCTTGAACGAGACTGCTGTCAGTTACACATGCCGCATCTTGATTGGCCAATACACCAAGTGGGCTGGTTTAACGAACTTAGAGCAGTGGGAGTGCAAATGCAGCCAGGAGGTGGACTGGAGAAGGAAACTTGACAGGAGGCAAAATAAGATAAGTCATGTTTGTTGAAGTTTGTACAATTTAGAGTGTATTTATCTTGGTTCTGATACTTTTTCGAAGAAACTGGTTTAATACTAAAGCTAGCTAGACCACATGTGGCTTTGAACTTGTGAGGGTTAGCTAACCGTTAACTCAGTGCAGAAAGATAGTCAGGGGACGGTCAACTCAAAAACCTTAAAATCTGCGGGGAAGCTAGTGACCTCGGCCAAAATACTTTTCGAGATTGTCCGGTCGGCTCAGCTTTAAAGTAACAACTAAGTTATGTTGTAAATCCTCTACAGACATGCCCACGTTATAGTAATAACATGCTGTCTGGGGAAAAACTTTTTTTTTTTTCAGAAAGTAGAAATGTTTGTGTTTTTGAGTGTTTTTTTCTTTTTTTTTTTTTTTGCCTATTCTAAAATGGCGCCCTAAACTATTCCTGTATACAGTGGGCGTGAGTGAGTGTAGCATTAGTAAGTTAATTTTTATCTCTGTGCAAATGTATGCCATTTCAGGATTTTGTTGTTCCTTTAAAACTATTGAATTGGGAAATAATCAAGTCTTGTTACTGGTGGAATATAACATTGTTATTATGTTTAATATCAATATATTTAAAGTGATTAATATATGCTATGGTTATTTTTAAAATGTATAAGTGTCTATATGCTTACCCTCAAAGCATTAAAATATTTGGTAAAAATCTGGCTTTTTTTTTGGTTTGTTTTAATATTCCTTCCTTTTCTTGACTTTCTTAATATTGCTGTGTCTGTAAAGTAATTAGTCATCTTTGTCATAGGTAAGGTGAGCAACTTTAGGCCTTAATAAAGCTTTTTGGGGAAAATGGAGCAGATACAACTGCAGGATGATGTTGGGGCTACAAAAAAACTATGTGGGAAGCAGTTGCTGTATCCAGACAGAGGCCTCTTCCTGCCCTCTAACCACCTGGCTGCAATCGCAGAAGCATGGGAATACTGCCTTTGTTTATTCCATGTTATGTCTGATGACTTCTCTAATATGGAGGAATGCTTAAATGCATTGTCATCTAGGGAACATGGAAAGGTGCCAGATGAGGAGACGGTCCTGGAGAAGTCCAAAGTCAGTGGGATTCTAAGTAAGTACATTGCTCATTTGGTGGTTCCTTTGTTTCACTCTTTTTCATCTTTTATTTTACATGTTATCATGGATTATTTCCCAGTGCACATAGATGGAGGAATGCTCAGAACCAGGAAATGTTAGTTCAAGTCCTCCACATGAAACCTGTTCATTTAACATTTTCATTTATCTATTCCATTTAATTTAATCAATATTCATCAGTAATGTGGATATAGTAACTATATCTTGAAAACTATATAATATCAGCGTTATGTGTTGCAGCCGTAACTCAAAAAGTTTAAAAGATTCAGTGAAATGAATGGACACTGCAGATGCCCAGTACCTGTTTAGTTACTAGGGCACACTGCAGTCACTAAAAGCAATTTGTAATTTGTGCTTTCTTTTACTTACAGCTTACAGCTTGCTTATAGCTTACGTCATAGTCTATGGTAAACTGGATAGATGGTCATCGATTGAGAAAAGTAAGGTCAAGAAAGTCTTCATAAACAAACATTCAACATATTCAGCATTAAATATTATAACATTAAACACAAACTGTCCCATGGCAGTTGTGATTGGTCTTAATGAATTTGAACAAGCTGCTAATGGACGGTCCACCCCTACAAGAAACTCAAACACTTACCAAGTATATTTATCTGATTTCTAGCCAGTATCTAACATAAGACTCATTTACCCAAGAAGTAGCCTGTTAGTGAGATACCACCAACAAGCTAATTTTGTCTTCTACCATTGGCTGACATATATTGTCGTTATATATTTTTTCTGCTCCAAGTGAAAAACGCCTTGTAAAAAGTATTTTTATATTATTCTTTGACAAGAAGATGCTCCCTCACACTCACCTCACTATCTCCAGGTGAAGAGTTCTCTAGAGAAAGCCCACAGCAGAGCACTGCTGCACCAAAATTATTAAGCTTCTTGCCCCGTCGGCATTAGTTTAAAATTAATGTACTTCATGAGGGATTACTGTGTGTTGTTGCCATTTTAATGAAGGGCTTATTTGTTCTAGCACTAGTTTTCTTTGATTTTCTGAAAAAATATAAAGTTGTATAATAAATATATATAAAATCTCACATATTGCTCCTAAGTAGCTCCTATATTGCTCATTTTCTTGTCCAGAGGAAAAATAAAGGAGCCATTAAACACACCGAATTGAGTTTAGCAAGGTGCAATACTCAAGTTTTTATTATGCTCAGTGTCTTTTTTACCCTCTTGTTTACTAAGTGAAATTTTATATTCAAATCAAGCAGATCTGATACTTTCTTTTTCTGATGCTGTCACGCAACTGCATGTCATTTGTGAACCTGCCAAGGTGAGTGACATCACATCCACCACAAAGCCTAACTCCCTGTCCAACTATTAGTATCACCATATTTGATCTGTTTCTCTCCATCACGTGGTGCCCATACATCTTCTTTCTGTCCACAGAGTGCTGGTCTTGCACCTGAAACGTTTCAGGTTCACTTCGACTTTCCAGCTCAAAAAGGTCAACGACCCTGTCCACCTCTTCAGGGACCTGGTGGTATCCTCGGGCAAGGTATGGAAAAACTGAATCACCTCATCGCATACCCGTTCATCAGACTGGTCCTGTTTAATTTGAACATGTGAATAATTGTGTATGTACTAACTCTTATTGACTCTGCTCCCTCTAAGGTCGGTGCCTGCTACAGTTTGGTCAGCAGCATCAGTCATCTCAGCAGTAAAGCAGAAAGTGGTAAAATAATCTATTATTTGACTTAAACTCAGTGTCAGTTAACATACATGATGGGAATTGGTTGAGTCTTAAAAAAAAAATTATGAACAATTCTGAACGGCCATGTATTGTCATTGCAGTCAAATATATTTGGCAAAGTAAATTTGACCCACCTCTCACCAAGACACAGTCTGCTCAAGGTCAAGAAAGTTCCTCAAGATTACAAAACCCATGAGCTCAAGAAAAACCTGAGGAAGCCTTACAAGTGATTGTCAAAAAATGATGAAAAAAAACTGGACGGCTGCGTATTAAATTCATTTGAGTAATTTGTAAGAATAAATATTGCATTTGACAATTTAATTTTAATTTTTGTTTCCGTCCGTATTTCTGAGGTGGGAAACTGTTGAGTCTTCAAAAAATATGAACGATTCTAAACGGCCCATATTCTAATTGCAATCAAATAGATTTGGCAAAGTTAATTATACCCACCTCTCACCAAGAGAGGTGAGTATAAGGTAACATCTGCTCAGTTTCACGAAAGTTCTTCAAGATGACATGACCAGTGAGCCCAAGGAAAATCCGAAGAATGTCTTAAATGTTTGTTTTAAATTAAAAAACCCTTAAAAAGGATTAAGTAGTCTCATTTTTTGTTCTTAAATTCCAACACTTTTGGTCACATAACCACCAAAATTTGTCGAATCTGACAAAGAAGAAGAGAAGAAAGAAAAGAAGAATGTGTATTCCGTGTGCAATATGTCATCAGAGAGGATTGGGGCAGTATACAGGTCAAACTATAGTGAGCTGGCCAGCCTAGTAGCAAAGAAGTTGTGGATGTTGGTAATCCAGAGCCGACAACGCCATCATCAACTCGTGGCTCCACACCAACACTAAGAGCTGAGGTGATTTTGGTGCTGATAATTGAGAGTCTAAAGTGCCATCTAAAGAGTCTAAAGTTGCTCACATCCTTTGAATTGTGGGCAGACGTTAGGCTAGCCTTACTTATGTAGGAGGAATGTCTGAGGGAGGCAGGGATCATATGCGAAGGGTAAAAAAAAAACCTCACCTTTTTTAAGTGGACAGCTGGGATTTCATAAACTTGCTGGGAAGCAAAAGTGGATGAGACCCATGCTGAGCGTGACTTCTGCCTCGCAACAATTTCTAATCATGTTTCACCTGGAGCTGACATCTGCAGCCATAAATAATAACTGTTGCAGCAAGCCCAACTAGTCAGCCGAGATTTGAGGAGGCACTGTCAACAAATGCCTTATCTTAAAGATGTGAAACAAATGTGTATGGCACTGCAGATGGATATTTTGTATTCTTTTCGTAATGTTTATGGACTGAAAAGATGCAGCTTTTATTTTTTAGACCCCTATAGTCTGATTTTTGGAAGGACTTTCTGAATAAAAGGGGAATCATGAAAAGTAGCCATGTGCAGTAATATAGATCATAAAGGCCTAAAAAATAATTTAGAAAACATTTTTATGAAAAATATGCATTTTCCCCTACCCCTTTCTCTGTCGACACAGTGCAGAAGCACTTTAAGCCATAATATCATGAGGTGAGGGAAAGTCCAGTATGAATGAAAATCCTAGTAAAACTGGGCTGCCTTCTTTTGGTTTGAAGAAAGGCGACCTAACCTTTTAAACAATCTAAATAAGAGGTTTAATTGTACTACATTTATCACTGCATGAAAAGTGGGATTTTCGTCAGTGTGCGGCACTGTAGATTGTCGTGGAATTTCAGGTTTGCGACAATTCACGGCAATTTGCAGGCAACACTGAAAACTGACGTAAATTGTCGGAAACTGACGTGGGTCTTGCTTGGCAGTTGTCCCCCCATGACCCCCCTCCCCCTGATTCTAGGGGAGGCTTTAACATGTAAATGAAAATGCTGGGAGCTATACAAATGCAAATCAGGGTAGCAGGGGGAGTTTTTCCCCAGGTGACATTTTCCTAAAAGGTATTAACTTCATTTTAAGAAAAGCTCTGGTATAATAAGATGAGGCTCAGTATAGCCTAATTATAGACTCTTACATTTTAGCTTGAATTGATTTGTTTAATTAAAATATGCTAGATTAATTACTGTGTATGTCATTAGCAATGGCCAATGTTATGTAAAAAGATTATTTATTCCTTTTTTTCTCTCTCCTGAGACCAAGTTAAAGATAAAGCGCCAGTTGTTAAGTTAAAATGTGCATGACATATGAGATAAATAAGATATTGAAATATATAAATAATTTCTGTTTAAAATGTGTGACATTAAAATATAATTTCATGGGTTCTGAATGTTTAAAAGAAGTTAAAGTAATTCTTATTTCGTGTGAGAGTTCATGACCTCTAAGAGTTTTTACACTTCCGGATTGACCGGAGCGTCAGTGACGAGGAAGAAGGAGCAGAGAGTTAATGGCGTAAGCAGCTAACAGTGGACTGTGTGTGTCCGTCAGTGTCGTGTTTTATCACTAACGGACTGTGAACTATATTCGGACGACGTGCCTTGAGTGTGTGAGCTGGACTCTCCATAACAGTCGAAGTGTTTGTGTTTTATTGGACACGAAGCAAGTTCGGCTAAGCTAGCTAGCAGGAGCTAAGCTAGGCTAGCAGGAGCTCGGTTAGCGGCCCGGCCTTGTCGAGAGGAGGCCTGTGTTGACGGGAGGAGCTTTGCCGGGTCGCCGCGGAGACTGTAGCCGACGGATGTCGTTTCGCTGCCGCAGAGGGACACGGAGGTTTATCGCTACGAGCATGTTGTTTTCACAGACTAACCTTGCATCACACCGAGGCGTATTAGCTCGGAGCTCTGTCTGCAAGTCCAGATTTACATGATGCTGATAATGACGCCATCGTGTGTAAGTAACGTTTACTGTTTTCTCCTTCATGGTTTAATTTTACAGTGACTTACGTTTTCATTATTCATACCACTTTTCATTTAATTGTTTTCCAGCTGCCTGTAAGATAGTAACGTTACGCAGGAACCTCAGGTACAAACAACCAGATCTTCCATCGCAGGCTGAAGCTGTGAGGAGTTCAGCTCGGAGTCGTTCGAGAACAAAGAGGGTAAGAGTTGTTAGATTAAATCCGTTTTTGGTCAATGTGACTATTATTCGGGTGCATTAATAGATGTCTTGTGTCCATACGCAGTGCATCGCGCAGTACTGATCGTCTTTATTGATTGTTTTTACAGAGAGCTAGCTGAGGATGAGGTGGAGCTTTGAAAGTGGGCTGCCATGGACCTGATGTCTGAGGGGGAAGACGGCACAAGACGGCGGGTGTGTGGATGGAGCCGGGAGCTCACCGAGCTCTGTGCCGCGCTGCAGTCGAGATTATAGAGGCGATTCCGAAGTGCAGAGCGACAACCGACGTCTGCAAAATGGACCGAATTCAGACAGAAGGCCGGCAGTTACCGACAGCTCCGAGGCGGCAGACAGACACTTCACGGTGCTGCAGGATTTTAGGCTTCTAGTGAGCTTCCTGTTGTTGTGTGGGCGGATTATATTTTGTACATAGTTGTGATGTGTTTGTGTTAATAAAGCTCTTTCTTTGAATAAACAACACCTTCCTGGCATTTTCCTTTCCTCAATAAATTCATTCATGTCTTTGATGAATATTATATATTATATGAATATATTTGATAAATAGAAAGTAAGTAAATAAAATTATATATATATATATATATATATATATATATATATATATATATGTATATGTATGTAGGGGTGGTGTTTACGTTTATAATGACTCAGGTTGACCAATAGTGACAGATCTGCCAGCCAATCACGAATGATTTTTCGTGTTTAAAAGTAGTGGTTTCATCCAATACTGAGGGAGGATATTCAAGCCACCCCACACATTCTGTGACCAGGCGTGGTTTCGCTGCGATTCATATGCAAATTAGAGCCGTTCGCACCTCCGGGAGCTCCACTGACGTCATGGTTAGTTTCCGACAATTTGTGGCACAGCGAACGCGGCGTTTGCAGCCTGTAAATTGCCGTTAACTGCCGAAAATTAGGGAGATTTGCGGGCGTTTACGGGGACGAAAATCCCACTTTTCATGCAGTGTATAGCTCCATTATCTTGTGCAGTGATGGACAAGGAGGAAGGGGTGCCATGTGGCCTTTTAGATGGAAACAACAGCATAAAACCAAACTTTGAAGCCAAAATCTGAAGAAGGGTGCTCCATTCGTGCATCCTGAAACAGTAACGTTAAGCTGCCTTTGTGAATTCAGAAGCTGCGCTGCTCTACCCCACCAAACGCCTGGATCTCGTTGACATCAAAAAGACTGGCAGCCTTCCCACACTGCTCATGGTGCTCCATTGTCATATACCTCAGTGAGCAAAGAGGTGGAAAAAAAAATCTGCACTGCAATTATCAGTGTGGCAGGTTATGATCTAGACTCAAGAAAAATGATAAGTATTTATCTCAGGTGAACTCAGAGAACCTCATTATGTGCTTTATAGAGAGGGATTTGGTCTGCATTACCATTTGCATAGTATTTATTTATTATTTATACTTATTGTACAGTATTTTCCAAAGATACATGATCGTTTACTGTCCTCAGTTAACCACGCTGAATAATTTAAAGAGCGCTGAATTCTGAGAGAACCAGATTTGCTCGAGAGGATGTGGATAATGCTAAGGACTTTGGGAATGTGATCAATAAACTACAAGCAGTGTATAATCAGGATCTGCTACCTTTGCATATCTCACTTAGACACACGGATGTACCCATTTTGGAAGTAGCCGTGTCCAGCAAGGTAAGGAACTCTGTTCTAACAAGGACATTTTAGCTGCAGCTGGATTTTGAAACCGTGGGGCTGTTTACGTCTCAGGTGGTCCGAACCCAAGTCGGAAGCTCTAAATACATATGGAAACGACCATCAAGATGAAATGTGACGCAGCCTCAAACCACATTGTCTGGGACGAATTTGACTGCATGCATTTATAGTGTAAAAGCTAATGCATCCTAATACGTCTCTGACATTGACATCATCAATGCAGGACCTGATGGTTGTTATAGTAACGGGATGCCTCTGTCAAATAAGAAGATGGCTCCCTGACAACAGGTAGGACGGATTACACACTTTCCGATTCCCATTTGGTCAACTGTAGTAATGCAGATAACGTGTTTGACAGCAGATGTTTATGAATACACTGTTTCGGCTGATTTCATTATTTAAATAGCAACTGCAATACCCCAGATGCCTTTAGAGACTGGACTATTTTGTGGGTTGTTAAGTGAGCAGAAGCTTACAAAACTTGGCGACACAGCAACTTCTATATAATTTGTGCCTTCTTGTAAACTCAGCATTAAATGCAATTGGCAAATAGTATGAGGTTACAGCAAGCTAAAAATATTTACACTTGGGGTTGTCAATTAAAATATTAGCACATTTTCTATCTGTTCTAAATTCACCTTAAAGGGATATTTTTCAAGTTGTTAATACTCTTATCAACATGTTAGTGGACAAATATGCTTGATTTATGCAATTGTATGTTTATTATTATTGCAACAATCCAAAACAATGACACTGTCCAGAATATTCTCCAGAATAACCTCAGCATGGCAGCATGCTGAAAAAATGTGCTGAAAGCATAACATGACAAACTCAAGCCCAACAAGCAACAACAGATGGGCATACTGACCTGAATGTGACATTCCTTGGTAATTCTAACACAATGTAGTCCAACTTCACACTTAAAAAGGTTAACTTAACAATGTTAATTGGCCTGCAAGCTGCAGCCACCCATTTAGCTATCACTGTTGAAAGTTGTCAAGGAGTCTCCTTTGCAAATTACTGCATAAACATATTTAGTCTTATATATTTCTTATCAAAGGTATTCTTGAGCTGAACAAACATTTATACATCTTAACCATCGATTCAGTCCGGACCGCCGGTCAACATGGTGGCGGCCGTCATCCTCTCTGTACTTGCCAGGCTAAAGTTGACCGTGCGTCTGCATGTAGCTTCTTCACTCACTCTGTACAAATAAAAAACATAAAATGCAAAACGTAAAGTTGTTCACTTTCATCTTAGCTGAGCTATTAGCATTTTCCATTCCACAATTAGCTTGAAAACACAAGCAAGAGGACGCTAATTAACACAGAAAAGATAGGTTTGTTTTTTTAACTCACCAAATCCTTATTGGAAAGAAATAAAAACATAACAAGAAAGTGAACACAAAATCCCACAAAAAGGGGAAAACAAAGATTCACATTCCTCTAAAACTTGCTTCTTTGCACTTATTGTTCTGTCTCTCCTCGCTTGGTTTTCTACTCTGCCGGTCTTGTTTGTAGATCTGAGGCTTTCTCTATCTCTCGAATGGAAATTGTTAATGAACTTAATTACTAATTTGCCCATTGTATTTATTAATTATGTAACCTGTCACCTATACATTTGTATAGACAGACAGACAGACAGACAGACAGATAGACAGATAGATAGATAGATAGATAGATAGATAGATAGATAGATAGATAGATAGATAGATAGATGTGGTAGTGCTCTTTCTTAAGCGTCTGCTGCTGAAAGAGCTGCTCCAGGCTTTCACAGTCTGGTGAAGGGGGTGAGAGGTGTTGTCCGTGATTGACGTCAGCTTGGCTAACATCCCCCTCTCACCCACCACCTCCATTGTTTAAGGCTATATTAACCCTGGTTACACCATGGTTTCATCCAAGGGGAAAAGAAAAATCTACAATTTAAAATAAGAATTACTGGCTTGAGACTAAACTTTCTTGTTACGGTTATACCATCTGGCTGACTGAGAACAAACTTTTAACCTATTTTGATGTACAAATCTTTTTTAAGGCTGAGAAAAATTCAGATACAAACAGCAGATTTTCTTTAACTGCACTGCTAGGACACTTTCAGAGCCAAGTGCCAGAAATTGAAAGTGTGATACCAGTTTACAGCTTGCCATGACACTAATTTGAAAGATTTTAAGCATGTATTTATCCCAGTTCCACATTTTCCTTCCGCAGATATCTTTCTCTCCTTTCTCCTTTTCTCCGTGTTCTTGTCTCTCATCATTCACCCTAACGATGCCTTCAGTAGAGAATCTGTCTAAGGCCAAAGAGAAACACGACGCTGCTCTATCTGACAAGACAGTGGTGGGAACATGTCCAGTGAAAATGGGTGCAATTAGTGTCTCGGCGATGTTACAACAGCTGCAGGACAGCAACATTTTTCAGAGTTGTCGCCCAAAGCCCGAGCGCCACAAATCTAAAAGACACTGGGGGGAAGTATTCAGTTTTTCCCGATTGCTAGCACATGTTTTCTGAATGCATCATCCTCTAAATACAAATACACAGAAAACTCAACACTCCACAGATCTGGATTCAAATCTTTGTTTCTTCCCAAGATAAAATGTCTTCAAATGACAGACACACACACACACACACACACAAACACACACCATGAAACAAACAGACGTCTAAGAATCAATGTAACACTGTGTTCTCAATGGACAAGACTGACAGGGGATCTGTGATAATCATATTAGCAGTCTATTTTTTTGCAGTTTCGGTGTAACAACATACTGTACATGTAATAGCCTGTTTCAGTGTTTTCATAATTTTTGAAATACTGGTTACATCTGAGCAAACAACAGCTGGACTCATAAAGTGTTCTTTGTACAGAACAAGCTATACAAAAGAAAAGGAAATGAGATCCTGGCCGCAGGACCTCATCGACATCACAGGCAATGTTCTCCCTGACCAAGCAGCGGAATCTTGGCATGACAAATCCAACCCTGACTCGCTCCAGCAGCCCTATTACCACATGCTTCCTCCACTGCTTGTAGAAGGGGAGTATGCTCTCACAGGGCTTGTGTTCGTGTACTTTTCAATGCCAAGCTGAAAATTAAGCCTCAATATGATAAAGACGTGGAGAATATGGTGGACAAAGAAAAACGTGGCTGGCTGATGAACCAGTTGCAGACCAAAGCAGCCCGGTGGAACCTTGCATTGTCCCTGATCACAAAGTACCCATGCTGCTCTGAGCCATCCATTCTCTCAACTCGGGTAGAGATATTGAGTAGTGTGTCCGGGAAAGTGATGAGATGGGCTGTATTGCAGGTGCCCAGGGCTGAGTGGTGATGGAGGACGTCTTGGTCATATATAGCGGCACATGTGGTGATGTTCCACAAACTTTAACAATGGCATGCTGGCGGATGACGTTCTGTTCCCGTTGCCGCTTCTTGCGAGGTTGAAAAACCACTTCATCGAATGAATTCATGGGAAACTGCAGCTGCTTCCACTCAAGCTCAAGAACGCTCTGTAATACACGACACAGCAATATCAGCGATAGACCCAAAACTTTCAGTTTGTTAAGTACAAGATGCTGCAAAACAGTCATGTGTCTGCAGTGCTGTTTTGATTACGTTTTTAATTTTTCTGAGCTTACCTCGTATGTCTCCCTGTAGCAACATGTTCTTGCTGGCAACTCATCAAAATCCGAAGCTTGATCAGCGATGGGAAGGGCTCTGCGCTGAGGTTAGCTGTAATATGGTTAGACTTTCAAAACGAAGCTTGCTGACAAACTCTTATGACATATTTTGATTTTTGGACTGTTATTAATGTTGAGAAATGGTTGAAGATAAGATAAGTTACGATCTCGTAACTTGACGTAGGTGGCATAACTCACACCACCTAACATATGATGTAGGGCTGCAGCTATCGATTCTTTTTGTAATCGATTAATCTAGCACTTTATCGATCGATTAATCGAGTAATCGGATTTTTTTTTTTTTGCATTTTTAAACAACCAAAACAAATAATGCATAATGGAAATGATATGGCTGTAAAATGATCAAGCATTTCTCAAAAAAACAGAGGTATTCATTCCAACTCCAACATTTGGGTCCAAAACTAAGCCCATTTATTAAGTGCCAGTGCCAATAATTAAACAACAATACAGTTAAATCAACGTACTGTAAAGCATGTATAACATGTAAAACTGTGAATACAAACTTAAATAGTAAAGGCCATTTGGCCTTGGTTTTGTTTTCTTCATACAACATTACCAAAAAAGGATTGCACCTTCTGCAAATTACCCACCTGAGAACAAAGAATGAATATAAAATATCAAGCCAAACAGGTACGCAATGTTTACAATTTATAAAAAATAAATGTAAATAAAACAATTATAAATAAATAAAATAAATAAATTATAAATAAGTCTTTTTCAGTCTTCAGTCCCCAAATCCATGATAACCACACTAATCCGCCAATCACAAGGAGGCAATACACTGTGTGGGAAGACTCGGGTCCCACCTACTCCACATTATACCTGTCCTCCTGGAACCGAAACTTATCCTGAACTGTCAGGAATCATTTCAAAGTGACACAGACACATTGGATTAGCTGGTGGAGGCGGTGTAATGCACTCAAACAGAGTTTATAATCACAAAACAGCCAATGTGACACGTAATTCATGATCATGTCTGTATAAAGTGATGTTTATTTTTGCTCTTCTTCGGCGGCTGTTTCAGTGAGTTTTGGGCGCAGAGTGATGAGACATATACCGTTGAAATGTGTAGAGTCCCAGCTTTCATATGACATGCTGTATGTAGCATTAGCATGAAGTAGCGTAATCGCTAACGCCGATTTTTCGGACATGCGCCATTACCGTGTTTTTTCTACATGCTCCTTTAGTTGCTTGGTGTCGGAATTGAGTTTCGATCAGGTGAAAGTGATTATCATGAGCGTTTAGCCGAGCTTCTTCCCGTTAAGTTGGTGTGCTGCATTAATATGTTGCTACATGGTTAGCATGCTCTTATAGGGTGTATAATGCAACATGCGCAGCTCGGGTTGAAGAGGTTAAAAACATCAAAGCTAAACATCGCATCTCGTCAAACCGCATCACGACATCACTACAAATATAGAGCTGCCAGCCAGCTAAATTCAAAATGTATGACGCGCTGGTGTGCTTCCTGAACAACGGTCCGTGTGGAACAATCAGATCCCTGCGGTATAGTGCGCGTCATGGGAATTTAACGAGGCTTCGAGGCAGAGTTTTTGCCTCGAGGAATTTTTATAATCGAGTTAATCGAGTAACTCGATGAATCGTTTCAGCCCTAATATGATGTTGATATGTCACTCAATGTATGTTGCATGATTTACGTATGTTAAAGTGAAGCTCTCGCCAAAATGCAACCTAGGGTCTTTGTGTGAATGCTCATTTAAAAGTATAATTACGACGAAAGCGACACTTTTAGGATTGCCCGTATTTTCATTTTCGGGTTCAAATAATTTCCAGCGGAGTGCTAGGGGCAAATACCATGATAGCATCACAATAGCCATTTTTAAAACACTAAGCTCGACACAACATGAAATTTTGCTCGTAGTATCACCAGGGTCTCTACACATGAACTCGAGCATTGAGAACATTGTTTGGATACGCAGAGTTTACTAAAAATAAAGTTTTTGAACAACTCACGTTAGCAGTAGCTTGTTCCGCTAGCTGCCGTCCTGACAGTCAAGAAGTGTCGATCTCCGAATGTGACGTAACATGGAGGACAGTTTCAGTGTCCAACTGTCAGCCAGAGGGGCCTGGATCTCATCATAGGGTAACTGGTCTTCCAAGTTGTAGTCTTGATTGCTAAAGCTGCAATTGCTAATTCAAGAGCGACAGGGCCCACGTGAGGAGGCGCCGGTGCGATTGGTGGTTTGAGTTTTGAGTGGCAGTGCATTTTATCCCTGAAGAGCCTGCCAGATGTAGAGAACTCCATGTAGTGTTTCACAAAAAGTGTGGTTCTGAACTACAAAGTGAGAGAAAAGCAGGAATGTGTTTGTGCAGAATTGTCGTAAAAAAATCCAGATTCTTGGTCATTGTGTCCCGAGCTTTAGTGTCAGTGTGAAAAAAAAAAACAGCAAAAAAACAGCGACTACTCGTTATTGTTGCACCAATAACATTACACTGTGATTATGCAAGCGTATGCGGGAAAGAAAGTGACAAACAAGAGCCCAGGCACTTGTTAGCACCAGCGCTCCAATATTCTCTTGCTGTGAAAAAAGTCAGCGCTCGCTATGACAGAATCTGTTCCATGTAGTTTTCTAAAGAATACAAGATAAAGTTGCCACTTTGCAGACAGCAGGGAGGCAGAATATACAATGAGCTGTGAAGCACAGCTTGAAATTAGAAGGTAAAGACCTCTGATATGAGGGAACTTTCATTCCAGATTTAACAATGATAAACGCTGCATATTCAAAGCTTATTAGACATTTATATACTTGTAATGGCAACATAAGGAACAAGTTTAAGATACAGCCTGTGTAATGAGACAGAGAAACACAAAGAAGTCATAGTGCTTTTCACATTCACAGTAATTGTGTGGCCCACTGATGACATTAAAACCAGCGATGACACAAAAAATAGGAAAACATATTCAGCATTGAAGCCTAGTTCATTCATAGTCCTCCATAATTTTGAATAACCCATGTTTGAGGTTCGACCCAGCTCACAGACGTCAGCTCAAAGGAGTTCTTTGGGTAGAACAGAAAATGATTCATGATATCTGATATGTTAGAAAGGCAGCAGAGAGGCTTCCCCCCTCAGCACAATGTGGGTCTTATTAGAAGGAGAACAAAAAGAAAAGAAACACATTCATTTTTTCCTTTGAATTATGGAACTGAGTAGCCTCAATTTCGCCTCCCTCTCTGTTCACTGGCACCGGATATTCCAACACGAGAGACCCTGCTCTTGAAAACGCCTACAAATCATCTAAGAGTGCTCTTAAATATTGTGTCATAAATAGATTCATTTTCTTCCTACTGGAAGTATTATACCAAGCTATTTTCAGTAATGAGAAATAAAAAATAAATAAATAAAAAAAAACAGGGGCCTTGGTCTGGTACTTTATTAACCCATTTATTAGCACAAAGCTAATTGCCCCATTATCTTTTCAATTAAACTGGTTCATAAAAAGACAGTGTTCCTTAGGACTACTGAGTAATTTTCAAAATACTGTTGGCACAAATCAGCAAAATCACCAGGGTTAGCATTAGGCTAACCTAACCGCAACACATCACCTCAAACAAGGATCTGGTCCTTGGTTGGACGACTTTTGTAAATCAGGCATCGGGCAGTATTGGGTAATGATACTTTTAAAAGGGTTAGTCACCCTGTTACAAGATTAATACCATAAACTTGTTACAGTACTGCATTATCTACTGAGAAAATAAACGCATTAGAGTACTTTAGGGTTACCAAACGTTACAGTAAAATCACTTTGTGACTCGTTGCACATGTCAGTTATAGTGTCCAGGCGGCGTGTAGCCAACTGTACATGTACCTTTGAATGTATCGACTTTACCATTAGCGGTTACGCTGCAGGCTAATAATAGTAATGACAGGCGCAATGTAACATTTAAAGTTCTTTATTTTGCTAGTAGTCTGACAGAAAACTGGGCAGAGGCATACAGTGTTAGGCACAGCTGTTTCGATTAAAACAATGCAACATGTTTAAAAATGCAATGAACCAGTAAACTTGAACTTGCATTTCATTGTGATGTTGTCCTTGTCCTTTTCACAGGAGAGAAATAGAAACAGTGCCAATGCTTCAGGGATTTTATTTTTGGGATGACAAAAGGTGAGGAAAAAGCAATTGTATTTCCATTAACAGATTACTTTTATGAAAAACTAACGAAATAACAGATTACTTAAATTGCCACGAATGCATTACGTTGCTTGTTAGAAAAAAATGTATTTGAATATTCTAATAGATTACTTTTAACAAACTACCCCCAACACTTGCAACAGGATATATTAACCTGCAGGCAACCATTCTTACAAAATGCTAATTATATTCCGGTGTTGATCAGAAATCCACTCTGACTGACTGCTGTCACGAAATCAGAGCCTGATTGTGAACACGTAGTCTGTAACACCAGTGGTACAGCTTTGACACTGATGCCGAGATCTACAAACAAAGAACCACGAGGAAATTTCCGGAAAGAAAATCTGCTCTGCTGCCTTCATCAAGCCTGCTGCTGCTCTGTTCCGCAGAGAGCTGTCTCTGATGCTGTGAGCAGCAGACTAGGGTATTATTATTGGGTTTTTTGGAGTTCAAAATGGATTCCGCAGTTGCTATGGGGAATGAGACCTCCAGGTCAGAAACCACTTATCAACACTGTGTGCTAAGTTTAGGGAGTTGATTAAACTCAGTTGGCCTGTTCTACTGTAGAGTTTAAAGTTTAAAATGTACTCACTTGCTCTGAGATAGTTGTGGTATTAGACTGAAGGATGGAGCGTTGCATTTAAGTGAGGAACCATACAGGAGAATGGTAAACATGATGGAGTAGTAGCTTTGACTGAGTTGATGATAGTACAGTGGAGGAATTAACAAATATCCCCATTCAGCTAGGTAATATCTTAGCAGTTTGATAATGGACACAGTGTTAACAATAACTATTTCACTATACTAGGATTTTCTGAGCCCTACATCCATAAAGTTATCAGGTCTAGGCCCCGAATGCATCTGTCTGTAGCCGTGTTTCCGACGTCAATGCCGATGGGCAGCGTCACATTACAATTTTCGGTGTTTTGGTCGTCATGATCACGGACGGAGATGGTCCGACTTTCCATGAAAAATGGCCGGTTTTGGGTTGCCACCAAAAAATGCTGGAAATGTCAGTAGGTCTCCCGAAAAAAAACACCCGCTTTTGACGCAACAAAAATGGATGGAATTATCCCCAGTGTGACTTGAACTGCGATCCACTGTTTCGCAGCCTTGTTGGCTGTAATAACTGCACCACTGTCCTCTCCACCTCGTGATGTGAAAGGCGGCTAATAAGCGTCTGATGTGAACGTGATGTGCCACTTTTACAACAAATGTCAGACTATCTTATATTCATTGCTGCCTTGATTTAGGTTGCAAGTTTGTACATTGTTTGTGTATTTTCTCTGCACTCTGAGACAACTGGGGGGAAGAGGCTCTGGCAGTAGAGTTGTGCATAATCATGTCTTGAATAAATTGTTGGGACAGCAGGTGGCAGGGGGCATCATGAGCTGCAAATCTGACCCATGGTTTTACTTATGCAATACATTGAGTTTGAAGAACATTTGCACAGCATCTTCAGGGAACTACAATGGTACATTGTCACTCGGGCTGGCATAAGCCTCATAAGCTGACGCCCACTGCCGCTGAGTTAATCCACCCCGCATACCTCAGGTACACGGTATTTTCAGATACATCTCAGCGAAATAAGTAAGCAGAAGGTCAAGAGGGTTGGGGATAATAAAGGCAGGTTATGTAACTGACGCATGGTGCCAGACCTGTGTATATCCATATATGTGCTGTATATACATACAGACCCCAGCTGTCATGGAAACAGGTTTAATGCAGGGGAGAAGCCAAGGAGTATTAAAATTCTAAACTGCTGGTGGTGCACAGCGATTCAAACAAAGGGTAAAAGATGGCAGCAACTATTTGTTTGGCTTATGTTGTAGGTTACACCGTCGGTGTTTAAAGTCAAATCAAGTCTTTTTCATTTCTTGAGCAGTCTTCAGTCCCACTGACAGCCCTGCTACTAGATGCTACTAAATGTTTTTTGTCAGGTAAGTTGTGAATGTGCCTGTGTGGATTATATTCATTGGCACTTTTCTCTTTTTTTCAAGCCAGGAAGTAGTTGGGGTGATTTGTTGTGTATCAAATGCAAGATTTTGCTAACCAAAACTGAAGATTTGCACCCTGCAGGTGTGTGGTTAAGTTCAGGCTACTACAACACATGGGGGTTAAGGCTTAGGTAGGGGGAAGATTCAAATATTTTAAAGTCCTGCCTCACGCTTCATCTTACTGTTGAAAGAAGAAATGCACAATGATGTTGTCAGCATGTGTATAAAATGTTGCGACTTTGCATATATAGTAGGGCTGTCAAAGTTAACGCGTTAATTACGCGTTAACGCAATGTCCTCTAAACGCTGTTAATTTTTTTAACGCGCGATTAACGCTCAGTATAAAAAAATAAATACATTTAAAAAAAACGCGCATTGTATGATTTACGGCCGTCCTGTAGTCTTGATACAGAGGGTGGCAGAAGAATAAGAAAGGGAATCAGAAGAAGAAGAAGCAGGGTTGGCGGTTCGTTAAAAACACAACCGACTGAAAAGCAGCACTCGCTGCAAACTCCTCATCTCTGCTGTCACTCACGATGGTGGACATTTGTTTCGCCATCGCCCTGATCATTTTGCGGGACACTCTCTCATGTTGGGCCCGTTTGCTGATAACTCATCCCCGCATGTTTATCTCAGGCTCCTCGCTAGCCTTCTTCCTCCCTCCAGCGGGCAGCCTGGCCCTGCTGCTGTCCTCCTCGGACAGACGCTGAAGCTCAGTTTCTCTCACTCTCTTGGGGTCAACAGAGAAACGTCTAGCGGCTGCTTCTCCCGAGTTTTCCTCTGAATATATCACGACAGAAGGTTTGAATTTCAAGTCGTACTTTCTATTGTTTTGCTGCACCAGAGCCATGGCGATCATCAGTGTGATACTGACTGACAGAAAGCAGCACACTGCATGAAAAAGGCGAAGAAGAAAAACGTGCAGTGTCAGTGGACACCACTTGCAAGCCAAACAGACGGCAGATACAGAGAGCCCGTCGCCCCCCCTCGCCAAAAGCAGACAACCCTGGATTTATTTTCCTGCATGATTTGAAGTGTTGAATAAACATTTTCAGAATGCAAGCATATTTGCCCTTTCTTATGTTGTTAAAAGTATTAAGAACATGAAAAAAATACGTTAAGGTACATTTAGAACAGAAAAAAATGTGCCAAAAAAATTGCGATTAATTTGCGATTAATCGCGAGTTAACTATGGACAAAATGCGATTAATCGCGATTAAAAAAAATAATCGTTTGACAGCCCTAATATATAGTCATCCAAATGTTGAATTATTTCTTACAATTTGTCAATCAGTTTGTCATCTTTTTGGAGAGACAGTCTCGATAAAACAGTTAGAAAAGAGAAGCACTTCAAGTGTGCCTTCCAAAGCAAAAGATGAAGGGGGTTTGGAAAGGAACACCTGGAGCGAACCCCTCTGACAGGCCACAAGACAGACTGGAATGTAACACTCTATTTCAAGGGGTGTGCACTGGATTGACTTGACACGGTCACGACCATGACACCTGTCATAAACATAAAGGAGCCTCTGTGAATGTGAATGACTTTTAATGAAAAGTTGACATTGTTTCAGATGTCTTTGTCACGACAGCTTGCCTTTAAACAAGACGAAGGTGGTTTTCTTGCTGTGTTTGGCTCCTGGCATCAGGTCGAAGTCAGCTAATAGGAGTGCAAGCTAACTAGCTAACGACAGCTAGCTACAGTTAGCAGCAGTGAGCAGTTATTGTAGGTACAAGTGAATCACCCTAAATATCCTTGGTATTGAGTCAATGTCATGAAACTAGCCTTTTAACACTTAATGCCATTTCAATGAAAAGTTCAAATTGTACCACTGTAGATGAGATCAACGAAAATATTCAGGACACCATTGTAATAGCTTGATGACAGGCATTGTTAAAACCAGCCATGAATAAAGTTGCCACCCGTCCCGTTTTTCCCCAGAATTGTTCTCTTTTTTCATCAGCTGTCCCGGGAAAATATAAATCTCTCCCGGGACATAATTTGTCCCGTTTTTGGGGGGAAAATGTAAAACCTTAATTTGGTTTCCTTCGTTCTGTAGTCTAGAAAGTTTCCCATCAAAAATGTCTCTATTTTCTTCCCATTTATGGTCTACGTCTACATCATACATCCAATCACATGATGAGGTGCATCATGCGCACACCTCCATCCAATGCTTAAAGAAGTTTTAGCATCTCCATTTGAAATGTGTGAGAGAGATGACGGCCAAGGAAGGAGATGGAGCAAATACATGCAAGCCACCAGCGTGTAAAAACAACGATACACCATGTGTTTTGTGTCCGGCAAAAATCTCTGTAAAGTATGAAGGAATAATCACAATGAAAATCCACGCAAAAACAAAAAAGCATCAAGGTGTCACATCAAACAAACAAAAACATGCAGCCATCGCAACTTTTATGCAGTCAGCATCAGGGGTGTGTGTGTGTGTGTGTGTGTGTGTGTGTACGTGCACGCATTTACCTAATCCCAAGAGTTCATGAGTTCAAAGTAATTCGGATCAGATTGCAAAACATATGTTTTTCTAGTTTTGTGAATACAACAATTGTACATTTGGTCGAGTGTCCATTTTTTCCACAAATCCAAGGTGGCAACCCTAGCCATGAAGGCCATTTTAATGCAATGATAACACGTAATGTTTGGCTAAATACTATTTAGAGTAACTATTTAGTAAATAGTTCCTCAGATGCCTGTCTCGGATGATTACAGGTGTCATGCCAGTGTTAGGCACATCCCATCCAGTGAAACAAAGACATAAAATGTTTACTCTGTAATGTGATTATAATTCTAAGAATGCATTTGGCTGCTGGCCAAAATATGAACATGCCAGAAAAAACAAAAAAAAAAAACAAGAAGATGTGTAACAACTGGGTCAATTTCTGTTGGCGAGAAATGTACCCCCACCACTCAGTAGCGCACATTAATACAGCAATTAAAAAAGGATCATCTTGGCAGATTATTTAGAATAATTCATGTCAATTGCTAGAACTTTATTTGGACTATTTTTACCACTTTTTCTTACAGTTGTTGCTACCATAAGGACACATCAAAGGGTTAAAGGAATGTTCATCGATACCAAGAGAGTGTTACTTCTACAAAATACCAGGCATCTGAAACCCACACTGCAGGCCAGAAATGCCCAGAGGCGTCAGACCTGCCTGCCTGTGGTAAACTGCATTTACGTCTGCATTCACTGTTACATCACAACCACAATTATATAACAACCCATAGTGTGCATTGGTTAGTAATAAACACAAATGCATTTTTCATCATTTTCATCACATCTACTCTGCATTTTACTCTACTGATGAAAACGATCAGTTGTGACAGCAGAGCAGAAAGACATAACTTCTGACTATAAAGGGGCTCTGCTGGTACTGCTGTCCTGTGATTCTCCCCCTGGGTTTTAACTTTCTTGCTGCTCCCGTGCACTGTCTCTCCCTGCATGTCCAGATTGTTCATTTGTGCAGCTCCCAGGCTGCTTGGGTTTTGGCGAGGCCACGCTATCTGGCTTTTTGTCTTCCCCGTGGCTCTGTCTGCCTCCTCCAGGACTCCCGGTGCACTCTGTCTCTCAGGTGCCCTTCCCTCTTCCCAAAAAACTTCTGCTTCTCCACTCTCAGGGCCACCTTTATTATGACTGACTCGATGCACACCATGTACTTATTTAAAGCAGATTACGGGTATATCAAATTGCAGTAAAATAAGTTCATTCAAATTCTGACTTAGAGTCCTTTGTTGAATTGTTTCTGTTGACCGATAACAAGCTGTCTTGACAGTGCTGACCTTAAAGGGGCCAGGGTGTGAACAATATGAAGAAGCCATCATAGCTCATTAGTGCCGTTGCCCCAAATGTCTTTTGAATAAACTTAATGTCCTGTTAGCAACCAAGCTAAGTCATAATTTTGCTAAATGACCTTTAGGAACTTGTTAGCTCTGAAAGATCTTTCTACTTTTCATTGAATTAAATAGCATGCATGAGTTAACAAAAGGCCTGAGGAAAGTGACCTCAACAGTGTGAAGAAAGTACAGAGAAGCTCTCTGAGGTATTGAGGCAAAGTTAACGGTTAGCTCACCAGCTAGCCCTGTGAGTAGTCACCAGGCCCTGGAGGATCCCGTTCAGCCTCGCCTCCAATCAGGCATGGTGGCTACTCACGGTATTACAGCTGATACTGATTCTTTTTTAAGTAGGGCCGCGGTAATCAATTATCAGACATGTGTTGCAAAGGCTAGGTAAGAATGAAGCGACGCTCGCTCCAGTGCATCACATTTACTTCTTTAGCTCGCACAGAAAGTTGCCATATTGCTTTAGCTGTTTTGATCGGAGTCCGCCATTTTAATCACAGATGCAAAGTAATAATCATTTTCAACCACAGTCAGATTTGTCAGCTCTTATGTTATAGTAAGGAAGTAAGGCTTTACTGAAGTCTAATATTGTTGTCTATAACAAAGGTTTTGTTTATAATCCTGTTAATAATACCTGCACCGTGATAACACTCGACGTGTATGGACCACTTCCTCTACTCTGCTGGTGTCAGCTACTGATGCCTAGTCTAGTATAATGTATAGTGCGCCCTCTGCTGACAGTGCTGTATTTAGCAGGGAAAAAAATCATTCCTGTAAAACAATGCATAACTGAAAAATACTGGTATGTGATAAAGTAGTTAGCTTGTTTGTTTGCATATACAGAATTCAGACAGGTTATGTAGCCAATCTGTTGCTGCTACCATCAGCCATGAGCTCGGCTGCCTATCTCACCAGCTGTACCTTATCAGCCCGTTAGTCTTCACACTGCTATATCAGTGTTCTTAATCCCGCTCCTTGATGCTCCCTTGTCCTGGATGTTTTTTGTTTTTTTTCTAATTCAAGTGAAGTGGGTCGCTATCAGGCTAAAGCAGACCTTGATAATGAGCTGATCATTTGAATCAGGTGTGTTGCAGCAGGGAGACGTCTAAAACACATAGGGCAGGGGTCACCCAGGACGAAATGGTTTCTACCAATGTGCTGTTCATGTGGTCCCAGTAACAGCTAATAAAACCACAGGCCTTGTTCACATTTCTGAGGACACATTTGAGGTGTGATCATTCAAACCACATTCAGAGGTCATCTGGGACAGATGTGACCACATTCTTTTAGCAGTATGCGAACATATTTCCTGTTGCAGCGGAACAACATGAAGAAGCTACAACGACAATCAGACGGATTAAATGCTGTCTAATTTGCACGTAGTTCACTGTAATGTAAATTGCAATTGCTCTCTTAACCTGCCAGTGTTAGCAGCAGACATTTGTAAGCACTGTTTCAAGTAACAATTGAATAAATAGCTGCAATATCCCCGGACTCCCTTAAAAACTGTGTGATTTTAAGAGAAACGTGACAAATTTTGTTAACCGTCTACAGCAAATTTTAGATCATCTTTTTTTTTTTTCCCCCAGTTAATAAGTGTGAGTTGTTACCTGTATGAATTTAAAAGCCTGTCTGTTTTTCCTGTTTAAAGTGACTCATGTCTGCTTTCACGTCCCACGCCTTACCTCCCAGCAGCTGTTTGAACACACTGTTTCGGCTGGTTTCACCATTTACACCAAATTAATTAAAGAATATTTCATATTGACAGTAAACATATCAAATTTTACAGACAGTAATGAGGCTACTTCTTTGTCGTCTGTGAAGAAAGTCTAGAGACACTCAGTTTTGAGACGTGTTGCGTGAATAGAAGCTGTGTGCGCACCGTGAAACGCTGTCTTCAGCACACTCTTGAATATCTGGGCCTCGTCGTTAATTCGGCAAACGTTCTACATGAAGATACAGCATGTCCTCCTTTGTGTAAAAGAAGTGTCTGTATGCTCCGGTGATGTAGGTGTATATTAGCATACAGAGCGGGGGAAACCCTGTGGAGCATGCGTACGGTACAATATGGTCAAATTGTCACTTGTTGTACCGCATTATTTGTCATGGACATTAGGTTGAGAACCACCATCTGCATTGTATCCCTGTAGAATTATTCAGTGACCTTGGGGGTAAAAAGCCCTATTAGGAAAATTGGCTGTTCAAATTTCAATTGGTTTGGCTTCCGTCTCTCATCCCCTTATAGTGACAACCCCATTTATCAGCCCGAGAGCACAAAGAAGAAAGCGATTACATCATAAGCCAATGAAGATAACACGCAGACATTGATGGGCCTGATATTGAGAAGTGATTACTGCCAGCATTCGTTTTCACAGTGAGACCTGTGAAGGGTTTTTTCTTTTCTTTTCTTTTTTTTCCATCACTTCACACAGCTCATGTCCCCTGCAGGTCCTTCCCTTAATTGGGAAAAAAGGAATAATCAATCAGAGACTGTCTTTGGTCTTTTCTTATATGAGCACAAATGTGGGTTGTGCCTCATGCAATACAGGATTTGTGGAATAGGTGAAGGCCATTATATGGGGATGATTATATTTAGTTCTTTTTTTGTGTGTGTGTCCTTAAAACCTAAGAGCTTCTGCGATTTAATTTGGACTTTATTCAGTTTTCTTTTGAGATCCTTGCATTTGAGTCCACGTTGAGCTCCAGCCATAGCAGGTTCTGTTTTTGGTTTCTATTTGTTTGTCAGGAGGGCATCAGAAAACTCAGCCTCGGTCAGAAGTTGGAAAAACTTTTGGGCATTTGAGCTTTAGAAAGACCTTTCTGAACAGTGACGAACAGGGGCAACTTTTATTTTGGTTTTTGCTGTATTATTTCAGTTTCTCCTGTAGTGGTTTCCTTATTTCAAGACAAATTCAGATTTTTTTCGGCCACACATACTGAACAGGGACATATTTATATTAGTTTAAAGAAAGCTATCGACTCGCATTTTGAGACCCCCTGCCATTTCCACATCTGGGTTCCCAAATTCATGAAAAAATGGCCTTAACGCTGCCTTTGCAAATGCATTTTGATGACACTTACACGCAAGCAATACTATATATCTCATCTCAACTGTAGCTGTAACAGTTGGAACGACAAACTCAACATCATTCTAGAATTTTGTGCCACTTTGTCTAGTGGTGTAGTCGCATGATAAATTAGTGTAATCGGTCAAAAACTCAGAGATCACGATGATGACTCACTTTGCATTTAGCATAAATCATCCTGGTACAAAGCACTCATGCTTCTGCTTAGCATTTAGGTATTCTGCATGAATCAGATCTAGATTGTGCAGCCTTGGTAGAGAGCACGCTAAATGTATTGTCACACTTCCCGTGCCTGTGGAGCGTCACAAAAACAAACCAAAAAATGTGGAAAAACTGAAATGAAAATGTTTTATCTTGTGCAGGTAAAGGTAGCAGAGGTGCTGTGGAAATTATACATCATTCTTAGACATTTGTTTATATTTCCAGGAATGACTCGCCTCTGTTTTCTGAAGTGTTGCCTTCTGGATTTGTCATCGGAAAGTAACGCCTGTCCCGTTTCTAAATTGCACCGTTTCATTTTTTCGCTCAAGACAAAGGAAAATCTATGTATTTAAGTTGCTTTTGATAACTTTGTTGCATTTTTGTTTTTTGTTTTCCCAAACTGAGAGCACCTGTCTGAGGTGAGAGTATAAGTCACTGTGAAAAAAAAACATTTGCAGGTTTAATCTATGACGCCCGACCACAAAAGCAAGACGGAACAGCTGTGCCTGTTACTCTATTAATTCCAGAGATTGCTTGTGCAAACGGTGTGAAGAAATATGTTGAAAAGGCTATTACAGCAGTGTTTTCCAAACTTATCAAAATGACAGGAAATGATTGAATATTAGCCCATTCAAGTGAGTCTCTTTGTTCAGCCGTGTGCACTGGTGTACAGCTTTGTCTGACTTATTAGCTTTTTAATACTGTGCATAAATCCATTTACAAAGTCTGGGCATGTATGGTGTGTGTGGTGGTGTGTGTGTGTGTCTGTGTGTGTGTGTTTGTGTGTGTGATTGAGCAATTCCAGCCCGCCCTGAGTGTGAGGTGATGGAGCGTTAAAGATCAAAGGTTACGGCAAAATATTACACCTGAGACGACGGGAGGAAAGACGGAACAGAAAACCAGGCTCGAGTCTTGGGAGCTGCGTTCGTATTAAACACTTCTGCAGGTCATGTTCGATGCCACCGCAGGAAGCGCCGCGCCCTTTAGGTGGAGAAGCACACAGTGGGAGCGCGGAGGTTACGCGAGGTTGTAGCTCGAGATGGGAGTCTGGTTCCCTCACTGATCTTCCGCTGACGCAATTCAAACGATTTAATTAACCAACCTTAATTTAATCAAAGCATTTCAGATGCCCGCAACCATAATAATGATGAAAAGTCAGGGGAACCCCTAAGTCTCTCAAATCTCTATCAACGTTTTCATAGCAATCTGTTCAGTAGTTTTTGAGATCTGATATAAGTGGTGGACATACTGACCATCAGATAGACCGGCATCACCGTCCATAGAGCCATGGCAAACTAAAGAGTGGGCATAAGAAGTACAGTTCTGCAAAGTCACAGAAAAGTTCAAGCTTTATGTTTGTTTGTGTTGCAACTTCAAGTTTTTTTAGGTTCAATTTTCTATTTCTCTCTTGTCACAACGCTGTGCTTACACCCTGGTTCGGTTTAGGCACAAAAAACACTTGGTTAGGGTTAGAAAAACTTCATGATTTGGCATAAAATATATGCTTCAGTCAACACAAACGCAGCTGGACAATGTTTCATGGTCTCCTGAAAAACACCAGATGCTGTCGCTACAAACACGACTGGAGGTGACCCACCTTCCCGCATCAAACATGGCTACAAAATGTCCCAATCTCTCCATAAAAACGGCAGGTTTTGTTCGCTGGAGATGGTCCGACTTCCCCTGAAAAATATCCGATCTAGGCTACCACAAAGTCAGATGACTTTTTGTGAAAAAAACAAAAATAAAAACATCCAGTTTTGGTCCCCACAAACATGGCTGGAAATGTCCCCGGCTTCTCTATAAAAACAACAGGTTTTGTTGCCACTCACAAAGGGAGATGGCGTGACCTCTCATGGAAAAATCCAGTTTTGATCACCACAGTCATGGCTGGAGGTGTCCCGAGGTCTCCTTTAAAACACCTGGTTCTGTCTCTACAACATACAGCTGGCGAAGGCCCAACCTCCTGTGGAAAGTCTTGTGATCTTGTCCAACACAGCTGGATATTGTCACAAGTTATCCTTGAAAATATCCAGTGGTGTCCCAATGTGAAAGTCAGCTAATAAACAATAATAGGTGTTTATTATCCATGTGTGCTTCTACATGTTATAGGCTACGTGCCGTATAAATGTACCAAATAAACTCTGGCAAATGCCATAAAGACACCCTGTGTACTTTGTGCTAAACCACACAAACAGACGGAAGAGGTACAAAGAAAAAGAATAAGCAAAGAAAAAAGAAAGAAAGAAATCTTGAAAATGAAGAATTATAAAATAAAAGACCAGTCATTTAGCCCCCTTAAGAAAAGTCAAAAGTCATGGCAGTGAGTAATGCTAAAAAACTACTTGTAAGTTAGTTTCAAGAATAACTAATAAACTAACCCACTAGAGGATGTGAATATTTGTTTTTGTCCTCATCAGCTTGAGGAAGGTACTTGTTCCTTTTTGACACTCAGAAGATAATTAAGAGGGGAGTGAGAGACTCAGTCATGCTTGGTCCTAAATTCTGGCTGCAGTAGTCCACCCCCCATACAAACCCTCATTTCATTAACTTTATCTTTCTATATATTTTTTTTTTTCGCATTGTTTGTCAAAACAGCAATCTCGAGAGCGTGAGACTTTAACATATCGGCGATGTCTAGACAATAATTTTCCAGCGCACCGCTGAGACATTAAACCCATGACAGCCCGAATTGAGAAACTAATCATGGAATTAATAAGATGTGATAGGGGCCGCTCTTAACGTCGCCGAGTGCCGAGCAATCTGTTTTAGCGGAGCAGAATCACTGTGTCACAAGCCTCCTCCTGCTGTTTACTTATTCACGACTCCTGCACATTAATGGCAGTTGTGAGATAACTCCTGACTCACTGACTTTACAGCGGGAAGCCTCTGTGAAAACTAGGCCTTGTAACTGGGCCAGCTCTGTCAGCCTCCAGACTCAGGGGGTGTTAGGATTGCATCTCTGTTCCTGAGGTTAAGTTGCAGCTGAATCTCGATAAATTGGCTACTTTAATTTAAATGAGATGCCTTCTTTAAAATTGACTCTTTTGAATCAGCTGTATATTTGCGCTCTTGTCGGAGAGTACGTGAAGAGTTAACTAATGATTTAAATCAGTCATTTGAATTTTGGGGCAGTACCAATAATTCAGGGAAAGCTGCAGTTAAATTAGCTCCTTTAATAACATTTTCACACTCAATTAAACCAGACCGATAGACAGCTAGCAGGTAGTTGTCCGTCTAAACACTAATGCCCCTAATTATGCATGATTGTAGGCCTTAATATTAGTTCAATGAGAAAGTTATATACCAAGTCACCCAGCGTACAGCTGTCATGGACAGGAAAACAAGCCTTTAAAGAATAAAACTGTCTTTTGGACCAGGCTGTGAACATGTTTACCTCTGCTGTGAAGATGAACAGTTACATTTTGGGGTCTATGGACATTGATTTGCTTTTGGAACCCGCCTCAAGTGGCCATTCAAGGAAGTGCAGTTTGACGCTTCTGTGTTGGCAGAAGTTTTTTCAGCCTTGGGGGTTGCCACAGATGCTGTCATAATCCTTTTTTTGCCTAATGTATTACACAAGATCTGATACCTCTGTGTTGGCATTGTTCCTAGAACATCACCATTACCAGTCACGTCAACCTGACAAACACCAACACAATCTACACGCATATATGTGATAAATGCATATATGGAATTCCCATATGTGAAATATATGTGGTTATATATTCAAACCATAGAAAAAAATGCTTGGGGTTAAAATACCCCCTTATACAATGTTGAACACGTGTTTAAACCATGTGTGTCTTTTTCCTCCAAGGTGCAACACCTGCGCTGCGATATCAGACCATGCAGTTATTTATACAGACTGTGGTTCACAATGAGTGAATGTGCAGTGATAAATATTCAAATGTTACACTGTGGCTTAAATTAGATCTGCGCTTTCTGGCACTGATGAACTAGATTCATCAGGCTGTGACCTGCAGCCTGAACCAATATGGTGAAGAGCCTGAGAGTGAGGCTCTTGCTGCACCAGTTGATCTACAATCCAACCCAAAATAGCCGAGTCTCCTCTCACAGGGCGTCTCGGGCTCACCCACAGGGATGGGGTGAGAAGCTTAGACATCCTGGGGGGAGTTCTGAATTGAACTCCTGCTTCTTTTGGGTTGCAAGGAGACAGATGAGGTGGCTCCAGATACCTCCTGGAAGCCTTCCTGTGGAGGTATTTCAGGCATGTGCAACCAGGGAAAAAACCCCAGGGCGGACCCAAAAGAAGCTGGAGGGATTTTTACATCCTACCTGGCCTGGAAACGCCTCGGGACTCGCCTGGAGGAGCTGGGGGACAAGGCTAGGGGAGAAGGACGTCTGTTTATCCTGCTAACCCGGACCTAGAAAGGCAATGAAACGGGTGGCATTCACTTGTATTTAATTATAATTCATAACAATAATGATAAATAATGTAAAATATAATTCCACATACTTCTCTATTTGATGCTGACAGCATGTCTAAATATTTCAAACAAAACTTGTGTCGGAACAAAAACTCAACTGAACCCGGCAAATTACAGACGATCACAGCGTTGGCTGGTGTCACGCCGCGGTGAGACACAGCGTGACGCTCTTGATTAGGGGAATGAATTGTTAATGTCGAGTTCACAATGATAAAATCCTGTTGAGAGACTAAAAAAAAAAAATGAATTCACGACGTTCTAACAAGTCATGGTTCCACCGCTGTAATGTGAGTGACTCAACCTGGACAAAGGATACGTACATAAATAGATCATAATTCCCCAGTGATTACATGACTCAACAGGATTAGCCATCAGTTCATAATGTTTATCATCTGTTTATCCGGATTAATTCTGGACTGATGATACCTCTTTTCTGATTGAGATTCATGACTGGGATGGAAGTGCAAAATATCTGCCTCAGCTACACAGAGAAGTCCTGGGTGCTTTCCACACAAGTTGTCAGCCGCTTTCATCTGTCCGGCAGGTATGTGGGTCATGTTTCGGCAGCGCTGGGAGTGATCGCCCTCCCTCAGCACTAACGCCATGTGTGGTGGGCATTATTCTGCAGTGGCCTTTTCATCTCCGGTTTCCCCACGGGCTCTTCTTCCTAGCTGGGACAGATTTGCAGTGAGGGCCAGCAACTCTTATCACAGTTTCCTATCATCTGCCCTGCAGTTGACTGTTTGCCCCTTCATGGATCTTTATCGGGAGTGGTGGCAGGGCGACATGCTCGTGGAGCAGGTGTTCGAGCAATCCTTTCCCCGGAGCGAGCTGTGCGATAAGGCAAAGTGCATACTTGTGTGGATATCTTTTAACAAATTAAGCAAATAATGTCCACAAGTAATCTGGTTGTTCTGAATTGCCTCTCACATCTCTGATCAGCTCAGTGATTCAAGTAGGTCTAATAGTTTCCCTGTAGTTTCTGATGTTAGAGAACCAGTTGACCAATCAGAGCTTTGAAGGCAAAATAGAGAAATGTGTATATTGTTATTTTAGGTTTTAAATGATTATTAAGGGTATAGAATGTGACTCAATCATTACTTGTTGTATAGCTGTATATTGCAATAACATTGTATGGTTGTAACAAAATCCCATGGCACACCTGGACTTGCCTCAAAGCTCACCAGTGTGCCTTGGCACACCATTGTGGAACCATTGCTGTAGATAACAGGGCAATGAGATCAGATTCCCACACTGGATTTACTAATCATCCAGGACAAGTTCAACTGAGGACCCCCATGATTTTTTTTTTTTTTTTTTTGTTCGGCATAAATCCTCCAAATGTAATGACTGGTCACCTCTGGAAATGCGATTTTCTCCTTTGGTTAGCATTGTGTACCTACTATCATATAGGCAGTGTTGTATAGAGTACCCAAAGGTCACACTTGAACAAAAGTAAAGATATGATATTAAAATATTACTTTGGTAACCAGAAAATCCACCCAAACGATTAGTATTCAAGTAAAAGTCTTCAAGTATCTGATATTAAATGTTCATATTGCACATATGTATGTTTCAAAAACAAGTTTCTGGAAATAAATGCACTGATGCATCAAAAGTATGAGTAAAAGTAAATTCGCGTATCTATGGATCAACTGATCATTGAATCACATAATAAAATAGATTAATTTGAGGATGTGCTACTACGGCTATGATACAGCCTGCAAAAAGCAAAATTACCAGTGTAGGGGAAGTAAACGTAAAATATTTGCCTCCAGAAGGGGCAGAAATTAAAATATTCAAGTGCAAGGAGCACAAAATTGTACTTGAATACAGTAACTGATAAAAATGTACCTACATTTCATCACTGTCTATAGGTAAAAGAAAATGGAATCATGGTATTGATTGTTCAAAGAAGCCCACTGATACTGGGAGAGCGGAGAAATCCAATGTTATGCAAATGTTCTTCCAGTTGGTCTTTCATGTTAGATGACACCTGAAAAGAAAAGTGAAATTATACACCAAAAGGAATATTTTAGTCAGAGCCTTTGTTTAGTTTAATCAGTACAACTGTGGCTCCCTCCACGACGACTCTACAGGTATGTGTGTGACAGATGGTGGATTCAGTAGGGTTGTGAAAGACAAGAGGGGCTCACCTGCACACCTATGATGCAGCGCCCGGTGAGGTCCAGAGAGCCGCGGCAGGGAGCGATAGAGCTACACACCATATGGTTTATTATTTCTTGCCCTTCCGTCTTACTACCCTGTCTATCAGTTTGTAGTGACAGGCTGATGATGTTGTACAGGGCAGGATCCAGACCCACAGGAGAAAGTCTGCCTGACAAAGACCATCTGGCATCGCATCATTATTCAGAGCAGCCCCCCAGACCCTCAGGACAGAGCCTGCCTTCCACGGAGCACTGAGCGGTATGAAATCCTATGACAAAACAACGCTACATATTTAAACAAACGAGAACAATAACACCCATTAGTATGACAAACCATCGTGAATTTGATTAAATGTAGATTGCGCGAGTTCCGTCTCTTTTTATATTCACCCACCTCGTTCCCCAGCGGGTTAAAAGAACAAAGACGTTTTCATGGATAATGTGTGAGATCGCAGTAATACTAGAGCTCGGAGGATCCCAGCACCCCACATCAAACAGAAACCAGCCCTGGATATGGTCATTATCCAGCTCTAGCGGCAGATTATTGCTCAGCGCTCCGACACTCTGCTCCGGTAGGTTTCATGTAACTACATCCTCATTTCCAGAAAAAACACTTCCTCTTCATCCACGAGAGCAAGCGGTTCACCTCAGAACTTTCTTCCATCCATTTCCACTCTCACCATTTTCGCCTTTAATTCAGGTTATCAAGCTAACTTTAATTTAGATGGCCTCTTGCACTTTGCTGTTAAAAAAATTTGGTTGCATAGCAACAAGGCTGACCGAATGTCGCTCGCATCCTTTGATTCCTCCCTCTCCCTCACTTACTCGTAGCATTTGCAGCTGTACTTTCCATCTGAGCCGGAGAAAAAAGAGCCGGTACAATTTCAGCCTCACAGTTCAGAGAGACGCGCAGGAGGGCTGAGAAAGATTGGGATGTTCTTAGTGATGGCGGCAGGCTTCCACCATCGTCATCCAGCGTTATGTCTGATGGAACTCTAAACTCAGATTTGCAAACTGATAATATAAGAAAGCAAGTTCGCGAATGGCCATGGCCATCTGTTGTAGCGTAAATTATAATTGCACTCTGGAGGGCGCTCCCTAATTTTGAAGGGGTCGCTCGCAGTCAAGTATTGCATTACCTGACCTCAAATTTGATGTGAGGATAAGTCATTAGCACAAAGCATAGCATGTGTTCAAACAACTGGATTAATATTAGAACCAGGGGAAGCCAATCAATTCAACTGGGCCAACTGCTCGATTGCAGTTAGCAAGTAATAGATTAAAACAATCAATGGGCTCCTTCCTGCGTCCTTTTTACACAGACAGGTTAATGGTGCTCGGAGGGAGACTTTAGCATTAGTCCCCTCATTAAAGACTGACTTGCACTGATTTATCTGGAGTGTGAATGAGGTTGACGAAGCAGCAAGATTTAGAAACGGATTAATCACCGGGTCACTAAGGTTGCAGAATTTGCACCCAAATCTTAAGGGGTCCCCTCTGCTTGAGCTTAAAACTAGTGAAGCTCGTTTTTGGCTGATAATGTCACAGAACTATCGCAAACTTGATATCAAGTTTTGCCGCCTGCTGACTCATTTCTCCTCAGCATTATTCATCAACTCAGTCATCGGAATACATTTTGTCAATGTACTTTCATGCCATTGACATAGTGACGCTTTACATTTCTTTATGTTGCAACGTTGTGTTTCTGTAAGTAAAATGTTCTATTTTACGTTATGACAACACTGCTGATGCTCTGGTTAGGTTCAGGCACAAATAACATTTGGTAAGGGATAGGAGAAGATTGTGTTTTGGCTTCAAAAGACCTACTTTTGTTGCCACAAACATAGCTGGAGATTAGAGCCCGACTGATTAATATTGGTTGGCTGATATTACAGATATGTTAATTGTTAGATTCCTGGTGAAGTTTCAGTTTCAGTGCACGGATGTAATTTTGAGTAAAGTTTAAGTATGTTAATTTGACACAAGTATCTGATCAACAAAGTTGAAGGATCATTGCAAAAACAGTGTGTTGGGGTTCTCAGTCATCAGGTCATGGTGCTTTATCGTAGGCAACTGGACTTGTCTCAGTTTCTTGAAGATGTTTCACCTCTCATCCAAGAGGCTTCTTCAGTTCTGTGTGTTAATGTATAAAGCAATAATATCGGCTGATATATAAGTGTTTCTTTATCGGAAAATCCCTAAAAATCCAATCCTCGTTTCGTCCACACAAACTGGAAATTGTTCCGAGGTATCCAATATGAATTACAAATGCTGAAACTTAAATGTGGTCACTGGCTTGGCTTCTTGCCTGTAACTCCATCACCGTCCCCTACACCTGTCGATACGAGGGTCAGGTCATAAACATGGTGATGTCACATGGACTGTAGAAACACACTGTTAAGGTTTGCAGAGCCGTTCGAGCTGTATTCACCAATTTTATTTCCGTGTGTTTGTCAAAGCAACTTCATAAGTTGCACACACTTGTGCGCAAGTATGAATGGTAGGGATATGTGTGTGTGTGTGTTTTAGGGTGGGAGGTTGGGAGTAAACATTTTCACATGTAAGGTTGTCCTGTGTTACTCAAGGGTGACAGTCAAAATCAATGAAAAGCCGTAACCTTTAGACTGAGAGGCAGGAAAATGACATGATTGCACTTCATGGAGACAGGTGCTATTGTGTCCCAGTTCCTGCAGTAGTGTGTGTGGCAGACCTGAGATTAGAGGAGCGGAGAAGCCAGAGATGAGTCGACTTTGATCAGGGAACACAGACGCTCTGTAGCAGGCCAGCCATTCGCTTCACCCACTCTTTTTATCTCCGCTGTGTGTGGGAGGGAGAGCGCTGTTGTGCTTGCCTGAACCTTGTGTTGAGAGACATGCAATGCTGAAAACATACAGGACAAATTGTCAAAGATGACGTAGGATGCGCGCAAGCACATCGGAGCCCGAACCAATCCTGGAGATGAGTCATTCGCTGTATTTCAAAGCTGCCCCCGATCGAAATTTTTATATTAACGGCGGATTAAAAGACTACGCGTAGTGTGAAAGAGGCGTTCATAGGCATGAACTCAGGGAGAATCATCACCTTACTTTGCAGTTCCACTCAGCTCCATGGAGCATTTTATTGTCTCTCAGCTCCCTGTTTTGGTTTAATGGCTGCCAGCTTTACTGCTCTGGTTCAGTCTCACCTCTCTCATCATCCTCGTTTCCAGCCGCAGCAGGCAGCTGTTTTCTTTGAAAAAGCTCCCTGAATGCTGCCTGCCCAGCACCCAAAGCAAAACTGATCAAGTTAGCGATTAGCTAGTGAACGCAGTGGAGCATTTAGCTTCTAGGGAGCCAGCTATTTGTCTTAGGACTTGGTTACGGAGCTAAAAGGGGACAGAATATTGGATTATTGGAGAAACGAGATTCCAAATGGATGCAAGTGTTTCTCGATGACTGCCTGATCTGTAAATGGAGTTTGGTGATTGCAGAGTTTGGTGATAATTCTCTGTAAAGCTGGGTATGAAACAAAACGGCCTTTCAGCCCTTAACTCAGATGCTCTGCAGTGAGAAAAAAAAGGCAAGACTCGTGGCTCTGCTTCAACTGTAGACCGTTGGCAGACCAAAATTTCTGATGTCAGAAATTCATCCGATCGTTCGACCTCGTAAACCACGATTGAAGTTGCACCTCACGCTTTTACCAACAGTTAAAACATCACCTCACAAGACCCTTCGTGTTGCGTATGAAAAGGCTCATCATCGGCTGTATGTTGGATGAAGCAATCGGTCGCCACCGCTGGAGCTTCAGAGGGGAGATGCTCCAGCTCTCCAGAGATGAAGAGGACACTCCAACGGCTTTGAAACCTTTGAAATCATTTTCTCGGCTGAAAGGGAAGCAGCTCCGGCAGTTTAACTCAAACGATCCACCAACGATCCTCTCGGCCACTTCGACCGCTACACAACATGTTTTTGAACAGAGCTTTCCAAACCATGTAATGAAAGAGAAAGAACGAGCCTGTGAGGGAGGAAGTGTTTTACAAGCTCCTCATGAATCCTGTTAATTTCTGTTTTAACCTCTTAAGTGGCCTGTCCTCTGATTATATTCTCGGAGGTGAGGATTGGGATTCCTTCCAATGTCAGCACACGCATCTTTAGTCATCATAGCATTCTCTTGTGACAGTATTTGAATAATAATTACCTACTGCACATAGAAAAGCGATGGCACACAGTCCTGTTTTGATATTCATCTAAATCCATAGATGGCACGGTGGTTTATTTACATCCCATTGCGCTTCCGCCTCGACCGTTTAACATTAAAACCGATCGATACATTTTTACCCTTCAGTCTATATTACAAGCCAGTAGCAACGATTGGCTTGAACGATGCAAGTACATATTTATGAAATTGAGCCTTTGTAAAAAAAAAAAAAAAAAAATCTAAATGCCCGAGGCAGCTTCAACTCTTTCTGCTTCCATCCATGCTGCCAACCTTTCCTGCGATACATACTGGGAAGTTTAAATGGTGAATTGATTAATCAGTAAATGTGGAAAGAGTGTAAATGTAAAATGCAGTATATTGTGAGCCAACCATCTGTCTCGTTAAAAGAATATTTTCAACTAAAGAGCTTTTATTAAATGTCCTTATTGTCTAAACCCCCCCCAGAAAGTGGATATGTATAATGTATGAAGTTTGTGGATGAGGAGAGGCACTTCTGTGGAAAGGTGAACGCTTGAAATATCTCCGGCCCCGACGTCCAGCCCCACCTGCCCCTCTTTCTCCACTTGGGAGCTAAGCAGGTGTTCCTCAGTTGTGCGGGTGAGGGGGAAATGGGGTTGCCCCGTCCTCGACCCGGTGCCGTGAATGATGGATGTTTTAACAGAGAGGGCAGAGGTCGGCGCTGAAGCAGGTCACGGAAGAAGATCAAAGCGGCCCGAGTTAACTTCACAGGTTTGGTCTTCATCATTTTTTCGCTCTCTTCAACTCACTCCCTCCAAGTTGAATATGACAACACTCCTGGATAGAGTTCTCTCTCTCTCTGACTCTCTCACATAAAAAAGCACAAACATTTTGTTGGCAAGTAAACCATCGTTGTTCTCTATTTGCAATATATGTAAGAAAAGCACTATATTTGTGTTGCCTCTCTTCACGCTTCACTTCCTGAACATTTGTTTTCTTAGCGTCTTATCGTGCCTGCCGTCATGCATCCCTTCAACTCCCCCCAAAACTTCCAAATAAATCACATAATCAAGTAAAAAGAAGGAAATAACTTCATGTTTTCATCCTGTCGTTCTTTTATGACGCTCTCATGGATGTATAAAAAGAGGCACGCCGGCAGAGTGGAGCGTTGCTCGAGACCGGACCTCATGGATTACTGTACAAAAAAAAAAGAACACAACTTCAAAACTTTACTCAGTGATTTGGATGAAACTGGGTCATGAAAATATTCCCTTCTTTTCCCTCTGCTGTCCTCAGGCTGCTCTGCCTGGAGCAGCTCTGGGCGGATAGCGCTACTTGTTGCTAAAGTAAGTGCTAACAAACCTACAGATAACAAGCAGCTTCTCAGTTACCACCTCCAGACTGAGGGTGTACGCGGCTTCCGAGAACTGAGTTTCGTGGCTGACAGATACCGGTAGCTTTGTTGCTAGAGTAAGCACTCTTACTTAATGCTAAATGTGACGTTAGCTGCCATTAGCCAGTTAGCTTGGTATTCCATCCTATTCGCTGACACTGCCCCGCGACGACAGGCCCATACCTAGCAAGAAAACCGCCTTGGTGCCGGTAGGTCTGGCGCTGCCACTAAACTACAAACACACTGCACACACAGGCAGGAAAACCACATCGGAAAATTTGTGAACTGGCGCAGCAGTGGTTAAGGTTCATCTACACACCTGCTCCAAGCCGCTCACCTGCAGCCCGTCCACCAATCAGCTCTGCAGTGTATCTACTCCTAATTCTTAAAGGGGCACTGTGTAGTTTTGGGGAAGAAATTCAACCCCCCCAAAATGTTAATATTTACTACATTAATGAGCTAATAACACAAACTCATTTATTTAATTCTATTAATGTAATACACCAAACTCTGAAACTGTGAGTCAGAAGACCTTTCTCCTCTGGTTAAAAGTTCTTCCCAAAACTACATCTAGTGCACCTTTAATGTAATCCGTTCCTTTTTTCCATCCACTCTATGTCACAGAATGTGTTAAAAAGTCCCAGTGCAGCTGGGCCTGTAGCCTTTTTAGTCATGGCTCAATAGCTTCTTTTTCTTTTATCATTTGCAATCACAGCTTGTAATCTTCATTCTCCAATATATATATATATACTCATCAAAACAAATTGTGATTCCACGAGTTCGAAAAGACGCGCACTCCCTCGGTGCTCCGCTCTGGATTGTTTAGCGATTGTTAATGAGCACCACACAATGAGCGAGCCTCGCTTATGTCTCTCTCGGGCTGTAAAAAACATCAGCAATCAATGCCGTCCGATCGTTAAAAAAGAGGAGCTTAGTTTGTCCTCCCCGTCAGCAGAACTGACTCAATTGCATAGCAGGAGCAGCTCTATAGAGGGGGAGGACAGATTAATGGTATACATGTGACGTATCATGAGTCACAGTCATTGTGGGAAATGACAACAGATACACAACCCTATTGCGTCGCTCTCTCATCTGACTTTCCGCCGGTATAACATGTTTTTTTTTTTAAGAGCATTTTTGCAATGTCGTTAAATCTGAATCAGATCCAAGAGCCTGTGACCCACGTGTAACAGAGTCACGAAGCTCGAATCTTAATTCATATAAGCACTGCTCTGTCGGTGAGCAATGAGGACTGCGGGATGGATGTGACATCCCTCGTCATTCTTACGCTGTGCAGGCACGTCTTTCTGACATGGCTGTCAGGTCAGATCGGTATATGAGTGATACTGTTGGACAAATACAAAAACAACTTTGGTGGAAACATTGATTTCCAAAAGGGTAAGCATGCCCCATGGTGTGAAGGCTGACTTTAAAAACTCTGAAGTTAAAAAAACGACCTGTAAGTCAGAGGTCACCTTCACGGAGTACTCAGTTATTGATTTTACTTTTGATTCTTTTGTTATCATCTTTTGTCATGGACTGATTTTGCTCTTTGAGCTGAGAGATCATACACTATATCGCAATATCTTCCAAATAACTTACTGTGTGAGAGATAGTAATTACAATGCATGCTGTTTTCAGGGAATCAAGCATAATTACAAGCTGCTTTTTTTGTAATGGCAGCAACATTTACTGCACATGAACGCACACTTGGGGAACAGGTCTGCAAAACCAACACAGGTTTTGCCCCGAAATGTTTCACTCAAACAGTTGGACAACAAGTTCTGGACAAGTGAGAGTGTTAATTGAGCTTAATTGGAGTTCTGTGTCTTGATTGGAGAGAGTGGGCAGGGATACCAGGATAGTTCTGTTCTCTTTGACTGCACCCTTTATCAGTTATTGCTGTTGGGATATAGAATAATTTATTATCTTAATTAGAAAATAACACAACAGCTTTAACTTGGGAGAACTGTGTTTTACCTTCTGCGTCCATAGATGCATTCATTCTGACCAAAGCCTTTTTGTGTCGAGGTAATCAGGCTGCTGTCGGTCTGTGTCGGCAACGTCCGGGAAGCTGCTCACGTCACATCAATTTGCAAGTCAGGCAGTGACAGGGAGGCGTTGTTTACGCTCTGACAGAAAAGCTCAAAGCTCAATCAGGGGGAAATATACATTTGTCCACCGCAAACATTTTAGTCCCGTCTCATCTTGTCCACGAAAACAAAACATACCTCTTGTCATTGCTTCCATTACCGGAGGTCTACTTTTAGCTCGTCGTTGTCTCGTCTTAGTCATGGAAAAAAAGTTAGTGGACGAAGACGTTGTGTCTTTTCATTCACGAAATTAACACTTGCTGGAGTGACTGACCGACTTTGCCAAATCGGTGGTAATTCCAGTGCAGCAGGGTGCCGGTTCAGACAGCCCAGTACTTACCCAGTAAATAGTGACAGATTCAAATATGTGGGCACAAAGTCTCCTTTTTGTTTTGTCATGTTTATGTTTTTTTTTTCTATGTTTCTTTGTATAAAAAATGGAAAATTTCATTCCTAAACATACCACAGACTGGGTACGGACCCTGGATGCTGGTGTCACAGTCCTGGGGCCAAATGTTTAAACCATGTGTACACACGAACAATGTACTCACGCTGCTTTCCACGCAGATTTCCAAATGTATAAAAAAAAATCTACGGGCGGTAAATAAACAAATACATGATCTTAAAATAAAGATTATTTTCCTGTATTATTAGGGAGTAAGGATCCTTCAGGTGGGAACTATCATCAGGAGGACGATAAACAGCTGGATAAAGGGGCTGTAGTTGTGGGTAGAAGCTGTGCTACATGCCACAATGGCTACAATGCTTTGGTGTTGCTAGACGGCATTAGGCTAGAGCGAGTTATCAGGGATCACACTGATGATCTGGCCCGTGATGATGACGGCTCATCAAGCGGAGAGAGGGATCCCCTGTCCTCCTACACTCTCACTGTGCTCCTCTCAGCCTCTCGCTTGAAGTTTTTTTTAAACTCGTCCAAAGTCCGTAGCTCTGAACTTGCAGCAGTCACCTCTTCTGTCCCTTTCTGCCATTTCACTCGCTTCATTTTGTTGCTAAAGCCAGAACTGAAACCCCCAAAATAGCACTCTTTTTCGTTTGTCACTGTTGATCAATCATCACTTCAACTCCAGGGTCCACAAAATTACACTTACTGTTCTTCAACTCCTTCTTTGCCTCTAACATTTATCCTCAACACTGAACTAAATTTGGGCCTTTAAATGCAAAACAGGTAATTGGGGGTCGTGTTTAGAGCCATTCAAAGTAAATAGTGGGGACGGTCAGACGGCTCGTGCGCATGCATAATATTTCAGGATGATTGAGATGGGGTGTTTGGGGTTTTACACATTTGAATGCCTTCTATCTACCCCAACCACCTCCCTGCAACTCCAGAACAGTACATTAATGTTGCGTTCCATTCAACCAGAACAATTTAAAATAGGTGTCCACGTTCCCGAAACCTGTAGATTACATTTGATGACAACTTCATGCGTCGCCTTGAGACTTCGGCTGTTGAGAGCGAAATTAAAACGACACTGAGTAATCGTCGGTCCAAGTTGCAACACCCAATGAGCAATCTCCATTGATGCATTTTGACACTACGTTATTCTGTATATAGTTCGATCAAAGTTGTTTTAATCATCAGTCAAATTAAATGCTATTAAGCAGGCCGTGTCTCATTATCATAAAAAGAACTGAAAATGACAATGACGGGTAATAACAGATTGACAGATTTTTTGTCACAGTGTCCATCAAAATGACAGACAACTACAAAGTCTAGCGTAGCCTCCGAATGAAGCCTAGTATGCTTTAGACAAGTGAAAATGAAGGGAGACAAAAAAAAAGATTACTTACAGTTATTGACAAAAGGAATTAAAGTGTCTCACAGCAGCACCAGCCAGACGCCAGGCAATAAACATCGGAGAGGGACAGGGCCGACAGTGTATGTCACGGCTGCTGCACACTCTGCTTGTACAACGGCTCTCAATGTTCCAGCTCTCCAGAGATTTACACACTCCAGCTCCACTCTTAATGAGAGTGCTAATCATCCAATGCACTGGACCAGTCAGACAATACTTTATCTATCCTTGGGGTACAGACGTGAAAATAATGATTCATTAACTCAGGTGAAGAAGGCTATGCGATTAAATCAATATTTTTATTATGGCCCCCTCCGCCTGAACCCTCGTCTTCAGAGCGCGAGAGGCCATGTCGTGCATTCGCTTCTCGTCACTGTCATTGAAGATTGTTACTGACATGTCAAGTTGAAGGTTGCCCTTTCTTGCAATCTTGTTTTTCGCAATCATTTTAGAGCCAAAATTATGATTATTATCCTTTCATTTTGCTGAAAAAAAGGCCTTTCACTGGGAGTTGGGTGAGTCACTTTTCCTTTTCCGAGCCTTTCAATGGTGGTAGTTGCCATTGGTAACACGTACAAATAAACCCCCTTCTGACATTGTGTTGGATGGCGTTTTCCACAAGTTTCCTGATGAGGTCATCAAACAATTATGGGTGATACTTCTGGTGCATGTCGTGATGCAGATATCCGTTACTTTGGTGATATGCAGCTCTATGAATTTGATTAGGTGGCTAATTCTTACATATTGAGACTTTTGTGATGATATTTCACACAATGCATGATGGGGATTTGGAATAAGGTGGTTAAAGTTATGTGTCTCTGGCTTTCAAACACAGGTAGGTGTGTCGTAGTGGCTGTTTTCAACAATGACACTGTTCTGAGAAGGGACAGTGGCACTGTTGGGGAAGAGCTGTGAAAAAAAAAAGTGTCTCTCCTCTTTCTGCGAGGCTGCACAGCGATGGCATTTTAAATGGGTTTTTTTTTTGCAGTTGAAGGCTTAATTAATGACGATCGCCCCGGCTTCTCACTAATTGATCCCCTCTCCTCATCAATTTTATCATCTATTAGGTGGAATCTAAAATTCCGACAGTGTCTCGGCATATTAAAACCTGACACGATGTTCTCATTCAGTGAAACTTTGGCAAAAATGTCCTTCTACCTATAATCTTCTCAGTCTCTCTTTCCCACCACAAGGACCCCATTCACGAATTATAACACCATCATGTCTGACATAATGACATTTCTGCCTCCATTCCTCGAGCAGGGTTCTGTATATATCATTGTAATCGTGTCATTAAAGACCTTCTGTTGTGCGTTTCACCATCCCTAAAGGACAACTTCAACCAGAAATGTAATTGATGTCATGATCCACTCAGCTTCATTCCAATGGAAAGTCAGGTGAAGTTTTGTTGACAACAAAACATCCCTCGAGTTTCACTGCCAACCATTGTTGCAGCATTCAACAGACTGAGTGCTGGAAAAATAATAATAAATGATGATAAAAAAAAACAAGCTACCAACTAGCCAGAAACCCTGAGATCAAAAATTTACTTGAAAAGATGTAATTTACACCCTTGAGTTGAGGTCACGCACAAACTTTAGTTGGGTAGTGCGTTAACATTTTTAGTTTGGCAGCTACAGTGAAGATTTGGGTTTATAAACCAGGTCTTCCGTAGCCCTGATAGGCAGGCTGCGGTCCGGGTCAGGATCTAGATCTGTCCTATCCAGACCCGAACATGTAACCAGTAAATTATTGAGAATTATTACATTTACTGGAGCGTTTCTATATTAACTGGTGCCACTTTTCCAGCCTTTATGGTACGGTTTTGGCGGCCCACACAAACCCACAGATCAACTGCACTGACTGACGGCGACGGAGGATCTGTCTGAGGAAATGCGGGTCAGAGAGGAGGTATTTCACATGTTCTAGGCTCTAAAAAGAGAAAAGTGGACAACGAAAACAGAGCTTTTAATCGAATATGGACTCTAACATGTTGTTTTTTCCCACAGGCAGTTTAAAACCAGTAAGTTTTGCATGTTCTGATACCGTGGCGATGATTAAAAGCAGCAATGTGAAGTGCCACTGTGAGACGAAGCCCAAGTCTTTTATGTGAACGTTCCCACTCAAATCCGAATTAAGGGCACCAAAAATAATGGCAGCTCTCTCCACTGTGAACATTATTTAAAAAAAATAGCGTTCCAGGCTCACCAGGAGCACCTACACACATGTATGAGGAGGGCACTGCTACAGCCCAGATTTGAAAAATCCTGGCAGGAAAAGCTGAAGCTCACTTCCCTCACTGAACAAGAGAAAGTGGGGGAGTGAGGCATAAGAGGGAAAGACTGCTCAGTTGTTAAGAGGTGTTGAGATTGTATTTATTCGGTTGGTTGAGAATGTTAAGATGTGAAATGGAGTTAACAAAAACAAAAGTGGAAAACTCAAGGTAAACTGTATTTTTCCCAAACTGGGGGCACTTTATTTCAGAAGAGGCACATTTTTCAAAAGCTCTCTGTTATTTAGCCAATGTTGTTTTAAAGTATAGCACTTATTTTACTTGCAGTGAGAACATATCATGTATTTGTTTTTGATGTACTTACTTACAGTCCCTCCAGTTCAATGTGAAAGACTGACAGTATTGCTGAAATACATATAAAATGGTGAAAAAAATCTAGAACTGTACTTTTGACTGTCAGTAGTTGACCACATACAGACATTGACACAACTACTAGGCTTCTTTTATACAGGCTGCTATATATGGCACTGAATAGTAATGCAAGTCAGACATTATGAGGTTCTGGACCTTCACTCGAGGACAATCTCCCCACCTGTCCCTCTTTTGAATTTTAATTGAAAACCTAAGATCCAGACCTTGGGTTTCTCTTTCTGACCGGGTGCACTCAACAGCCGTTGTCAGGTTGTTGACCTCAATCAATCTTGTTTTTCCGAGTAAATTCTCTTTCTTGAAATGAATTTGCTCAAATGTGGTATAAAAAGCCTTTGCTGGATTTTCATACTGTAAACAGTTGACATGGATGGGAGTTCTTTGGAGAGCATCACTCCGCTAATGATTGTGCTTTTTACAGGTGTTAAGGGATTGTGATATCAGGTGGTTAAGCTCAGAGGTTTTTTTTTTTATCTTTTAAGAATTAAGGTAAATGTTAGCATTCTAACACGCCAAAATAAGACGGTGAGCATGGTGAGCGTTGCTCACCCTAACCCTAAACACTATCGTGTTAGCAGCCTCAGTGTGAACCGGCTGCCGCGCTGAGTCACATTTCACTCAATCTGTTGTGTCTAAATTTGCACACACATGCCTCTAATATGCTGTATATTCCTGTGTGTTTATTTGTTTCATGGACTGATTCAAAATAAACAAATCTACTTGATTACTTAAAAGCACTTTTTTTTCTTTTGTTATGCATGAGAAATTTTATTCTAATGATACATTTATAAGAGCTTACATAGCGGAACAAGATATGCATTCAACATCTCTCACTGCATGATTCTAGTCTCTCCATAACTGGGACTGTATTTAAATCAGGAAAGTGTCACAACAACGTTTAGCAGGTTAAAAACGCCCTTGTGGCTTTTACAGAAAAGTGCACTCATGACACAATTTTAGAACATCTCAAAGTCAGTGTGTGCAACATGCAGCTCCCGTGCCATTTAGAAACATAAAAAAAACAGGGAAAGATGGCAGCCCTGGGGACAGCTGCATGGATGAGTGACAAATTTTATGAGGACGTGTATGTGAGACTGTCAGTCCCCGCGGTGGAATAACTTAGTGACTCAACGTGAAGCCGTCAGTGAATGACACAGCGGCGAGGACGCAGGAGGGACCCAGTCCACTCCATCACACCTTGGCAAAGCAAACAATCCTGACAGAAGATTCCCATGGCTGCTTCAGTGGGCTTTGAAGGATATTTGTCCCGGAGAAGAAGGATACTCGAGAATGAATTCAAGGAGCCAGATATAAAAACGCCTCCAGCTGCGTTTGAAGGCAGCGTAACTGATCGAGACCTGCCCGCGACATCCGCCGCCTTTGAAAATGAAACACTTCCTTATAAACACGGGGAGGCGTAACCGCACGTGATAGACATCTGTATCCACTTCCTTTCTCATGTCACAGGATCCTCAAGCCGAGGCGATAATCAAAGGGAACGGCGCCGACTCTTAAATCAAGGGCTTTTCACGCGCTGGTGTTGAGGCCTGTTAATACGCATTCGATAGAGAGGGAGACATCAATGGGGGAAATTCATCACTTTGACTGGCTGTGCCCTTGGCCCTTGATGTCTTAGGTACATGGGAGATTGTGCAAGAGGAGCGCCGATCTATCAGTCCTCCCCTCAGCATCTGTTCAACTGAATGAAGTTTGCAATTTCAAGCAGAACAATAGCTCCTTTTTTTTATTATTATCTCAACAGACCAATTTTCTGAGACTTTCAGAACACTTGCGAGAACAAAATAACCCTGGACTAAAAGAAAAAGAATTAGCATAATACTTTATTGATCCCCGTTGGATAATTGTCGCTCGGCTTCTTCCTCCGCAAACTACTAAGAGGTAAGAATCAGCAGCGGAGCAGAGCTTCTGCAGCTGCTGAGGAGTCAGTATCTTGTTCAAGGACACCTGGATGGTTTTCTGAAAGGAGGATGTTCTTTTTTTTTTAAACTCCTACTCACTGCACCGTGCCGCTGTCCTGATCTATGGGTGTGTTGGTTTAGAGTTAAGTGCTGTGAAAGTTTACACCCATCAAAAAGTCCCCGGACACACGGCACCACTGTGGCGGCGGCATCGCAGGGGGAGAGCGGAGGCACTGCTGAATAGGTGCACTGACGCTTGGCTCTGTAAAGGGCAGCCTTTAAGGATCACCAGATGTAGCATTTGTCACAACACTCACTATGCATTACAATGGCCCTCACAGAGAGAGTGAGTGTTAGCTCATGATACTACATGCAGTGGTATGTTGTGGCATAATCAATTTTGGTCACTGTACCCGCAGAAGCGTTCAGAAGTTGGGAGTGGCCGGCCACAGAAGCTTGATTCGGCACAGTCAGATGGCTGAGAGGACCACTCTGTATTTGTGAATGGTATTTCATGCTTTTAGGTTATAGAGAGGCATCTTTACAGATAGATCATTTTTTTGATGGGTTTACAAAAAAGTAATGTTTTGTCTAAACTGAATGGTTCAACAGAACTAAAAGGGTAGAAAAAGGAAAAAGATGTCTCTGAGCAACGTTTTCATAAGAATTCAAGAAATCGCCAGTCATTGATAAAAGAATTGAAAGCGGGGAAAGATTCCTGTTTCAGTGGCAGTTGCATAACAATGCCCACAACAAAACTGATTTAATAAACATGTTCCTCTAGTAAAGCTGATCTAGGGTTCGCAATATTGCAATTAGATAACAGTTTAAACCCATTCATTCCGACCACTGAGAGGAAGGAAGGCAGCGCAGGGAAACACTTGTTCCCAAAATATTTAGAGCCTAATTGCCCAATTATGGTTCAGTAACACTTTTCTAAACAGGATAATTAATCCAGACTCAAAATGGATATTTGGGGGGAAAAAACAGTTTGGGACCACATCGAAAATCTTGTTTGTGAATGGACAAACACCAACAAATATGGATTGAAGCAGAACATTTTGTTAGATGAAAAATTGAAATGATTCCATTTGTATTTTCGTTACATTTTCACACTGCAGTAATTGGGAATGTTAGAATCAAACAGAAACTACTACTACTACTGCTAGCTATCTTGATACAAGTCAAGTGTGTGCATATAGTTTGTGCACTGTATCTACATTTGACCTATTTTTCAGCGGATATCTTATTGAGAACCAGATTGAGCTAACTAAGCCGTTATGTCTTTATATGTGACCTACTGATTCAGTTTGAGAATTGTCACAATCTCTACAAAGCATGGAGGTTCGCTGAAGGCCGGCTCCACAGTGACTACTCGTTCATTACCATGGGTTGGCCTACTTGCTGGAGTAGTAAAACTAGTTTTCATTACATATGGGACTCTACTGGCATGACCAATTGTTTTCCAGTTATTAGTCAGACCCCATGTATTTCCGTGTAAATGGAGATAACAACCGCAGAGTGTTTATTTAATTTGAGAGCTAATTCCCCAACAAAATTAAAAAATACGTTCATAATTGCAATATTGCCCTCGAGGGTGTGCACTAACTACATTTTTTGTGGTGTGACAGTGATGTGGTCGGATTGAGGCACTTTCTAATCAATGGCGTTAGAGCACACACGCTTGTGTGATATTGGTAAATCATCAAAGGAAAGAAGAAAAATATCAATATAACAGCTTCAAAAGTGTGTAACAGTAAAGTATACTGGTGACATGCCGTAAAGTTTGTTGGGAAGTGCTGAGACCCCTTTACCTGTTCCTGAAGTCATTTTGAATAGACACATAACAAAGGCAAAGTAAAATTATATTTATGCAATATAAGGTAATTTTTAGCCATGCTAGCAGTGTGGCCCCAGGAACGTCAGTATGGGCCAGTCTGTTGGTCAGTTCACAACTTTTGTGTGGACAGGAATATCTCAACAACTGAGTTGTTGTTTTTTTCTGCAGGCATTTATGGCCCCCAGAAAATGAAACCTATCCTCTCTGTACTTTCCATACAGAGCCATTCTGAGGTCGACATTTTTGGGGGATTTTACCTTCGTAACATGTTTCAAAAGCAATTGGTTTGCAATGAAATTGGTCCACACATTCTGCTGAGCCTTCCAGTTTTCATGTGCAGCCATCAAGCCCTCAGCACACCCAATGATACCCATGTTTGTGTTTAAATCAGGACAATCATAGTACCTGCTAAACATCAGCTTATTAGCATTGTTAGCATTCAGCTGAAATTGTGCATAACGCCTCATAGAACTGCTACTGAAACTGTAGACTAGGTTCTATTTTCTACTATTAAATTCTTGACATCTTTAGTAACAACAAATGTGTGTCATTTTCTAAATTCTAGTGCAGATATATTCCTCACTTATTTTTGAAGCAAGCTGCTGGAAAGAGGCTGAAATGATATTGCTGCACTCGCAGATGTTTTCTTTTCTTTTATGAAAAGACTTCAAGGACCCATAACAGACTTTTAGGACTCAATAACAGCCAATATACTTGATCAGATGGAGATTTAAAAAAAATATAGACATCTCAGCGCAATGTGGAGTTTAACAGGAAAGCTTGTTAAATGTGTACATGAATAAGATGCATCCTGCTTAGTGTAACCAAGCTCTATATAAATTTGAGTAGGTCATCTTCATTTAAATCTATACTGCCCTATGCACATTTCCCTTTCTTGGGGCTGAGCCAAACCATAGGTATACAAATAAGGAAAAGTAAAGCTCACTACCTTTCTTACTGAAAATGAATTGAGGCAACTTGTCATTAACTGCACATGAAGGGCCTTGGTGAATCCCAACGGACCAGCGTGAAAGTTCCTCTGCAGAGGCGGCAGAGGACAGCCCCTCTCTGCAGCACTCCATCCATCATGCCCTTATGGTACAGTGGCTAGACAGAAGCCGCGGCTGAATAAATGGCATATGACAGCTTGCCTGGAGTTTGCCAAATGGCACCTAAAGGACCCCGACAGCATGAGGAATAAACATTTTCTGCTCTTCTGAGACAAAAAAATTAAATTCTCTGGCCTGAATGCCAAGCACTACATCTGGCAAAAATCAGGTAGCACTTACAGCATACTTAATGTCATCTCCCTAGTGCGGGCTTCCAGTGGCATGCGTAGGAGTTGGAGGAGAACGCTGAGGGTAAGCCTGTTCAACAAAACCAAGATAGATAATGTGTGGCCGTGGAATGATCCTCTGAATGTCATTGAGTTGAGTTCAAACAAAGTGTGAGACAAATGGACAAACTAATATATATATATATATATATATATATATATATATATATATATATATATATATATATATATATATATATACATACATATATATATATATTAGGGCTGTCAAAGTTAACGCAACGTCCTCGTAACGCCGTTAATTTTTTTAACGCGCGATTAACATTCAGTATATAAAAAAAAAAGCGCATTGTATGATTTACGGCCGTCGGCGGCACCCGTAGTCTTGTTACAGAGGGTGGCAGAAGGAATAGAATAAGAAAGGGAATCAGAAGAAGAAGAAGAAGCAGGGTTGGCGGTTCGTTAAAAACACGCCGGACTGAAAAGCAGCACTCGCTGCAAACTCCTCATCTCTACTGTCACTCACGGTGGCGGACATTTGTTTCGCCATCGCCCTGATCATTTTGCGGGACACTCTCTCGTGGTATGCCCGTTTGCTGATAACTCATCCCCGCATGTTTATCTCAGGCTCCTCTCTAGCCTTCTTCCTCCCTCCAGCAGGCAGCCTGCCGCTGCTGTTGTCCTCCTCGGACAGACGCTGAAGCTCCGTTTCTCTCACTCTCGTGGGGTCGACAGAGAAACGTCTAGCGGCTGCTTCTCCCGAGTTTTCCTCTGAATATATCACGACAGAAGGTTTGAATTTCAAGTCGTACTTTTTATTGTTTTGCTGCACCGGAGCCATGGCGATCATCAGTGTGATACTGACTGACAGAAAGCAGCACACTGCGTGAAAAAGGCGAAGAAGAAAAACGTGCAGTCTCAGTGGACACCACTTGCAAGCCAAGCAGACGGCAGATGCAGAGAGCCCGTCGCCCCCCCTCGCCAAAAGCAGACAACCCTGGATTTATTTTCCTGCATGATTTGAAGTGTTGAATAAACATTTTCATAATGCAAGCATATTTGCCCTTTCTTATGTTGTTAAAAGTATTAAGAACATGAAAAAAATACACTAGGGTACATTTAGAACAGAAAAAAATGTGGCAAAAAAAATTGCGATTAATTTGCGATTAATCGCGAGTTAACTATGGACAAAATGCGATTAATCGCGATTAAAAAAATTGATCGTTTGACAGCCCTAATATATATATATATATATATATACAGTGTGTAAAGCGGACACAAGACTGAAAGCGATTAATGAGCTTCTGCAAAGTGTGGAAAGAAAGCTCTAAATGTATAAAGATTTGAAGAAACTCTTTAATTTACAGCCTATATCAGAATCAGAATCAGAATCAGAAATACTTTAATAATCGCAGGGGGAAATAATGTGTAGTAATGTAAATTTGCTAAGAAATAACAAAAGTAATAAAGGCAAGTTGTGGCTGTAGAACTGCCAAGTATATACTATGTACTTATTTTATGGGCAATTGTATAGGTAGGCAGGCTTAATTAAAGCAAACTTCCCTAAAATGGACAAAATCTTCATTAGTTTTATGGGAACAATTATTCTATTTTAAGGTGAGACTTAACACTTGTGTTCCTACAAAACAGTTCATGTTACACTGCAGACAGTGGACAGGCAACACATTTTGTGCCTTGTCTTCATTTGGTATTTGTAAACTATTAATTAATTAATTCAAATGGGTTAATAGACAGACCACACAGGCTATGGCCCGTTATGAGAAAGGAAGTAGCCTGTCTTTATGATCCAATAAGGGATACTAATCCTAACAACCAAAAGTTTTAAGTTAACTTAATTCCTATGCATTTATGTATCTCACTTCTTCTGTTTGCATTATTTTACCCTAAAACTACCCAATAATTTACTGAATCACCCAGTAATTCTACTCATACAACCAGAGGCGCCGCCAGGGGGGGAAAGGTTAGGACGATTCCAAGGGCCCGGCACTGACAGGGGGCCCTTTGAGACATGGGCAACCTATACAAGGGCCCAACTAGATTTTTTTTCATGGGGCCCAAAATCCCTGGCGGCGCCCCTGCATACAACCGATTGTACAACTACAATACAACTATATTGATCATTTTGTTGATTTAACAGATTTTTTAATCCTTCATTAACCACCTTTAAATTCAGGGGTTGCCCATTATGATTGTTTGTATGATAGTAATCATAATGATAATTGTTATTTATTCCTAAGTCTCACACATTTTCACTATGTGCTCCAATAACAGTTGAGAAAGCTTGGTACCTGGATGAACCATGGTCAGCATTCTGTTTCCTGTTTTAAACTGACATGTGCTAGGTTCATCTGTACCTCGATACCCTGAGCATGTGGGTGGTGTTGTGTTTATGCGATTCCTAAAGACAAAACAAGATTGGAATCTAAAGGGTTGATTCAGCTGTGTTGTAGACCTCACCATCAGCTGAAAAGCAACACCATCACCAAAAACACCTACGTTTGTCCAATGCCATATTATACTGATGCTAAAAACTTCAGTCACATCAAATTGTATGCAGTCACGTCTCAGATTAGCTAATGCAACCAAGTTAGCCTAATGTCAGAACACGAATGTTAACCCTAACCCTGCCATCAGGGAGGAGGTATACTTTTCCGAGGAGGTCCAATTCAAATAGATGTTTGAGATCATTTGTTCCACCAGCTGTTGGGTTCTTAAACAAGCTGTAGGTTTATTTGCTATTGCACTAAACACTGGGCTGATGTTTTTATGATGACCCTGTGTATGTTATATGTTATGTCACTACGTATTGTGTCTTTTTAAGGATGATGTGCGTTGATTTTGTTGACAACTCTTGGGAACCAAATTGCCCCGCGGGGAGAATAAAAACTCTCCAATCTGATTGAATCTAATCTAACAAATCATGGTTATACGACTATACGAATGTGCTCATATTTGATTGTCAAGTAAAATGTCAGACTGGCATTAGATGCATTACTCTCTTGGCTTAAAACACTTTTTATACTGAGAATTAATTAGTACAAGACAGTCTTCTGATCATTTAGTCCTGATAAGAACATCAGACATGGCACCATTGTCTACATTTAAATCCTTCAGTTTGTCCTCATTTGTTCCCTTCATGAATACAGATTCCTCCACATGCTTACAATGCAATGGTAAAACATTAAAATACTATGGAACAAGTTGAGAATTAAGACATGTTTTCTCTAGGCATTATCTGATGTTGCATACATAATGGAGCCTTGTCTTAATTAAATCCCATTGAGCAAGTTGCTTCCTGCAGAACGCTCCACACCTGACACATCTTAGCACAAAATAACTTGTTTAATACGAGAAAAAAGAGTTCCAACCATGCAGCAATTTTGCAGCTGGTTAGCATCCGGGAGTATTAAAGCATTAGCAACCACATAATCATTTAGTTGATAGAGGCTACAGTTGGTTCAGTAAATGAAAGAGAATATTCCCCTGCTCTGTCTTAATTAGTTCAGGAGTGGAACAAACAAAATTGTGGGCTGTGTAAATGTGCACTGATAGCATTTATTAAATTAAACACCATATTCTTGACGGCGCTTACTCGGGTTGACATTTCCCTCGTGAGTGCATCCAGTGTAGTACAAACACCCGAACAAGATACAAAACCAGCTATCAGTGGAATTACAACGGAAATTTGATTCAGCGTCGGTTTCTTCAGGGACATCATGAAAGATTTGGGCCATCCCCATTATTATAAAATGCTTTACACAGCATGCTGCAGAACCGTGCCTCTAATTAATTATTTTTACATATTTATTATACTACGCGATTGCGTGTGAGAAATGCATTTGACGAAAAGGAAAAAACATTATTCTGCCAATGTTCACATATTAAATAGGAGGTAAATAATGTGCTGGGTTATCTGCCCCAGCTTTGGGACGGTGCAGTGTTTTTCTCCGGATGCAGCAGGTTGTTTTCTATTCTGCTCTGAGCTGATTCACTGTTAATTGGCTGAAAATGGCCTCCAGACTGTGTGTGTATGTGTGTGTGTGTGCGCGCACAGTTCATTAAGCTGCATAGATAAGCTCATCATAATTTTCACATTGAACGGGTGCTCTTTCTGTGTTTCCTCATTTATATTATAGTCTCATAGTGGGCGATACCACCTCAGCTCATTTGGTTGAAAACAAAACATACAATCATGACAATAACAGCAGCCCAGGCAATGTGGCATTTTGTTGGGCTGATCAGATTGATGAACAACCCATAATACAAACCATGTCCTGCTCCAGGAATGGCGAACCGCCCCGCGCTGCTCCACACACCAGCAGCCTGGGAAAAAAAAGAGAAGGCAGGGGCTCGTCCAAATATTAATTAAAGGACATCTCACTCGTCCGCCTCCCATCTCCTCCGCAGTGGACATGACTATTAGCTGTGAAGTAATTAAAAGTGGCACAGACATATGAAAACCTTACTAATGACTCCATAAACCTTTCATTCCGGGACTATCAGCTGCTCACCCAAGTGGAAGGGGCTCATTGTGCCGTACAGTGAGCTCAAGAGCCGGTGAGATGGTCATACCGCTGCCCAGGAGACAGGCGGGGGGATTATTAGTTGTAAACTGAGCTATGCAAAACAGCAGTGGAGTGTCGAACGGATGGAACTAAATCCCTTTGCCTCTAAGATGTTTTGTTTACTTTTACCGGGAGTTAATCGTTGCATATATTTGGCCATTTCTGTCAAATTCTAAGAAGTTCTTTAACTGCAAACAGCCTGAAATGTTAAAATATACTTAAATGTGAACAAATCCTACACTAATTGGAAATGAGTCAGGTCAAATGAACACACGGTCTATATGCCCACCACGCACTTTGCCTCTCCTCTGTCCTGAGGCGACGTATGCCTCCTACAGAGATGCTGATTGTTCGAGTGTTTCACTAAAGACCTCGTCTTTGTATATAATTATCTATTCATTTGAAAGCTCTCCAATCCTAATGTGACTCCTAATTAGCGCCATATTAAAGGAATGTGCAGTGGAAGGGTCAACCACTCCGACCCATATGTTGCTGTAATAGCATGTAGATAATATGAGCATGATTTCATCAAATACTCATTACTAGGTAAGTTAAAGGAAAATATGCCAGTCCAACACTGTGGTTGAGACTGAACTATCTTAGCAACTACTGGATGGGTTGCCATTGATTTTGGGTTCTGATTACTGTGTCACTGTATCTGAAAAATGGACTGAGACTGCGGCGTTCCAGTGGTTGTAGAGGATTTAACAGTCACTGGGGAAAGGTGTTTTATCTCAATGGACTTCTTTCTGTGTATATGGTTGTACGAGCAGTTTTTTTATAGAAGACTGTGAAACTCAGCAATTACTGCTGCTGCTTCACATACAGAGGATCCCGGGTAATTGTGACTGATTATCAGCACATAAAGCACAAGAGAAAATGGTAATGCAGCCTGTGTAGGCAGCTGTTTTGATTACAATTAAAAGTGTGTCAGTTCTCTCAGCGACTCACGTGACACGCGACTGAAAGCCAAACAGTGTAGAACCGCGAAGCCACGAGGAAGCTTAGCAAACACGCTAAAGAAGATGAAACAAAATAATGCCTCCATACGACACGCACAGGAGTAACTAAACGATTCAATGAGTGTGAAAATTCTAAGAATCATATGCTGGAACCACCACAGTCACCGCATCTCTGCCCAGCGGGAGATTTTGGACCAACTTGTTGGGCAGTGTTCTCCACCAGCCTCATCAAAATACCAAATGAGGATAAACCCTTGAGAAGAAAACCGTGCGATCCTTCCAGAAGAGCAGCATGCCAGACAATAGGACAAGAGATTTTTTTGGGAGAGACATGCCAGACAAGTTCAAAATGTTAATTTACATAATGCCTAAAATGATTTAGCACCTACTGTGCACAATGTTAGAAATGCAAATGCTGTAATCTTTGCACACCGCACTCTCTGTTCAGACTCCACCTGCAATCTCTGAGCATGGTTTATACGTGCCATGCATGCAGCAAAGCATATCTGGTGCTATGACTTCAAGGGGCCACATATGTTTGCCTGACTGAAGCATTAAACTGTGGCCTTTTAGTGGAATAAAGTGCGCTTTTAAATAATCATTATTAAAGAAGCTAACAGAACATAGGTCAGTCTAACTCTTTGGTCAAGACTGAAATAGCTCAGAAACTATCGGACGGGCTGTTATAGATTTAGGTCCAGATATGTTGTCCACAGCACAGTTTTTTTTTACCTCTAAGTTGTGAACACTGCATCTTTGACAGCCGTGGATCTGAAGAATGGACTGAGACTGCAGCTCTCTAGTGGTTGTGAAGGGTTTAACTGTCACTGAGGAAAGGTGTTTTTAGACTTACCTCACTGGACTTCCCTCTATGAATGGGATAGTCTGAACATTTTTCATTTAGAGGACTCTTGAAGGATGCTGGGTAATTGTGGCTATCATCAGCTTATTTCGACCTCCATACTTATAGCCGTACCCATGTTGTTTTCTATTCCAGCTTCAGAACCCTCCTAGGAGAACAAATGTAGACGTTGTGCTCTTTTTTTTTTTTTTTTTTTACATGTATCCTGTATAACACTTAAATTGTCAGTGTGGAAATTGTAGATTTCTTTACATCTTCTGAAACCCATAGTCTTTCTTCGACGAGTGAACAACCTTGGTAGTGTGACAAGTTATCAGAACAACAAAGTCAGTGGTGTTCTTACTGCTGTTGACTAACTGCTTTCTTAATAATTATGAGCTGAATGTAAGTATCTTGGGGCATCATATCCTCATTCATTAAAACATTTGACCTCCTCATACCTAAATAATTGAAAAGGCCGATTGCCAATGACTCCCAAAACAATAAATTCATCCATTCCCACAACCGCACAAAAAACCATGACTTATAACCGTTGGAGTGTTCCAGCAGCAGACAAACAGAACTAGACCTTTGTCCTCTCGTGGTTAACATGGAATGTTTGAAATTTCATTAGGTTCCAGCAAAAAAAAAAAAAAAAATCTACTTGTTTCGTTTAGATACCAAAAGTACTTGGTTAGATTTGGGCAAAGAAAATCTACTTGTTTCTTTTAGATACCAAAAGTACTTGGTTAGATTTGGGCAAAAAAATCTACTTAGGTTGATTTAGGCACAAAACAACTTGGTTAGGTTAAATCGCAAAGACTCCAAGGTTTAGGCAAAAGTATCATTAACTTAAGTTCTGGCAAGCATCAAACCTCAGGTTCAAGTAAATAATTTACATTAGCAACATAAAGAATAATAGTACACACATTACATAGTTAAATATCCTGTCCTGTGCTTGTTTGTATCAACAACCAACCCCATCCTCTTTTTTCCCACATAATTACTACGACCACTTGAGGTTGCCACTTCACAATAAATGTAAATATGTGTGGTGCTAAGCTCCTTACATGGACAACCCATACAGCTTCTTTTTTTTTTTTTTTTTTTTTTTTTACAGTTTTCCTGGACCTATTGATTTTATGAACATTCTTTTTTAAAGGCTCTATTCTGAGTGGGCAACAGTGACTGGAGTCACAGGTCCAGTTATAAGTCCTTGTGTCAGCGGACCAGTTGGATTCATTAACGATTTTATGTCAGAGATGTTTATTTTAACAGCACATGTGACAAGTTGACAGGAGCAGAAAATTTGTCTAATCAGCAATCATCTCAAAGTCGTCACTTCACTGACACGTTGTACATCTCCAAATTCTTTGGCAGCAAAAACCCACGGAGGTACTTAGAGCAGCAGTGGACTGCAGCTCAAAATCCATTTTACTCCGACTAAAGGGAAATAGAAAATCAATAATGTAGAAAAGGTGTCTTATGTGTACCCACTTACCCTCCTTCGTTCGCCTCACCCCTGACCAAAGTTATATTCCACTGATGCCCGCATTAGTGTGCAAAACACACCATGCAGCACACACTGCCGACTGTCTCCCCCCTCTGATCATTCATACAGCGTCACTGTGCAAACTACCTGCCTGGCTGCCACAAATAATTGATCCCCTTAACAACAGGTGTCCTCAGTCAGCCACATGTTTGGATGTGTCATGATACAACTGTGGGAGAAGCAGTCAAGCTCTGAAGTCTAAAGAGTCTTAAAAAATGAAGATGAAAGAGGAGAAAAAATACTAGAATATAACAATGATGCATGTGCGGTGTTCAACACTAGAAGCCAGGTTTCAGACATTTCTCTCTGGATTCTCCTTACCACCCACTTCATTTCATCCATCAAACTGCTGCATGTGTTCGGACTTTCTATTACGCCTCTTTCCATTAGTATACAGGCTGTATCCTCCTTCTCCCTTTTGCTCTTCTTGCAGGGCACTCCGCTTCCAACTCTACCTACCTAAACTTTTCTTGTTAATAAATCCCGTTTATGCCATATTCATGTGGTAAGTTTTTTCTAGGTGAAGTAATCTTAGGATTTTCTTAGTGTTTTTTTTTTTTTTTTACTGATCTTTTTTGTGGAAAAACTAGGTCAGATACAAATACTCAAAGCACAGTTTTCCTGTCATTTCTGGGGATCTTTAAACTGTTACCTCAGGCTTCAGTTTCTGAACCATTATCGCTGTATGCAGCAATGATAGGTTTAAAAAATCAGCAGTTGATTTTTTTTTTCTCTCTCTCTCTCTCGTTTGGCATTTTGCTTTTACTGGAGGGTTTGACTCGAGAGGTAGACCACATGTGATGACAGTTAAGGCTGAAGGATTCCAACTGCTGTATCACAGGCAACAGGACGTGTTTCAGTTTTTTTTAAATACGTTTCAGGTCTCATCCTAAAGGCTTCTTCAGTTCTAACTAGCTGGAGGGGAGTTGCAGGCTGTTAAACTCTGTGTGGCAGTGTCCTTGCAGAGTCGTTAGGGCCACTTATGGGTCATTGACTCAAGTGGCCTTTAAGTGAAACTCTCGCCAAAATTCAACCTAGGCTTTTTTTGTTAAAGTATATGAGTCAAACCTTCATGTAAAAGCATAATTACAACGAAAGAGGCACTTTTGAGATTGACCGTATTTTTGTTTTCGGCTCAAACTCAATTTTAATGGGAGTGCATGGGGCACTCTTATGCTATTTTTAAAACACTAAGAAGGCTCGACACAACATGAAATTTTGCCCATAGTATCACCAGGGTCTCTACACATAGCTCAACTGAACCACACACACTCTACCCAGACGTGTTGATCCCCGAGTACGTCTGAGCTGCCATGACGACGGCTAGAGGAAGAAGCTACTGCTAACGTGAGTTGTTTAAAAACTTTCTTTTTAGTAAACTCTGTGCACACAAACAATGTTCTCAATGCTCGTGTTCATGTGTAGAGACCCTGGTGATGCTACGAGCAAAGTTTCATGTTGTGTCGAGCCTTCTTAGTGTTTTAAAAATAGCGATTTTGATGCTAGCGTAAAAGTGCCCCATGCACTCCCATAGAAAATGAGTTTGAGCCGAAAACTAAAATACGTTCAATCTTAGAGTGCCTCTTTTGTCGTAATTATGCTTTTACACAAAGGTTTGACTCGAGTACATTCACAAAAAGGTTGCATTTTGGCGAGAGTTTCACTTTCACGTGGGTTGTTACTGCTGGATGAGCCCTAGTGTAAATGGTTGTGGTGAAATTGGTTCTTCATCATGCTGCTGTTGATGGGTCTGAGTTGTGCCGTTCCTTGTGTGTCTTGGGGAGTCCACAGATACATGGGATGTCTTCTCCAGGGTACAGTCGGCAATATAATGGCCTGTCAATGGCTTTATCATTTTCCAGTTTTTGTAGATATTCTATAAACTTATTTTTGTAACTACTGGTAGGATCTCACCTCAGTGTCTCATAGGTGTTAGTATCACTAAGAAGATCAGTGACTCTGCTGTAGTAGTCCACTGTGTTTAGCATTACAGTGCATCTCCCTTTGTCTGCCAGCAAGATGATGCTGTTTCGGTCTCCCTTGAGTGATGCCAGGGCCTTCCGTGAGGTTGGCGGGGGTCACTTTTGCATTAGCAAGAGTATCTGTTACCTTCAACCATAGATGTTCTGCCTCTGTGTCTGCCATCTTGTTGTTTATGATGGCTGACTCTGTTGCTGTGATGAGATCTACTGCTGGTATCTATTCTGGAGTTACTGCAAAGTTCAGTCATTTGGCAAGGACATCCTTCTCTGGTTGGGTGAGCTCTCTTGGACAAGTTTTTCACCCATTTCTCTTGTATGTCTGGATGTGCTGTGTTGTTGGGGTTGCAGGTGAGAGCTTCTATTCTATGCAAGTTGCTTTGGCATGCCTGGAATGTTTGGAATTGTCGTATCTGCCATTTTCCACTGCAAACTGGACTCCATAACAGAGGAGGTTGCAGTTCTTCGTCAGTGTAAAAACAAGCTTTGGATTGCAGTTACGTGCATAAAAGCATCAGAGAAAATGATAATGCAGCCTGTGTAGTCAGCTGTTTTGATTCAAACTAAAGTGTGTCAGTTCTGTTAGTGAAATGTGTGACACATAACTGAAAAACATAGTGTAGAAACATGAAGCCATGAGGAAACATAGCGAACATGCTAAAGAAAATGGAACAAAATAATGCCTCCATACGACATGCGCAGGAGTTACTAAACGATTCGATGAGTGTAAAAATTCTAAGAATCATATGCTGGAACCACCACAGTCACCGCATCTCTGCCCAGCTGGAGATTTTGGACCAACTTGTTGGGCAGTGTTCTCCACCAGCCTCATCAACATACCAAATGAGGATAAACCCTTCAGAAGAATACCGTGCGATCCTTCCAGAAGAGCAGCATGCCAAACATAGGACAAGAGATTTTTTGGAAAGACATGCCAGACAAGTGCAAAATGTTAATTTACATAATGCTTAAAATGATTTAGCACCTACTGTGCACAATGTTAGAAATGCTAATGCTGTAATCTTTGCACACCACACTCTCCATTCAGATTCTACCTGTAATCTCTGAGCATGGTTTATATGTGCCATGCATGCAAACAATCCCTTTGTGAGTGATTGAAATACAAGGTATTGTGTGATTTCTGGTGTTGTCGTTGTGTTTGTTCATGCAGGAGTGATCCTTATTTTACAGTCAGAATTCAGCCGGGCTCTTTGATCCTTAATCCTGTGATTGATCATGGCACTTTAACCTAGAGGGCCCTGCTGTGTCCTCAATCGACCCGCGGCCGTCTCCATCGCATTCACTTAAACAGAGGGATCCTCCCAGTGAGAAAAATTGAAGAGTGTCACAGGGAAGAGAGAGGCAGCTCCTCTGCCACTGTGCCTCACACAGCGCACAGGAGAGGATGTAGGCTGTAATGGATGAGAGAGGAAGAAACATATTAAAAGGGGAGATGTATTGCTGCCAGTGTCATTCAGTTACTTACTCAGGCCACTCAGTTCATCAGCAAATAAGACATTTCCCAGAATTGTACATCCTGTTCTGTTTTACTGAAGTGGTACAACTATAGACTGTATAATCAATACCGGACAAAGCTACCATGACTTTGCCCATTGGTTTATGGCCAGTTGTTTTGAAGCCTCAAGTTTTTAGCAAGAAATAACAATATTTGGAAAAGAGGATGGAGCTGGGAAGGATAGACATTGGTACATCTTGATCTTGATTGGATCTGATCAAAAACCCGAACAGACGAGGACTTGTCAAATACAAGTCAAACACTAGGATTGACTGAAGGGTAAGAGTTAGGGTTAAGTATTTGGCTAATCTGGTACAGATAATATACTTTATATGACTATAAGTATCATTTGAGTAAAATGTGTCTCCATCCAAGCTTGCAATGAAAATAAATCCTCATTAGGTCAGGTCATCTAGTCATTCAAGTCTATAAAATACTTGTTCTGTCAACATGTCCTGCACTCTTGTGCTCAATTCTAAGGCTGTTTTGTAAATACCTTATGGGATAATGCCTAAAAAAATGCATCTTCTGATCAAGCAGCATCAATTTCAGGCTTAAATTTACATCATCTGATTAACCCAGCCCACATTGGCTTTGCATCATCCACCTCTGTTTTAAGTCCTGCTCATTCCTAGATCACATGAACGCTCCATGAAGTTATTATACACTTTCTGGGTATGTTTTTATTTTGTCCTCTACTGCTGAGCACATTCCCTTCCAAGGAGCTCAAATTCTTTAATCAGATCTGTTAAGTGTTTTGTGCCCTGTGAAAAGCAGAAAAATATTAATTCCTCCTCAAAGGTATGCAAATAGAGATTTTCTACACTGAGAGGGAGGACACTCTAATAACTAAAATGTTTCTGGTGATCAGTGTTCAACAAATAGTGGATTGAATAAGCTGTGTTTAAATATCTCTCTGGCGGGCTTGGGGAGTGCAAATCTCTTTTAACGCCAATTTATGATAATGTTTTTGATAGAGTGGCTGCTTGAAGCAATATTCCTGTACTTTTAAAACTCATTTTGCTTCGATGGCCACACGGCTATGGACAATCTAATTAGTTTTCAGTGCAGCATGTTGGGTAAGCTAATTTCAACTGATAGATGCAGAATCATTTTTCTCTTCTAACTTTCTTATTTCTTATTTTCTTACTTATTCACCATGAAGCTCAGCCTCACCCAGTATGCTTCATGTAAGACAGTACTCGCTTTCCATACTGTATATAGGCTACTTTAAGTATGACGTATTGGGGTAGAGCTGAACTATGCTAATGACTGGAGGAAGCACGTGTTCAATAACTCACTTGGCGACCTTGTTACACCGATTCCTTTATCACAAACTTCTTTTCTGGGTCATTTCTCTTGGAGGCTGGAGAAGCTGTGAAGCTGGGCAAATATTCAGAAGTTCTGTGATTCAGCACTCTCCTGCTGCTGGTGAGGTGAAGGAACATATTTTGTCATTATAGGTGACCCAGTGCTTGGAAGGATGCAACAGGTCCTCCTTAGATCCCAGTGGATCTGATATCCCTTTTGCTTCTCAAATTACTTCCCTTTCTTCCTTACATAGGCAAAGTCATGTGGAGAGCCAAATACTTGGTTGCCCTTGTCAAGAAGTTCTTTTTTGGCAGGCAAACCATGCATTGTCCTCCTTGCTCTTGTTCTCTGCTCCTTCACCAACCCACCTGGCACTGGGAGTGGGCCTTCACAATCATCAGGCTTCAGGGGTCTACACTAATGTTTCCACCAGTAGCACTGGAACAACAACCTTTCCCAGTTGGTCAAGACAGAATGTTTTTGCCAGTGTTATTTGCATTGCACAACAGGTGGATCTGAGTGAAAATACAGCAGATTCTGTAGGGAATGCGACCAATATTACGTTATGACCAGGGTGGAATCCTGCACATTTCCCAGTGTTATTCTAAAAGGCTAGGTTTGGTAAGTTTGCAAGGTCACATGTGCCCATACAGAAGCAGATAGAATATGCTAGTAACAGTAACGCTAGCCAAGGCCACACCGAGTCAGCCTTGCTTTAATGTTGACGCTGTTACTAAAAATATATTGCAACTCACCTTTGACATTTTCAAAAATGTACAAGTGACTCCTTGCCAATCAACATAATGGGGAAGTTGTACTCACTTGTGCATGCTTGTCCCGATGTGCAAGAAAAAAAAAAAATCATTGTTCCACAACTTTCTATTCCTTGTTCTCAAAAACTCCACAGGGCACATGTAATGAAGATATTTCTTGTCAGCCAAATCAAGCACGGTGCTAAAAAGTCTAAAAGTTTTAGTCTAAACCTTTCCAAACCCCTCCAAACCTGAAGGCAGATCAAAAAATGTCATTTTTCTAACAATCATAAAGCTTTTTTGGACACAATCGTTATAAGAACTTAGCGTAGTTTGAACCGTCTTCCTTGGTTCCACATAATTTTGGTTTCAAACTTGTGATTGATGAGGTGAAAATGAATCTCAGTCAACAGGTTTGTCACAACTGCACCTGTGAGGTCCACATTGCATATAATAAAATCTAAATCACACACTTTAATTATAGATTCAGCTTCTTTCATTCATTGACAGCAATGTTCCAACAAATGTGGATCCTGAACTCACAGTAGGTAGAGGTGGGTGCAAAGTAAGGATGTGGTCAGTATAAATACAAGGTTTGGGAGTGGAGTGGAGAGATTTTGATAGACTAAATGTTTATTTTTTCTATTTTTCCTTGCCCCCCTTTTTTCTCTTTCTAGTGGTCAAAGTAAAAAATCATGTTTTCTTTTCACGGCTTTATGCGGCTCTTTGTCCGACAGTGTATTCCCATAAGAAGGGCCCTCTTGTATGATAATGATGCTTCGGTTATCTAAGCACCGCACCAACATTCCAGGAAAGGAGCCAAGATGACGCTGTAAAATCTAAGTGGACCAAGGGCTCTTTCTTTTATTATCATTTCACTTGGACGATGGAAAATACCCGCTGTTAGATGTGTTGATGAAATGTTGATGCTCCTCAATCGCAACGCTGTCCCACAGGGAAACTTGTAAGCAGCATGTTTACCATGGGTGCAAGCCAGCAGCCCACTGCCAGCAACACTTTTTTACGCTGTGGATACAGGCAAGTGGATACGAGCAAATCGAGTGTTCTTCACGGACACATATAACTACATAACTGCTGCTTTGAGAGCTGTTACCATGGTAATTTTGCTTCACGCTAAGGCTCTTGTCAGGAGCACTTTGGTGGATGGAGGAAGAGAAGTGACATTAAATACTGCATTCAGTGAACTTAAAATCTTGTAAGGCGGGACAATAAGAGTGAATGAATTACACAGAGGAACATTTTAAAATCGCATCATGTATAGGATATGAGAAGAAATGTATGTAAGCAAGTGTAAATGCTTACCGTCAGTGACCCAAAGTTTTGTAGAGATTGGAGTTACTGATTTCCAATATATGTAAATTTGGTGAATTCACACCGTCCAAACTCATGCAAGATGTTTGCAAAATCAACAATTGAGCAGTCACTACATCAAACTGTACAAAATTGGTTTTATCATGTTGGTGTTGTATCTAGAAATTGCAAAATGGCACAAAAAGGGGTCTTGTGAGGTATTGTGTAATCCATTAACTACTACAATGGACAGCGCAAGACTGAAATCTTGGCTTGAATCGGTCAGTCTCAAGTTGGTAGCTGACACGTTTAAAGGATCGTCTGTTTGTTTACATGTTCACATAACAGACCTCACATTTATAGCTGTGTGTGCGTTTCTCAAGCACCCATTTCCCAGGCGAACGGCCAGTTCTGGAGTCAATAGGTAAGACAGATAGTCCCAGATTTTAATTTTTTTTTATGTGAATCTTTTATGCAGCCTACTCACTGTTTTCAATTCAAGCAGTTAAAAGAATCAATCATTAATTCTCTTGTTAGCATATCATCGCTCACGTAAGATGGCTCTTTGGCATTGTGTGCCCCATTGTGCTCATCTATGCAACTGTGAATGACTGGGTGCTAATATTGGAGAAAAATCTCTTATCATGGCTCATTTGTATTTTGATTGCATCTGGCGGCAAAGACAGGAAAGAGGAAGAATGTTGACGAGTAAACATGTATGTAACAAAATAACACCAAATACAAAAGAGTTACATTTTGCTTTGTATGTTTTATAAGGAAGACATTGGACTCAACATATTTGTGAGAGCTCGAGGATACGTGGAATATTCCTGTGGGTAACACTGAATGTAAACAAAATATATGGCACCTTTAAAGCGCTACAGAACTCACTTCTACAGTGTTACTTGTGCAGACAATTAGTGTGGCTAAGGCTCAGGGGGTAGAGTGGGTCATCCTGTAATAGCAGAGTACAAATGGTACAAACCTCAGGTCATTCTGTCCCAACACACATTCTCACTCCCAACTCATCAAATTTGGCAGCCTGGTCAAATGCCTGGTCTTAAACATGATACTAATAATTTTGACAAATTATGCCTTTTTGGACTGTAACATTGTGAGGATGCCATGATTTTGTTAGGTTTAGGGACAAAAACAAGTTGGCTAGCTTAAGGTACAATAACTACTACTATTGATACTACTACATCCATCTCGCAACCGGGTTAGGGCTAGGTTTAGGCTACGGAGCAAAACTGTAGCAGAGCTGTTCCACAACGTACGTACAACCAGTGGAAACCCAAAAGGTCAGGCTGCCATCGGTATGTGAATGTTGAAATGCACGAATGAGAAGCAAATTATAAACCTCTTTGAATGAAAATAAAAATAATTTCGAACATAATTGATAGTCTCTTCAACCCGGGCATGCAAAAAACCCTAGATTCTCAAATAAATTAAAAATGATGAGGTCAAAACTATTGAGGTGCTTTGCCGGTCAGCCGCATGTTAAATATGTATCAAGGTGAACCCGAGGCAAATGCTCCAGGCAATATTTGCTTCACTGCCTTGAGCAAATATTAATCACAATTCCATTCAATTGACTGGAGCCTGTGTGGGATTCTGCCATCATAGATGGCGGCTCGCAGGCAGGCCTTTAGTCTTTTGTCGACTGAAGTATAAACTTTGCCAAATCCATCAGAAACAAGAAAAAAAACTCTTTCTGTGGTTGTCGAACAACCAATAATTTGGACTCAACAATCTTTCAGACGACAGCCTTTGAAACAGAGGGGTTTCAATCCCATTGCTGGTCTGTGATAAGTAATTGTCTGTCATTACTGAGACCCACCCCTAAGAGCTCCCTGGGTCCCTTCAGATAAAACTGTGACAGGTGAAGCAGGGGAGAACACCAATACCACACTAGTAAGTACACAATGCACTACACACTGCAGCCCAGTACACATCTGCACTACACCTAACAACCCTTATCAGGATGCTCCAGCCAGCCCTCAGAGGCTTGCTAAACACATATCGCCCAGTGCTCCCTACTGAATTAGTACACATGTTTAGTTTGCACGCATGTGTGTACTACCAACACAACTAATGCACATTTGTGCAGTGGAGGTTCTTCCAATTTGCATTTAGATTTCAGAATATTATCCCCCAATTCACTCGTTTTATCACCAGGCCACTGAGTCCTTGCACCCCATCAGCTCTTTTTAAATTCCTCCCTTTCAGGCTGGAGCGAAGCCTGACCCAGCAGGTACCCAGGTGATGTCAGGTGAAGTTAGAGTTCGAGCTTGTGTAATGTAATGGATTGCACATCACTTCCTTGAGTTAAGTTCTGACCAAACTTGGAGCCGGTCTAAAATCCACGCATGAACGTTTAAGGAAAACATGTCAAGAAAAAGTTCCATTAACAGATGCTGCGTCGCTGCAGGCGTTGAATATTGAGGAAAGCCATTACTTCTCCAAGCTCGTGTTGTGGATCTTCTCAAACTGCTGAAGTTTGGCCGTCTAGGCTTAATTTGATTCTTGCTGGGATTCCTTGTATGTATATTCAAAGCCTCATCAATCGCTTATTTTCTGTGTATTGGGTTGAAATTTGTCCTGAAGATGCCAGAAACCCAAATATAATTTACAACATGTATTCATTAGTTGTTGCAGAATGTTTACAATTACAATGACAATAAATCATGTTTTACCCAAAGGAAAGTCTTTCACTTTGAAAAACTAATCAGTGATAGAAGATGATTCATGCTGCACGGAGTCAAAATTTGGTTGCAACAAAATACACACGTGGCAATTAAAACATTTTTTAAATGAAAGATTCTTTGTTGTGGTAAAAAAAAAAAAATCATTCATTTAATTACTGTAAACATTTCCAATTCAAATGATTAAGTGTTGCAACATACCCTTAGGTTTTCTTTGATATTCAGGACAAATTTCAGTCAAATCCTGTGAAAAATAAGCAATCGGTGAGGCTTAGAATGCACATACACAGATTTGGAGTACAGTTTTTTGTTTTGTTCTCTTTTTTTAAGAAAATCAATGACACTGAATGAACTGGGACCACAACCACAAGTAGGCCTTATTTTAAATGCAGGAATGTCTGATTAAAACATGTGAATACGCTGATATATTTGGGTTTTACGAGCATTCTCTGGACCTGTATGCATCATTTAATTATTTTGGAAAGAGGTAAAACACTGGAATATTTAGTACATGTAGTGAGTTATTCACCTATGCTTATTCATTAATAATGTAGACACAATATCCAATGATTGGTCTCCGCCTTGAAAATCTCAGACTTGCAGATTTGGTGTAAAATCACTTCTTGTGTGGATTTATTCAATTGTGGAGAAGATTACCATCTTTCCTGTGTGACGCATCAAACCTCCCTTTCTATATCTGAGATGTTCAGATAATTCCTGCTTTCATAACCACTGACAGGCTTTAAATTGCTCATGTTTACAAGTGGCTTATAAATGTGGCAAAATAAGGTGATTGCTGTAAAGGTCCACTCTCTTTTGGCATATGCATAAAGCAGCTTCCCTTTAAATTGACTGTCCGTGACTTACCTGTGAATTTATCTTAAATCCAGAAGTGTGTACATAAGATGAGCATAAACTTAAGATGAAAGGCGCAGCAGTCATTTCATAATCACATGTTCCATTCATTCTTCGCACTTCGTTACTCAAAGAAAATGATGCAATGCTTTACTTATTTACTCCCTGCGGGAAGTAAATGGTTACACTGCTTGTTACTTTACATATGCATTGCCCTGCAGCGTAGCCTGAGGTAAATTGTTGTGTAGGTTTAATTGCCACTTTAACTTTTTAACTTTAATTGCCAAATTTAATGTTAAATCTTCGATATGTCCACATATCAGCTTGATTCTAATGTGAACATACACAGTCTTTCTTTATGCTCTTCATGTCCCTGTGTCGAATTTCGTGTCAGGAGAGGTGAGTTAATCATTGCCCAAGTGTGCATGAAAGGCATGTTTTTCTTCAATCCACCCGTTATACAGATAAATGAAGACCTTGTATCTAGGACAGTAATGCTTTTCATACAGTATTACAAATAAATGTAATCACAGTCATAAGTTTTGTAACACATTTCCCCCATCAGCCACAGCCTATTTCTCTCAACAGACGATACCTAACATGACAGATACATTCCAGAGGTGTTTGCAGATGTGAAGACCAGGAGCTGCTCCTTCCAATTTTGTTGCTGAAACACATCTTACCCATGGCAGACATACACCCATCAGCATCGGAGAATCAGGAGCAGGTTTTTTGGATTAGAGCAGCGGACTTTTAGATGATCGCTGCCCGCAGCAGCTTTCGACCATTCGATCCGAGCAGCCGGACCGCCCCAGGGAGGAGAGGAAGTAAGTCGGGATGTGAGCCGTGCTAATCCAGCTTTGATTAAGACCGGTCCGGACTAATATTTGGTTAAAGGAAAACGAAATGGAAGAAATGGGACGGGAAATCGGGGACTGTTGTACCTACATTTTCGCGGAGAAATGTCTGTATCTCAAGCTTTCTGTCAGGCAGAGGTGAACTCTGTGTTCATGCCATTGATGCTTGGCGCTTAGAGGCAGTCAAAGCTGATGGATGGTCTCTTGGAGTCTCCAAGTTTTGAATTTTTAATGTGAAAATGCTGACCATATTTATCGTGACTGTCTTGTTGTAAAAGTGCTTTACAAATTTCATGTTATTTTGCAACCCTGTGCCGTATAAAGACAACCTAACCTTGAACCTTGATGTGAAAATGTGTGCTCGGGCAGTCTTTATACAACAACACTGAACTCTGCATTCTTGTTCTTACAATGCTGCTCGCTTTCAGAATTTAAATACTCCTCCATCTCCCCAGTCTCTTTCTGTATTAGCATTTAATCGTACATGAATACTGGATGTTTAGCGCAAGTTCATGTTCGTTCAGTGCCGTGCATCTCAGGCCTTGCCAGGGACCGCATGGAGCTCGGGGACAGTTTGTGCCGAACCTGCCTCAGATTTGTTCCAAAGCCACGGCGCCAAACTGAAATGCACATTGCAATAAATGGTTAAAAGTTTGACGGGACTGTCCTGACCGAAAAGTTCAATTATTCCCGACAGCTAATCCTGGAGACTCAAAGACGCATCTAGCTCGTGTTGCAGAGGCCCCGGGTCTGTCCGCAGATAGAAAGAACAGTTCCACGGATCCATGCCTGCAGGCCGGGATAATGCCAGTGCAGATTGAAATCTTTGACTCAGATCTTGGCCCTGTTTGAAGTTGCATGCCCTCTCACTGTGCTCGCATTTTCTCTGGGTTGCAGGTGTCTGCTCATGATACCGCCCTCGGAACGCGAACACAGATAAAATGAACTATTACCCGCAATTTGATTGAACTGTCAGCTCCGGCACTCTCTTTTTTTTCCTTTTTTTTTTTTTTGACAAACCTGACAGCGCTGTGTTTCCTCCAGTCCATTTTTATGTTCCAACAATAGCCTCTCGCTGTAATAGCCTCAGGAGAATAATAAAAACAAGGTTGATTCCTGTGTCCTCTATTACCTATTCATTATGAAAACACGATTTAGGAGTCTTGCTGTTCTTCTGTAGTGATAATGTCTGTCTTTGGTGTGCAACCCTTGAGTAACAAGCAAAGCTGGTGGATCAGAACCTCCTTGCCGTGCTGCAGTCAGTTCAAGCGTAATCATTTTTTCAAAGATGCTATGTTCTGTAACGAGATTTGTGAGTGAAAATGTTTCAGCCGAGTTTAAAAGGAGGCTTTATTAAGTAGAGATCTCAGGAGCTTGGAAAGGAATAACACCACAAGCGAAAGGGAGATGTGTTGAAAAGGGAGGAGGGTTATAACACCATGCATGCATTCGTCTCCGCAGCAAGGTGTTTACTTGAAGTTAGAAGCAAAGGCTGGAGGCAAATGGATCAACATTTTACATATTGAGGTGCCGCGTGGTGTTAGGGCCATTAGTGAGGATCAAGCAGACAGTTTTCTCACAGTCGAGAGTTGATGTTCCCACGAGTCGGTCCTCGGGAATGCAAGCAGGAGATTGCCTTCCTCCGTGAAAGAGTGTCGAACTCAGGACGCGTGTTCTTGTCCATCAGGATGCAGTTTGTTCCGTTTTGGTTCCCTTTGGCAAGCTAGTGCGCACCAGAGTTTGTGCCCGGGTGTGCAGATGGCTTATTTAAGCAACAGTCCATAAGCCAGGGCTATATGGGGGCTACAGACACTTATCTAAACCCTCAGTCTCCCGGAGCTCCAGCGCCAGACAGCTTCATTCATCTTCATTCCCTATTCCGACCTGGTGCTCTGTTTTTTTTCCCGTCCCTTCATCTGTAAACATCACAGTAAATATAGCATCCCGCAGCGAGAGAATTGATTTTTACATCCGTGCGGCTTCGTGCAGCAGCCTCCAAACTACAGAGCGAAATTGCTCAGCTATTAGTGATTTATTCTGAGCAGCACACGTGTGGATTGAAGGCAGTGCCTCTGCAGCACGTGTGAAGCTTCACCAGATAATGTTTGCTTGCCAAATTTGCATTGACAGGCCTTGATTGGCATTCCATTTTTCTGCAGAGTGATGTATGAAGTATTTCCTTGTTTAAAAATTCATTTCTGAAAAGCCAGCTTCTCTGTTCAACTTGTCAAAACAGCAGCGCTGCTATAATTTTATATCCAACCCCTCCAAAAAAGTACCAACTGCATAACAGCAGGGAGCAAAGGCAAGGCAGGACAATGTGGATGGTGTAACAAAACATCTCCCCAGGAAGGAGAAAATTTGAATGAAGATTCAAAAGTAAAGCCCCACCTCAAGCACCGCAAGATGTAATTCCAAGTGAGTGCCACAGATTTAAGCCCATATAACCTAGAGATGGGTATACTTCCAACTGCACACGTATCTATCAAACCCATCCAGCAGATGTGATCGTTGGCTGTTTTTTACACTTATATCCTGTGCAAAAAATAAAATGCAATCCTTTGAACTCACTCAAAAGAGTTTTTATCTGGTTATGGAGGTTTAATACGGAGGCCTTTATGTGACTTGCTAAGCAAACCCATCAGTGAGAGGATGGGCTAATTCTATGTAGTTATTACAGATATTCTTAATGTCTGTAACCTGGTTGACCCAAACTTATCCATATGGATGAGTCTTAAGGATGAAGAATAAACAACCTTTCTTATCGATGGGTGCTGAGAATGACTTGAGGCGTCTGACAGCCCGAGGAAAGAAGCTGCTCTGGCACAGCCAACGCAGTCGTCAAAATAAATGTTGGCAAAGTATGTATTAGCATTTCTTTAGGTTCGATTTTCTTATCTTTTTTCCCCATCATAATACTATGGTTATTATCTGGTTGGGTTACGGCACCAAAACTGCTTGGTTGGGGTAAGGAAATGATTGTGTAATGGAATGCTATTTGCTACATGCAGTAGCCCTAGCACGGAATGAATGCTTCGTCCCACCAACCATCAAGATGGAGGCAAGTTTGACCAACAATATATTACTGTGGAGGTTTTTTCTTGCCAGGTTTGACTCCTGGCAACCTGGAAATAAGTCGGCAAGAGCAGCTTACAGAGCTAACACCAGCTACATTTAGCAGCAGTTAGCACTTCAGCTACCGGTATCTGTCTTCCAGGAAGCATCACTAAATCTTCCGTTAAAGCTATCTGTCCATGCCGTTCAGAAGGGAGCAGCCAGGAGGGAAAGCCTGGAGACATTTCCTCCATAAAACAAAACCCAGTTTAAGTTTCCATTTTTGTGTGTGTGTGATTGTGTGTGTGTGTGTGTGTTTCTATGCAATAATCTATGAGGTTTTAATACATCCATTGCATTGTCATGAAAAAAAAGAAAAAAAGCACTTGTTGGACAAAAAAATGATTGTAGTATAACAATAATAATTAACATTATTAACACTTTCAAGAACTTACAGATTCATATATACCATTAACAATACATACAAAACAGCTTCTCTGCCACTGTTGGGCCTGTACTGGCGTATAGGTGAGATACAGAGAAAGACATTTGTGGTAAAAACATTTAAACAGCAATTTTGACTCACAGGGACTTTGAAATAATTTTCAGTTGCCCACGAACACAGATGTGGCGAAACCTGCCGCGTAAACATGTCTGGAAACTGTGCAATGGTCTCTTTAAAAACATCCAGTGGTTCCACATTTCCAAATGTTAATCCGCAGTTTTGAACTGCGGTCACAAGTCCACATACTTATCGTCTTCATATAACAGTACAAAAAGATAGTATCAAAAACATGTTTCATTTTTCAAACATGGATAGACGACTACTTCGTACTATCCCCTACTATCTTTTATTCCACTTCACGCCACTGTTTCAAACTCTGACGTTTCAAGTCATTTTCCATTTTCACCGTCTCCTGGATCATTTTCATGGCTGTCAAATACAGAGGTCTATCTTTCCCCTTTCTCCTGACGGTTGGACTCTCTCAGGATGCATCAATCAAAGGCCTGTTTCCTTCCAACTCTCTTTTGAGATGCACTCATCCTCATTCACACACTGTATGGCGTTATCCACTAGGACAGATGAACACCTGTTGAATACACTCATCCAAGCCCTTATGAAGCTCTCTCTGTCCATACCAGAAGGTGCTTCCTGAATACGGAGGCCTCTCAGGATCATCTTATTTCTGATGTATTCTGAAAGAGTAATGGCACGCCATCTGTTGCGAATTTTATGTAGCTCTTCTCGTGCCGCCAGAGAGTCTGTGGTCCTCCTTAAGGATATTGCAAATATAATATGAAGGAATTAAAATATTTACGTCATTTCTTTATTTAGTGTACTCAGTAAGTAACTAACTGCAAATGTCAGACTTTTAGCTTTAACTTGTGTCTGTTTTGATCTGAATTAGATCAGCAGTACACAGTCTTCCAATCATACGTGTGTTGGTATTCTATATTGTTGTAATGATGGAAACACATTGATCCATTTCCAAATGGCGCCTTTCTGCGCTCAAGGACAAACCCCCGAAGTTGCCGCTGAAGAGTTAAATCTGTCAAAACTGGTCAAAAATATTCAGTTTAATTTTATAAAATGGCTGGGGAAAATTTGTTAACGCACTACGGCCCGTAGTTTTTAGCATACGTTACTCATACATACTGTGGATTTGGTTTTGCTAGTACGAATTTACAGTGTGCAGGTGGTAGTGTCGGTGCTCATGGTAATGAAGGAAAAATATCAACCAGTGCAACGTTTGCAGATCTTTTAATATTTTTCAGAACAACAATAGCTCTGTGAGGAACTAGATATGTCAGGCTTTGGTAATTGAGGTAATACGTAGGGGTCGGATTAATTACAAACTGGGATTTGTAAAGGAAATATTATAAAATATTGAATATATTTGTAAATCCTTCCTGGTCTGTGTCAGCATTTTTCCTGTTGATGCTCTGCCAGGCCTGTACTGCAGGCATCTTCATTTTTGGTTTGCTCTTTGCTAAGTGCACCAGTTTGATTGGGTAATGGCTGCAGTGAATTATTATTTTCATTACTGATTGACTTGTCGATACTCCGTTAATTAGTAGATGAGCTGTTTAGGCTATGAAATGTCACAGAGATAAAGTGAAACAATTTCACACTGTCCCAGATTCTGGGCAGATAGGGTCTGAAAATTGTTTTTTTTTTTATTATTTTTTTTTTTTTTTATCATTGTCCAACCAACAGTCCTAAACCACAAGGCAAGGCTAGAAAACAGACGACACTTTTGAGAAGCTGGAGCCAGAAAAATGTTTGCCTGTTTGTTAAATGAATAGATTGAGGTCAGATGACTGACTTGGTAAGTCAAGAAAACTTTACTGTGGCCATGGACAAATAATGCTTTACTTTGTATGGGTTGGATCAATGTCCATGCTGTATATAGGCACTAGTACAGCAACTTATAATGGTGTGAATGATGTCTCTGTCTCAGCCACTTCCTCCTCCTATTGTTTGATTCTGCACTATGTAACTTCTGTTAGCAGGTAGGATCACAGTGCTTAACACTTTGTGGCAGTACACATACAGCACCAACTATCAGCAATGTTGGTGAAATCTGACTCATATCTTATTGAGATAATGTTTTCTGTTTTTTCCTCCAAAGTCCGCCAGCTGCCCAGCTTCAACTCTCTGTTTCCTGAAAGCAACTTGAACTGCTGCCACCTGTAGCTACAAGTCGTCAACTCATTCGATCTTCATCATAAGCCAAGTCAGCCATTTCCGACAGAGATTTAGCGAGTAGCATGTTAGCCAAGTGTTATCGTCTCTGGGTCACGGGTTGTCTTAGCTTGACGTGCCATTCCGATCTGTGTGCAGCGGATGTGCAAATTCTGACTGCCGTGTGCCAAAAAAATGCCGCAGCATGCAAGTCAACGTTTAGACATTCATTGCTGGGACATGAGTTTTATTTGTTTTGTTAACGTTAGCATTACATCTGGGATTTGTAGTTACGACACTTGTGACACTAGAATATTAAGTAGCGTTTTCACAGGTGTCACATATCTTATTTAATGTTTCGGTGCTTTGATTTATAAATTGTATCCATCTTAATTCAGGGGCAGATTAATTTCTTATTGAAATGCAAAACTTGAATGGAAAATGTAATCAGACTGTAAAAATCCTGACAAATCCAACCGTGCAGTCACTTATAGCTATACATAAGAAGCCAGTACATTGGAGATTTAGGCAGGAAGCAGCCCACATTTCTGAATTATTTTAGCCAAAGGCTCCTTTACTCCTCTTCAACTAATCCTCATTGGAGCTTTGCCTAAACCCCCTGGTCTAATAGAAACAGAGCTCTGACTGACACAAGGGACTGACCACTCTTCTCAAAGTTAATTGAATGCTACAATTATAATACCCAAGCAACTCAACCTCTCTTCCTGACAAACACACGCACTTGTGCATGTGCACACACACTCACACAGAACTGGCAGCATGCAGGCGTTTACTGGTTGGAAATATAATTAAGGTTAGACTTGTACATGACTTTCATAGTTAATAAATATTTACACCGACACAGAATGAGCACATGTTAAGTGAACAGAAACACTTGGGGATTTATATACATGCAAATGTGCTGGTCATGAAAGAACCACCGTTCTCCAAAGCTCTGCATACCCTCAGTGGAACATGTGAAACAGTTCTGAGGTGAAATGTTCCCTCGGCTGTGTTTAATAAGTTGGGGAAAATCAGAGGAATGCGCCTGGGGGTGAAAGTTAGGATTTCTGTTTCACAGAAGGAATTTTATCAAACTTGTCCAGCAATCTGTGTTGTAATAGGCTTCAAGATACAGACAAACTCCAAACACGTCTCCAGCAGAGAGGCGGTCTTCACGGAACTCACTCGTTAAGTATATCCAGAGGGTTGTATTGAAATCCCAAACCATCCAGTATCGTGTCCGTTGGATAGAGCGATGGCGATATGAAATGCAGTACATCAAATATTTACATGAGACATTTTGATGTTCCTCTGATTAGACATGCTATAAACATGTACAACCTGATAAAGAACAGCCCATTAGCCTGTGGCAAATGATCTGCGAGGAATGCAGTTTATTATTTTCAAAGGGTTTACTGAAAATACACCAATGCTGGTAAACTTGGTAATAACATACTTTTAATAAACTTTCCTTTTACAGCCAAACGGTCTTCTAATTGCTAAAAGCCGTGTTCACGTCCAGCAAAGACATTAACACTTGGAGTCTGGCCCCAAAATTTCAAACAGATTTGTCAAGAGGCAGCATTGAATAATACAAACCTGTTTCTCTGCTCTCATCCTGCTGCCCAACACTGACGGTCCAATTTGTCAGATTTAGTGGCATCTAATGGTGGCCAACAAATACCCCTCACCTCAGCCTTTCCTTTGGCTCAAAATACAATAATCACTCTCTAGGGTGGGTTCTCTTACATGGAGTCTAAAAGAAAGACACAAGAAATCCATCGCATGATGGAACACTTATAATCTACTACTTTGCCACGGACTCTGATTTTGATTACAAAAAAATCTTCCCTTTAAAGACTCATTTTGTTTAACTGTGAATTTATCCACATCCTTGTTCATCATCCATTCCATTCTTTTCTTTCTTTTTTTTGAAAATAGCTGTTACTTGTTTACCCAAACAAATATTCATCATCATTAAAAAGACTAACAAAATTAAAAGGGGCAATATGCACGAATTGTACCAGAATGTGAAGAAATTAGAGCTCTGAGGTTATATCGTAGACGTGTGTGGATCCTGTTGCAGAGATGTCTACTGCTCAGGGCAGCTGTGGCTCAGGAGATAGAGCGGGCCGTCCACTTATCGGAAGGTCGCTTGTTAGATCCCCCGGCTGCACGTCCAAGTATCCTAGTGCTTGTGTATCCTTAAGCATCCTGATGAGCGGGAAGATACTGAACCCTAACTTGCTCCTGTTGAGCAGGTTGGCAACCTCTGCCATCAGTGTACCATTGTGTGTGTGAATGGGTGAATGTGACAAGTGTTGTAAAGACCATTTGCTTGCCCCAGTCCCACCTTTCTTGTAACACCACTCCCAGAGCTCCTCAATCGTCAGCTGCACGGCTAACTGACCTAACCAGCTAATGGCAGTGACAGTAAGCAGCAGCTAATCTGGCGATATACTGCCCCCATATTTCTTTGTTTTTTGCACTCACATATTGACATTTTAAGATTTGCTAATCTTTTGTTGAACACTGTCAGATGGTGTTGAAAGCATCTCGATGAAATGTTTTGTCAGTGGGTCTAATTTGGTCAATCCTTTATAATCAAGTTCAACAAAGAACTTTGAATCTCTCAATCCAAACAATCAGAGGATGTGTCAACACTGCCTGCTGGCATTCAAGGCCAGGTTTTCGAATGAATTTAAAGCAGCGTTGTTTATCTGGATCCGTTTAACACATTTGACACTTGATAGACCTCAAGGACAAACACGGTGCATTTCGGGAGGAAACGCTGAATGTAAAAATAACTGTTTGTTTGCGAGAAAAACTCTGTTAGGTACCTTTGAGTCAGATCGCATCCAAGTATGGATGTATAAGTCGCCTGTGTTTTCTTTTAGTCATCATTAGGACAGAAGCTGTGAACACATTTTGCAGGGGAGAATGGCAGGATGTGTTTGGGGAATCAGCGGGAATTGGCAACAATAATAGAGACAATTTGAGCACTAGTAAACCTCTCGTGGGAACAGTGTTTCATTACTGCAATCATCAGTGTATCATGATGTGATCTCGTCTCGTAGCTTTGTCGAAGCTGAGGCTGAGGCTGCGTGGGGACTTCCAACCGGTGAATTAAGTTAGGCCTTAACTTGGCTGTGTGAGAGGAAAGCTTAAAAAGGTAGACTGCCAGTTGTATAAGAACTGCCGCAGAAGCCAAGGGCTGTAGTGTGTACCACAGACAGAGACGTTGCAAGTCAGGATTTCACTGATACTGAAATGTGATCACGGCCAATAACTTTTGGTCAACCAATTATCGGCATCATCTCTAGGCGAGACGCGAAGACGTCGACACCTCTAGGATCCCCGCTAACAGCAATCAGTCATGTGGAAAGCTACGCTCAAGGATCTAGACCCAGGAATCCACAGGTCATTAACAATGGCTCTGAGCATCTGGTGGTTCATAATACTGACAGCAGCAGACAATGAGCACCAGGAAGTAACCTCGGTAGTGGGAGGTGTAATTGATTAGAGGTGACAAAAGACTTTTGTTTTCCTGTGTTGTAGGGATGGGGATAGATGGATGAGAGTGCTATAAATACCTTGTTAAATACTACTCAACCTAGCAGCCGTCTACACGGGAGGGCAATGTGTTTATGCCCTGAGATACTTGTGTTTTATCTGTCGATTGGGGAGAAATAAAGTATCTAACGCTTATTTAAATGAGTCATAATTCTGTTGGCCTGTATTTGACGTGATTTTATGAATAAACACACATGTGACTCAAGCCAGTTGATATTTTTCGTTCATTAGAGAAAAAAAATCTCAACTGTTTATTTGATTGCCATGAAATGTGTTTCTGATATTCATGGAGCCTGGAGGATGAATCCTAATTACTTCAGTGTTCCCCTGTCTGTTCGACTAATTGAAGAAATAGATATTTACTGAAATATTTCAACGTCTGTAAAAGATGGACAAGAATATATTCAAGTGCAGCTATGTCTCTATACCAACTAGCAAATGCATGGTTCAGTGCCAGATATCATGTAACTGTTGTCAGATGGTGGTACAGACATGGAATTTGTGAATTTTGATGATCCCATTTTTAATTTTGTAGAATTATCAAGTCAAAAAGTTCATACGAACAGATCTGTTATCTTTGAGCAATCTCACAGAGCCTCTGGCGGGCTGTAGATTCTTAAGTCTTTTATATAATTTGAGCAAAGTCTTCGTGCCTTGCTGAGGTTATTTTTCAAGGATTTTGAAGTTTTATTTGAGTTAGACTATAGATCAACCATCATCTGTGAAAGGAAATGAGACTGTTAGACTGTAGATCAGCCTTCATCTGTGGAAGGAAGTCTTTTTGTTTTTGTGATTGACTTCACTCTGGCTTTTGAATTTTTTCAAATCATCAAACCATCACGAACAGATAGTTCAGATATTACTTCCGGACAAGGAAGGGTGAAAACAAACATGAGATAGCTGGCATGAAATACAGCAGATGACGCACTGGCTGTAACATCAAGGGGGGGACTGAAAGTGAGAGCCATTGTCCAACAAAAGCTGATTTGTTCCTTGCGTTCCCTGAAGCCTTGTTCAACTGATTCACAGGTTTGAAAATCCAAGGGATGAGTGGGTATAGACAGCAGGGAAAAAGAAAACATAGAAGTGCTGCGGTCCCAGAGTTCAGACTATGCGAAGAGAAACGGAGGTAGATACTGTTTAAACATCAGACTGAACTCACTATGCGGTATGTGGTGGCGTAAACCAGCCTAGTTGCCAAGATGAAATGGTGGCACTGCATGTTTCGGTAAACCTTGGGTAAGTCAAGTGTGTATATTTCAAGACCACATCAGATCAGCAAATTTTCCCAGCTGTCCTTTTGGCAAATTATTACAGAGTTGTCGGGCCGAAAGACGAGGTGTTTTGAAATATACTAACAGGAAAATGTGTGTCTGTTTTGTGGCAGCAGAAGCAGGTAAGCCATCACATGATTTGTCCGATCCCCTACGTAGCGGTTTCTGTGTCTAAACCAGGCCAGTCTCTAGGATATAATGTTAGCAGGTAACGTTTCTGCAAACCACAGATACATCCGATGTTGATATTTGTAGTAAACATTGCACATCAAGTTCATATGAATTATTAGCTGACTCATCAGGAGGTGGTGCCGTTATTACAGCCAACAGGGCTGCCAAACTGGAAACTGCAGTTTGAGTCACACGAAAGGATATTTTTGAGGACACCTGGGGATATTGACAGCTGTTTTTTATGGCGAGCAAAACCAGCAACTTTTCACAGGAAGTTGGACCATCTTCATTCATTATCTTGGTGACCAAAACAGGTATTTTAAGTCAAACCATGATGTATTCCAACCCTCACCAAGTGTTTTTTGTGCATAAACCTGCACAGAGCATAAACACAGTGTTGTGACGAGAGGAATGGAAAATTCAACCTAAACTGCCATAAATGTACAACAGTTCAGTATGAACTTGTGTGCGTTTTATTTTTGGTAGCAGCATGCTCAGCAAACATTCAGTCTGGCGATCAGGTTGTGTAAACGTGTTCTGACATTGAAATTGAAATAGTCAAGTACATGCAGCGTTGTCTCTTGAGCTGACATCATCAGTTAGAGGACTGACAGTGTGTCCTTCCAGAAGATAAATTCACGGGTGAGTAGAGAGCAGCTCACTCCAAATATACTCATGACTTCAACTCACTAGTTTCATCTTTAATATTTTATTTTTATGTTTGCATCTCTATATCAATATTGTCTTTTACCCGTATTTTCTTTTTCCCTTTTTTTAATAGTTAGTGCCAGTTATGAGCTGATCTCTGAATGACCTAAAGTTTGAGGATTTGTGAAGGATTGTAGCTGGACCCAATAGTTGACACCAAGACAGGGAAAACGTGTAAAGAATTGTATTTAAAAAGCTCAAGTGGTGGGCAGAGGTAGGTGGCGCAGGCTTGGACAGGTGCACCTGGTGGCGGGGCTAACAGCGGCGCTAGCAGCGGCTTAAGTGGAGACACTGGTGGACGAGATCCGGAGGGTCCAAGGTCAAGTAGAGGCTGGTGGCGGAGGAACGGAAGGGTCGGTGTCAGGGTGGCTTGAGGAGATAGAGTTGGAGGTTACACCACCACTGGAGAAGTCGAGGAGAAACACAGTAAGTTAGGAAGGTGAGCAAAAATATGCACGGGAAAAAAGTCACTGAGTGAGATTTTCAGATTGGCAGTTCAGCCATAAACCACATTGTGGAGTCGAAAACAGTCTGGCACTGAGTTGGGAGCAGACCACTGTATTTGAAAACACACAGGCAAAACGGAACACGACACACAGGAACAAAAAAAAACACACATAATCTAAATCATGACATTAAATGTGTTTCACCGCACATCGTGTTGTGTTCTTTGTGTATGGGACGAATAAAGAACATTGAGCCTTGAACACACAAATAATAAAGCAGTCTGTAACTGCCAAAAACTCACATTTCTCAACTGATCTGCACATAACAATGAAAATATCAATGATTCAGTCTATTGTGATTGTGCTCAGATAAGGACATCTTATTCTTGGGCTTTGGATGATTGTTCAGGGATTGTTGTCGGGTCGAAGTGACAAATGCAACAAAGCTGCTTCAGAAAAATGTTGTGTGAAATTAATATTTGAGGGGAAAAAACAACGCACCAACACACACTCGTTTAAAGCGAGTGAGTCTATGCAGTGTGTGTATATCTATTCAAACATAACTGCAATCAGCAGAGTGTTCCGAGGGGCATTAATTGCATCGTAGCTGAGACTTTTTAACCACCAAGAGGCCCATCTCTCTCTCCTCCTCCTCCTTCATGTCTCGGTTTGAAAAGTTATTGTCGTGAACTCAGCCTCTCGATGGGTTTTAACATCTGAAATAAAATCGTTGTTCCCTCAACTACAAGCTATCACACTGACCGGGTCCAAATGGGGAATGTGACCTTCAGTAAAAAGCAAAATAACATTTGAACTTGTTATTCCTTAGTTATATTCTTCTGCTATGCTTGCCAGGTTCCAGCTATGACTGTTTCTTTTAGCTTGTAGTACTGTAAGCCCAGATACTCCTATACACACAAAATGAGTCCAATGCTCTGAGCTGGCAAATGTGTATAGATCTAAGAAACTCTGCTTCTGTAAAGGCCAAAGGACGTTGAAGCAACAGGGCCGACCAGGTGCAGTCTCAAAAACAAAGTCACAGAACTTTAACCAGTAATACGCGTGACCCAGTCGTAGAGTGGATCGTACACCGGGTCAAAAGGTCACAGGACAACCCTCTCACTCTGACATGCAGCCTGTGTCCCACGTGAGCTCAGTTTACAGAGAGATACAATGCAAGGCAAGTGAGTCTGTAAAGACACGTCTGAGTAATTTTGCATTTGCAGTCATCCATTCAAAACATGTGCATTAGGTTAACTCTGAGGTCAGTGTCCTCAAGCACAAGATAGGATCTGGAGGTCCCCAGGGGCTGTACGATGGCTGCCCACTGCTCCTCTGGAACGGGGACCGATTTCACTACGTTTCACTTTGTGTGATTCTATGTGATTAATGAAGTTTGTTTTTCTTCTTCTTCTTCTCCTTCTTCTTCTTCATTGGTATATGATTGTAAGTGTTCTAGTGGGCCCTTCAATGCCTTTCAAGGTGATCACCCCTGCATCCAATAATCAGTATCATGAACACTGTCCTCATCATGTTTGCTGTAAAATGATATTAAAGCGATGCAGTATGGGAACTGAGACAGACTCATAACAGACATAAGATCTGTTTAATTACACTATAACTGTAATGTTTCTGATTTTTGCAATAAAAACGTGTGTGACTGAATGAAATACTTAACGCTCTGGTAGCTTATTAATGACAAATCTGTTGAGATATCTCAGGCTCACTTTGGCTGTTAAGCTTACATAAGCTAAGTGCAAAACATTGATGTAATGATGTGATTAAACTACTAGGGATATTCTGTCCACTATTCACGAGTTACCCAGCTCTTGGCACCACTGTTGCCAGCTGGACAGACAGCTGGATAACTTTCCATTCACTTGAGTAGCGACTGCCAACACCAGCACACAAAGCATGAGTTTTTCATTCATTTAGTCTATAGTGTAATGGAGATATATCAATATTAGCCAGCCTGCATCATTGCTCAAGACTTAATTCAAGCAAATGAGGTCATTATTGCACAGTCCTTACATTGTGCAGTCAACATACCCTAATCCACCTCATAATATGGTGAAGCAGAAAACAAATCTTCTGGCAGTTTAAAGCACCAATTTGTGAGAAAATTGTTTTTTTCAAACTCATTCCCAAGCTGTCAAAAAAGTGACACTTGGTCATGGTGACCGATCCAACCTACAATCCCGCAGCGCCAGCACGACTGGGAAATGAGGCTTAAAAAGCAACTTTCTTTAAAAAAATGACCTTTGCATCACAACTTTCTTGGAAGGGGCGCAATCAGTTGGTTGCAATCTGCAACCTTAACGCTGGACGCCACAAAATCTTACACACTGGAACTTTTACAACGTCTCCAACCCTGTAGGCATATGTACACAATTGCTCTACTGCTGCTTAAAATCAGTAGGTGATGTGGGTTAGGTGTGAGTCCTGATGTACAGTGTCTGAGCGGAACAGATGATAAATGTCATCTGTAGCAATTAGTTGATTGCGACGCAAGCGCATCGAGATGAGCATTTACTGGGGAGAATTAAGTGTATCAGACAAGTTGTTGACATTCATTTGGTGTGGCCTGAGTTTTTAACCCAATGAACAGTTAGGGAGAGCAATCATGTCGTCATTCTGCCATTCTGTGGCAGGGTTGTGTGAAAACTGGTAAATAGACTTTGATTAAGAGGATTGTCTGTAAATCCATTCTTAATAGTCTGGAAATATAAACAATGCAGGCAAGTGGCCTATTTTTACATTACGATACATTTCAATAAAATGTTTCCTCTGATTTCCTGGGCAGATGAAGTCGTAGGCCACCAAATATGTCTATTTCACTCAGATTGACTGCTATTGTTGCAGCTCACTGGGCTATAACATTTTGTCATTTTGTAGCAGCGTCTCTGCCAACGTCAAGTCTGCTTTAATGGAGGAATTTGTATTCCGAGGCATAACTTGTCATTCCAAATGTTTTCCCCGCAAACAAAAAGCGAATGTGACACGAGAGGAGTTACAGTTGAAGACCCCGGCATTCCAAGATCCCACACTGCTGACACAAGTGCATGCAGAGATTTGAAAGAGAACAGTACTTACCTGATGTTCACTCTAATGCTAAGTGTTGTTCATCTCGAGTGCTGCTGTGTTTGAATGCATGCCTAATTTATTTATTCTGAAGTAGTTTGTTTTTTTACGGAGTAAATAATAATTAAGGATCGGATGTGACAGCTACAAGATGCTCACTCATTTCAATCGGTCAAAACATAACATTTTATTTTTCAAATATTGCAGGCAGGTGATTTTTTTTTTGTTCACATTTATTTATAATCAAGTCCAGTGTGCATGACTCAGCTCCCACCTCATCTACCGTGCTCCCAAATAGACCAACTAGGAATACAGCAAAGCAGCATTTAGACAGATAGGCTCAGATCTGCGACACAAAGGACACAGTAGGGCATATTTCTTACATCTGTGCAATGCTGTTTATACATCTGTGTAATGCGGCTTCTTTGTAGAGTCCGCCGTATCCCTGGAGAAACGCTGACACTGTATCAAAGCCTAAATAGCGACACAATACATGCTGCAGTTTAGTACGTGGTTCTGCCCGCTGCTTGAATGCTGCATTGTGTCACATTGTGTGGTCTGATCATCAGCTCTGCTCTGAGCGCGTGACGAGAGTGAAAGTGCTTTGTTTGTGAATACCTTTTATTAGCGAGTGTAAAGGTGCAGTAAATGTCATGTTTCCATGATGAATTCCTCCCAAAAGCGAAAAAGCCCCATTAAGCCCTTCCCCAGAAGGTTGCATTTTCCATGGAAGGGGCCTGAAGGATAAATCAAATTCCAGGATGCTGAATCCCACAGGTCCTGTGGAGGCTGTCACCTACTGATTAGTTCTTGTGTCTCTGTCCTTAGCGCCAGACAATCGCCTCCCTGCTGTGAATAATTAAGGTTTCCGGGCACTCTGTTCCCTCGTTCCCAGTGCAGGTTCAACTCAACGTGCCTCTAAAGACAAGGTACTCTGCACGCACCGGCTGAGATCAGACATGTTAACAGACGTCTAGAGAAAGCTACTTCCTTAGCCTTTCCTTTCATCCTTTTATCTGCATTGTCTGGGTGTATTTCCTTTGGTTAAGCATTTGTAACCTTGGTAAGAAAAGTTCATTACATCATTATTAGTACGATTTATTCTGCTGAATTGTGGGTGGGGGTCATGCTATGCAGGGAAAGAATCATATCTTCCAATCAAAGGCATCCGAGGGTCTTATGCTGCTCTTACTGACAGGACGGACAGGCTGAGCAAAGCAATGACAGACAGAACCGAATATCAGTTCATATAAAATACACCACGTCCTTCCTAGAATCCAGGTACCTTCAATACCCTTAATTAAGATTCATGCATGAAAAACCAAAATGTGATTAAATAGACACTTATATTTTGAATATATCCTACTTTTATGCAGTATTTGCTAAATCCTGTCGAATTATCTTTGTATATCAGTGTTTCTGGTACCAAAGCTATATTTTGTACTATTGCTTATTGATACTGAGTATGCTCTCCAAAAAACTGTCAGTTGTGTTTTCAGTGCACTGAGGATGATGCATAGCTTTTACCTGGGACACTGAATGTAATCGGGCTGGTAGGTGGCATGGAGAAACGGGGACAAGTAACGGCTGAGTCTAAAGCATTCACTGCAGAGACACCCTGAGCATCTCGCTTTTTATCTGCTGCTGCGCACCTTTCATTTTTTTGGAGAACAGCCCTCAGCACTCCGTTTTAAAAATTTACAAGTCAGAGCACAGAGACGCCTTCAGACGTTGCACCTTTTTTCCGCTGCCGTGCGCCGGAATGAGGCCTTGCTGCTGTTAAATTTGTTTCGCAGTTGTAAAGCGGAAGACAAGTCGGTAATGGTGGTATTATTCCCAACAGGTAAATAACACAATAAATACCAACAGGTTTGACTGAAACAGATGAACACAACAGTCTTCTTAATAATAACAGCTAGCTGACTAGCTGTGAGTGACAAAAATTTGGCAGCAGGTGACAGGAAAAAACAAAATCTTCTGTACTTTTAGCCGTTGCTGCCTCCAAAATAAAGGCAAAGTGGTGAAAAGCCTGTTTTCCTGCCTACATTGTAAGGACTGCAGGGATGTCAACCCTGAAGTCAAATCTTTAACAAGCATCACTATGCACTATGGCAATCACCCTGGCAACCAGTGACTGGGCACAAACGGACAAAGCTGACCGTGATTACCCACGCGGGCACCTCTCTTGGAGCCAATTTAGCTGTCGGCCTATGCAGGCCCTCTCGTCAAGCATAACCTATCACACAGCTTTAAGGAGAGCTGGGCACGACATTCAAAGCCGGCGTGCCACCCAGTCTTATGAAAGTTGCTCGCTGGGTGCATATGCAGAAAAAGCCTCTTCCACAAGCTTCTGAGTTTTATGGGGCCCATAGACTCCCTCCAGAAAAGCCACTCGAGAGTTCCCAGACTCCTGCCTTCCCGAACTAACTGACTTCCTGCCGGCTCCCTGCGCACATGAATGGGACTAAATAATTTAAGGATATGAATGTTACGAGAGTTGGGCCTCGGAAAAAGTTGTTCAAACGAAGCAATCTGAGAAGTTTGGAGGACGGTTGGAGCCGCTTACAACTCAGAGTCATCTGAGACGTGGTTAAAGGGCAACTCGACCAATTTTCCACATTAAAGCGTGTTGACAGGTCTTGGGGAGAACTACTGCATGTGGAAAAAGTATTCTAAGAGGCCAGAGGAAGCTGCATGTAATCCTTCATTCAGTATCGAAGCTGCACCGTGGGTAATGTAGGTGCCAAGAATGCAAGGAATAAAAGACGCTGTATTGAATTTGATCATGCATTTTTAAACTGTGTGATGGGATGGACCGCTTTGGAAGACCTGGTTCCTGTACCCACAATGCATCTTTGCCACTTTGGGACATCACTGGAGACAATGTATCAGATTACACGCAGCTTCCTCTGGAGCCACAATAAGATGTATATTGTGAAATATGTATTTACATAATGCAGTAATACTCCCAAGACCTTTCAACACTCAAATTGGTGGAATTTTCCTTTAAGAGATTCAATTTGACAGTTTTTTCAGTTTGGATTCAAAAGCCCAAACGGTTTGGAGTCACTGGTTTGGATTCTCAACAGTGTGTTGTATTTAAAATCATGTTCTTCTCCTCCTCAACTGAAAACAAACTATGAAGTATCTCTGTCAGAAGCTATGAATGTATTGGCGTAAAAAGCACAATATGTAGTATATATTTGTAGTAGCAGAAAATGTAAATGCTTAAGTACAGTGCAAGTACCCTTTAATTGAGAAAATGTACTTTGATACATCCCACCACTACTGAACCCAACGCACAGACAGGCAGCAGATGCGTTGAGGCGCGATAGCATATATGTTCTGGGTTAAGATACAAACGTTGGATAAATGTGATGGTGAAAGTGAATGTAGTGATTGCTTTCTCTAAAAAAAAAAACACTTTGTAGTCAGATCAGGTTTTATGGTGAAGGAGAGGACAGCGTCAGAGCAATATAATCAGATTTTATGGTTTCAGTTGATCCTGTTGGCAGCAGGATTTGGTACAAGAACTAAAAACAAACTTAAAGAAAGCTGATTACTTTTATCCCACTCTGCCACTTTAATAAGCATGAGCTGGGAGACAACTTTTATCATTTACGATATTTATTCAAGTTGCAGCTTGTCATGCTTAAATTGTGCCAAGATACAAATGCAATGATCAAAAGATTTCCTCATAGTGAAGGTGTTTTCTCATAAACAGCCTTTAACCTTTATCCATTTAAGGGAAACTTGCCATTTAAAGAGTAAATCCACCGATTTCACACATTAAGTGTGTTTACAGGTTTTGGGGAGTACTAAAGAACTAAAAGAAAAGTAAGCCTCTTGTGGCTCCAGAGGAAGCTATATCTAATCTGATAGAGTGCCCCTGAGGGTGTTACTCAGTGGGTAAATTGCATTGTGGGTAATGTAGGCACCAGGTTTTTTAAAAAGAGAATGCGTGGAATAAAAGGAGCCACTAAAGGCTTTATACTTCTCTGTTGCAAAATTGGTTAGTTACCCATTAAGGGTCATGTCTACACAGTTATTGGCTCACATGTACTGAAAAAAAACAGGACACTGACGCACAGAATCTGTAATTTCTAGGACCATGACAATTTTGAGTGTTGATAGTGGTTCATGGATAGTCAAGTCATGAAGAAAAGGCTATTTGTCTTCTTTTGTGTTAATCACAAAAGATGTTATCTGAACATGTGTGGCACTTTTAGCTGTCAAAGTAATGAGACTTATGAATGAGAGGTCACCAAAGACATTGGATAGAGCCTATTTTAAGTCCTTTAGCGCAACGCTCAATCAAGTCTCAGATCAGCTGAGACAAGTCCAAATCAGGTGTCTATATGTTTGGCACAACGTCCGAATATTCTCCTTTAAAACTGTGATATCAAAAAAGTGCAAAGTGATGCATGCCCAGCCCAGCCAAGTCTCCAGGTCTAGTTACACATTACATTTACCATTTTAAATAGCCCACAGAGTACATTGAGCCGGTGGTCAGGAGGTATTCTGCACATTATTTGTTGTCAGAAGGATTGTTTTCTATCACTACATACGAGTTCCTTGCAGTATTGTTCCTCTATTTCAGCAGCGTTCTTGCTCACACTGTTTTTTTTTGCATTCCACTTTCCCCTCAGCTTACCCGACTCCCATAAATCAGTCATACACTTTTTTTGTGTGCTGCAGCTCTCTTATTCAAACCTTCAAAGGCGTGCCGCATGCAAAAGTATAAAAAAATGAGTCACAGGAGAAAAATCAAAGTGTGCTGTCTTTCAAAGCTGTTACGTGGTTTGTGGTCTCGTTGCGATTGTCCTATAGTGCCACACAACTGCTCCCCGGACATCAAAAGCCTGAAAGTGTCAGGGTGAATCATGCTAGGAAGAGGATGGGTAGGCCTTTGTTTTTACCTTAGACCGAGGAGAGGAGGATGGCAAAGTCACGGGAGATTTACGAGGCGCTGTTCACCGCTCTTTAAGAGGATGCATAAGGGAGTGTGCTTAATGATTTATTACCCCGTGCCACTGTGGAAATCAAAATGGATTTTAGAATCTGCTCAACTCTTAAATCCCGACCTGGAGGAATGTGATTTATGAAAATGACACTGGGAGCCCCTGTGTGTTCCACTGTGTGTCTTAGCAAGCATGTGTGAAACGGCATCTTGGCCTCATTAAGCACATTCAAGTTATGTACAGTGCAGTGAATTTTTGTTTTTTTCATGCACATGTTTTCAGGGAAAGCTGTTTTCACAACTGTTATCTGCCTGTCTCATTATGGCTTTTAACAAGAATGAATCACAGATACATATCCATTTGTATACTCGCTTATGCAAATGCATAACATGGCATGGCATGATAAAGATGAAAACAGTCTGATAAAATTGGAGTCAAATATGTCAGCTTTGTCAATGGCTGCTGAAGGTTCCCATCTAGTGTCATTTCTGGAGGCCCCATTAGTCCGCTGTCAAAAGGCAGATGACGTAGTATAAAGAGTGACGAAAAAACACTTATGGAGGGAGAAGGTCTGGTTGAATGGATGGGTCAACACAGGATTTTCATCCAGGAAACCGCTGTATGTCTCCCTGTGTCAAAACCATAGTCAGCAGTGACATCTTTTAACTTACAGTACATAGATAAAGTCACATCAGCTCAGACACCAGGGTAAAATGTTGGCAAACAACTGTCTTCTGCTAACCTGTGACACATTCTACAAATGTGTCATGTTCACACTATGTGTTTATAGAGGTGGGTAGTAACGCGCTACATTTACTCCGTTACATTTACTTAAGTAACTGTTTGGATAAACTGTACTTCTAAGAGTAGTTTTAATGCAACATAATAATAATAATAATAATAATAATAATAATAATAATAATAATAATAATAATACATTTTATTTGTTTGATGGCACCTTTCAAGTCACCCAAGGTCACCTTACATAGGATAAAAGCATAAAATCTTATCATAGTTTTTACTTTTACTTGAGTATATTTGTGAAGAAGAAATGCTACTTTTACTCCGTTACAGTGAAATACATTCCGCTCGCTACTTTTATTTTTAATTATCTGTTATTCAATACACAGTGGTTTGTTTTGTTTAGTCAGAGACTTCCAAAGGCTCTGTCACATGACACGTTTTCGCCAATCAAACGTAGCCACTAACAACATTTGATTTCGTTTCACCAATCAAACGGAGGCAAGCAGTCACATCACAAAATCTCCGTGGCCCTGCACAGAAGCAAAGTGATTGAAAGCAGAAAACGATGGCGGTAACAACGGCGGGTGATTCGGAATCAGAAGAGGCAGAACACCCCTGGCCTCACATTCAATCTATGTTTACCTTACAGACTATAAAAAAGAACAGCTATGTCATACGCTGTCAAACGTGTCTGCCTAAACATGTCAACATGTCAGCCTACAAGAACTTCTCTTCGAACTTGAGAAAACGCGTTGCGGTAAGTTGTATATGTGTTTTGGCTGTGGATAGGCTAACGTTAGCCCTGTTATAACTTCATAAATAACTGTCAAATGTACATTGCTTTGGAGTAATTTATTGTCAACTGCAGCCTCACAGACACACACACACACACACACACACACAGAGTCAGTGAACAGCAAAGCACAGTCACTGTGGTGGAGAGAAAGTAAAGAGTAAAGAGTCTCACAGAAAGCGAAAATCCTCTTCTTCTGACGAACCTCCTAAAAAGGATGCAAAGATCACAAATTCTTTCTCTGTCCCTCCACAACAGCTCTGCCATAAATTATGTTTTTACAAAGATAAAAAAGTATTGGCTGAATTTGCCTTAATTTATGTTAATTGTTAATGTTTTTTCAAATGGTATTTTAGTTATTTAGTAAAAATGTAATTTATTATTGTTTTAGTTAAAGAATGTGCACATTGCTGTTTTATGTTTTTGTCTATTTGATTACATTCATGCTCTGATTATTGAAACAATAAATCAGAAGTTACTCAGTACTTGAGTATTTTTTTCACTGAATACTTTCTTACTCTTACTCAAGTAATTATTTGGATGACTACTTTTTACTTTTACTCGAGTCATAATATTCTAAAGTAACAATACTCTTACTTGAGTACAATTTTTGACTACTCTACCCACCTCTGCGTGTTTATGACCTGACTCACTGGTCCAGAGGTGAAGTCGATGGTGGCCCTGTGGCAGCCTTCTTGCCTGAGTTTCAAGATTTGCAAGTGTGAAACCACTAGAGCCACTAAACCACTGCTTGTTTCAGGGAGACCTTGGGAGAAAAGCCAGCAGGTATTTTAAGCCAAAACCCAACCAAGTGTTTTTTGTGCCCAAACCTTGAACCAAAGGAATGCAAAACTGTAACATAAGAAGTGTTAAGTGTCAACATATTGGTCGTTTGCAGAAACATTCATTGTGACATTTATTCTGGCTATGGGAGTGATTACATAACTGAACCTCTGTAACTAACTATATCTATTTTAACCCAAACCACACTCTTTTCCTAATCCTCTCATTATAGTTAAAGCAACATTATGAAACATTTTTTACCTTAAAATAACAGCTTGGAAATCATTTTGAGGGTAGAGTGTCTTAGCGCCCTCAGCACTTGTTTCTGCACTGTGTATCTTCAGTCATGCTACATGCTAGCAAAATGTACTAATATTCTTTAGATGCATTCTGATAGTGTTTGGGTTTTTTCTCTACATGTGGGTGAGGCATTAGATTAGCGATGACCATGATGAGCTGTACTCACAGTACACAGTCTCTAAGCCTGTCGTTGAGCAGCTAAACTGGTAGCCCAAAGCACACAGCCCCTGAGATTATTGTTCAGTAGCTAGCTTACTCAGTAGCCCAAAGCACACAGCCCCTGAGATTGTTGTTCAGTAGCTAGCTTACTCAGCAGCCCAAAGCACACAGCCCCTGAGATTATTGTTCAGTAGCTAGCCTACTCAGCAGCCCAAAGCACACAGCTCCTGAGCCACAGAACAGAGCGGCAGCCGCCATTTTCAGTGGCTGAGGTTAGCACAAAGCACATAGCCCCTGAGCTAAGATAACCGAGTTAGCACAAAGCACACACCTACAGCAGCAAGGAGTAACTGTTGCTACAGTAGTGGCATTTACTAGAGTTGTTTATTCATGTTTTTATTAGACTAAATAATAATAATAATAATGATAATGATAATAGACCACTTTTATTGAGTGATGTGGCAGTCAGTGTCAGGCAGTGCTCATTCAAGTGTTTAAGGAGTAAGTTCTAAAGGGAGGTGGTGGGATTATTTGGGTTGGATGCCTTTAAAATGTAGCTTGTTCTTGCTGGTTCTGCAATCTCACCAACCACAGCTTTAAACTTACAAATAAGTAACAGAAAGAAAAACTGTCAAGAAAAATTTTAGTTCATGAAATGGAGCTACTTGAACATGCGAACATGACAGCTGCAACGACAATGCAGTCTGCTTATTAATCATTCAATAAACACAGTGATGTCATCAGAGAGGCGCTGAGTGTAGGTATGCCGATAGCATTTCTTTTCTTTGTATTCTTCCTTTTTAAGTAAACATCCTCCTGCTGGCGTTCGGCACACAGCCCCACTTCAAAACAAAATTCAGACAGAAAATTGTCTGTGAAACTCTCAGCACACAGTCAAGTGTTAGTTGAGTCACTGTGATTGATCAAAAAACCTGTTGACCACTGGCAGATATTTTACTGCTGTTTTGTGTCCAGTGGAATTGATACCTAAAAGCTCTAGGCCCCCCCGTGGTCCACTCACACTGGTGTTATCACTTCTTCTGCCTGATTAGAGGTCTTCTCAGGATCCGGGCAGCACGTTCAGGCTGTGCTGGATTGACACTTTGTTAGCTTTGTGGCACCTGTTAAAGCAGAGTAATTTCATACTTCACTCTTACTGGTATGGTACAATGTAGTTCAGTGATCCTGCATAGCCTCGAGATAGAAATTAATTCAGTCAGCTGTCGGAAGGTTCAACTTGGTGAACGTGAAAAGTCATTATCAATGGAGCACAGATAAGAGGATTATAGGCCAGGGGGTACAAACCTTTCTTGAGAAAAATTAGAAAAACTCATTACCATATATGCAGAGGAGGAGCATAATTTACAAAAACAAGGCAACACATGTAAAATATATAAACATTTTTAAAACAATAACAATTTGTAAAAATAGACCCGAATATACACTCATCAGCCACACCATAAAACACACCAACTTAATATTGTTGTTTACATGGTCGTAAGACCTCAAGGGGTGTCCTGTAGTGTCTGGCAAGAGGACATTTGTTGTGGATCCTGTGGGTCCTGTATGCCGTGGGGAAGGCACCATGGATCCAACTTGTTCCAGCATATCCCACAGGTGCTTGATCGGATTGGGATCTGGGGAAATTCGGAGGCCCAGTCAACACCTTGGGTCATTAGTGCGTTCCTCAAGTCATTCAATAATAGTACTGACGTGATGGAAGAGCCACTGTCATCAGAAAGTACTGTTGCCATGAGGAGGTGTACTTGGTCCATACAGTGTTTGGATGGGTGGTGTGTGTCAAGTGGCATCCACATGAATGGATCCCAGGACCAAAGGTTTTAAGTGTTAGTTTAAGCATGGAAGTTTTTACTTGTTTATTAATCAAATGTTCGGATGAGGTTGTCGCATGCTTTTTTAGAAGTTACCTGGCTAATTGCGCAATCCTGAGTGGTGCAATATCTCCACCAAGACCATGGTTTTGTATACAATGTCCATCAGTCAGACACCTGCCTTCCAGACACTGACAGTCCTGTAATTCCTTGTAAATGTACATATTATTATATATTTACAAAGTAGTTTAACATACTTTACAAGCCGCTGTAGACTTCCCCATCGGGCTATGGTAGTTCAACTTGTTCATATGCAACAGTTACTGATTAGGTTTGTAGATCCTCCTGCCACAGCTGAACTGAATACTCCACAGATTTTGTGTGATGCTCTGAGGAGCCTATAATCCAACATCATTTCTCCTCTTCACCACAGACGGATGTTGGCAACTATTGCTGTATGTAGTATGTTGGACACTATATCCACAGCCACTGGATGATGACGTGGGGCCTCCAGAGATATACATTGTGAATATCAAGTATGACTTTATTATTGCGATATTCCACATAAAAACGTGCAAGTCCTTTTCCTTTAACACAGCTGCCTAAAACAATGAGGAGGAGGCTCCATTGACCTCTACAGCATAAATGAGCACAGCACGATGTTGTTTGTGGATGTCATTGTCCATGTGTACATGTGACATAGTGTACTGCCTCAAACTTAACAGTATATCAGTTGTTCCCCTGTGTAGCTTTCAGTTATGGTGCTACGGAGGGTTCATATAGGAAAGCTTATTGCAAAATTTGATCTTGAAATGGACCAAATTAAGCTAAAAAAAATAAGAACACTGATTAATGATGTTGTTACTTAACAGTTGGCAAATTCTTTTTAAAAAATACACATATTGTACAATATTAAAACATTTTGAGGAAGAAAAGAAGAAAAAAAAAAATTAATTTTAAAAAATAACCCAGGACGAGATCAAAAAAAGAATAGAAAAAGAATACTTTAAAGACAACATCACAACAAAAGTAAAAAAACAATTTGTCTTTAATTTGACAGGGGACTGATGGGAGGTAATGGTGGATTAACTGGAAAACGGTCCTGACATATTGCATCTGAGTGCTCTTTCATCTCGGCCATCAATGAGATAGAAAGGATGGTCTTCGTCAGGGTCATTAAACTGTGCAGCAGGGTGCCACTCTCCTCTAATTGTAGAAATATTAAGTAGCATGATACTCTCCATGTGTGCCACATGCTCTCTTCGGGGTCCAGGCCTTAATAATGCCAGTGGACCTCTCAACCCGGTCCTGCTGTGAGGCAGTTAATAGCATCGCCTTGGTCCAGTGTAAATGTTTCAGTGTAAGGCATACATCTCTAATGGCCTGACAAATGGTTGCCAAATGTGTTCAAGTAAGTAAGTTCAGTAAGTTCACTCAGTGGTTACGATGTTTTAGAGAAAGCTGCTCTCAAAGAACCATAATATCTGTTCAGAAGACACTGTTGATCCACAATGTGTGATGTGTCAGCACTGAAGGTGCAGAGAAACGGGAACATTCGAACAAATACTTTTAACCTTTCTCTGAATAAGCAGAGCCTCCATATTAATGACATCAGTCTGAAAGGACGCCATGTCTGTCGCCCAACTGATCCTGCTACACGAGACAACGACTACATGTATATGTCTGAGGCTGGGTCGCTCTTAATGAGAAGAAACAGCAGAATGGAGATGGATTACTTTTTCAAGCAGCAACAACTTAACTCTTGACATTAGAAGTGGTGGATAATCCATCTTGAAATGTGAATCCCACCACGTGAAAAAGTATCATTTAACAGCAAACTTAAACTTGAGGTAAACAGTAAACTTGAGGAACACTGCAGAGAAGGATTCATATGCTGATCACAGTATGAAAAATGTCAATGTGTGTATAATTAACTGTGTAAACACTGTAAATATAGTGAATTAACTTACAGATATGAATTGAATTTACTTCAACAACTTCATGTCTATGCTGTATAAGCACACAAAATATAACTACGAAATATACAAATTAAATCACCTAAATAATAAAACATATGAATTTCAGTATGGCTTCTGTATCCATGAAAACGTTTTAATAAAATAGTATCTCATTAAATGATTAAAACGTGTTTGGCTCAATATGTGTAATTACATAGCGAGTGTTGGTCCTGACAGTGACCTCAGTTTAGGAGAAGATAAATGCACGCTGGGCTCCACTCACAATTTTTTTTTTTTTTCTTTTCAATTTATTTCCGAAAGCTGAGTAAGAGACAAATAAGAGTGCTCTACATCAAGACTCTTGGTTCTGTTCCTACCCACGTAAATCAATCATTCTAAAGTTCACTGTCTGTTCTAGGTAATGCAATATAATAATGCACTACTAATAACAGAAATGATAAAAATAATAATAATGACAAACCTGAGTGCTCTTATGAAAGAACACCAGAAGGACTGCATTGCCCAGCTTGTCTGAGAGCATCCCCAGTGTAAGCTGAAGATAGTTGCTGGGAAACGCTTGCATCTGCTGCTCGACTGTCACCACAATCTGGCCTCCGATAAAGTGTTTTGATGGATAGATGGTTAAATAAGCAGTGTGGTGATGGGTGGGAAAAACTGAGCGCCTAGCAGGAGCCCAGCAATGCATGACGAAACCCCATGTACTGTACATCAAATTTTTGGTAGTGCAAATAGAAAGTTGTGTGATTTAAAATTCATAACTCCCTCAAAAAACAGGTAGTATTACAGATCACTGAAGCAAAAAAAAAATCCCCCCAAAAACCTGAGATGGGTGTGGATATATACGACTCATGGAGACCTGGAGACACTGCTGCCGTCATGCCAGATTTGGACAACATCTGAGATATCAGACAGGCCAACAGTGATTAGCAACTCAAAATGTGATGTCTGTGTCTGACTGTATGTTGGTCCAATACATTTTTCACTCCCAACTCATCAAATATGGCAGCTTGGTCAGTGGCCTTCAGTTTTAAACTATGACTCTATCTACTTTGTCAGTTTTGAATGTGAAACCTCCGTGGCCATGTTAGCAATGATGCGCTAAATGCAAAGTCCAGTTACACTTTCAAAATAAAGCTTGCTTACAAACTTTACATGTTAAGTCATATAATGGTTTTGGTTGTCAGTAACAATTCGATTAGGGTTTAGGCACTAAAACTACTTGGTCAGGTTTAGGAACCAAACTATTTGGTTAGGTTTAGGAAAAGATAACAGTTTTTAATAAAAAAAAAAAAAAATTCTAAAAATTATATTGCATACGTGATGTAGCTGAAGTCATTCAATGTAAGTGATATAAGTACGTCTCTCACATAACTGTGAATTACGTAACTTGGGTTATGTGTTTAATGTATATTAACTTACTTAACTAACCTAAAGACAAATCCCTTTTGGCAAAAGTAACGAACCCTGGTCTTACAATGATAAGTCCAGTGTATGACCATCCAACTACCCTGACTTGGTCTTGGAAAATAAGGAAAAATACCAAAGAAATCCTTTAATGGTATATTTATTTGTATTTCCCCAATGTAATTGGTGTTTGATTTTGTGTCATTTGACCTTAAACTCGTCACAGACCATAATAAAACTCATAATGAACTGTTCTGAGCCATAGTAAATGTTTTTACCTACAAACATTTTGTAAAAATATTTCTCATTTTGTTCACAAGTTGAGATCAAATCTGTGTGTACGGATATTTCATCACTGAGGCCCATTGTACACTGGTTGAAATGTTGGTGGCACTATAAAACCAGTGGTGTGAAACCTCAGTGCCGCAGACTGCTGAAAGAGAAGTGCAGAAAATGCATGCAGCGACAGTTACAGCATTGAGACGCAGACAGATATAAGAGGTGATGGAGGCAGCTGTGTGATCACATTGTGCGAAACATAAAGAAATAGGAAGGCGTTCGGAGTGGTGCCGCTGTGGAGAATGCTGCGCAACCAGTCATCCAGCAACTGGAGGAAAGGTTATCTGACTTTATTAAGCATCAGGCAACACAATCAAATTTCATGGCGTGGTTTATTCAGTGTCACCAGTCCATGAAAATGGCTGCAACAAAACAATGTTAGTGTTCCTTTTTATATGCTGATTGTACATGCAGCCTCCAGCCGTGGAGAAAGAGGAGCTATATGAGGAGAAGCAGCGGGAGCGTTAGCAGATTCTGCTGCCATCCAACCAGACACCTCTCTATCATCACCTCCACCTTCCCCGCCATACATCTACTTACACGTCTTATTCTCCTCGAGGGAAAAGAAGCAAATTAAAGGCGCCTGATGAGGCCCATTGTTGAGCGAGAATTTCCCCTCTGATCTCCTGGATCTGGGAGGAAAACGCTGCACAATATGTGCATCATTTGCAATTACTGGCACCCTATCCTCAAAGCAAATGACACTTAATGATAGCAGTCTGTATGAGGGACATAAAGGAGCTTATGAGCAGAATAAGATGCAGAGGAAACATCAACGTCCTGTGATTTTTCAAAAAAATGTATTTAGATATTTTTTATCTTCATTATTTGTGGCAGGATGAAGCAAATAAGCAAAAAGTGAATATCTTGTGTAATATACAAACAAATGTGTACACAGCAATTATATGTTTCAGGCAGTGTTTATGTAGGGCAACATGAACATGTCTGTGTTTGGAAACACAGCAGCTTTGTTTGTGCACAACAGAAAGAACAGATGATGTTTGAAACTGCAGCTTCTGGTTTACCGCCGTGAAAAAAATACCACCGGGTGGATTACGAGAGATGATTCATGAATACGAAAGCCATTCAGCTATTGAAATCACGAAAATCCACTTGAGAACATCACTGCATCATGCACCACAAAATATCAGCAGCTCGTAACAAAAATAAAGCCATCATATGGCATTTGTGACAAACGCATGTCACATCAGAGGCGAGGCAAACTCCACCACTGCACAGGCTGTCTGGTAAATCTTTTATCAGGAGAGAAAATTCAGACTCCGTCAAGATGAAGTCCTTCAGCTGCTCCTGATCACAACAGGATAGTCAAGTTGCTCTTTCTGTTATAAGACCTTCATATAGCCGGATTTCTATGGAGCCACAACGGTGACATTAAAATTTGGCATCCAAAAAAAAAATTGGCATTGTAAACAAAACCAGTACTGAAAAAGGAAACATTGGCATTGTTTTTGTTCCTTATAACAACCTGCTCCTTTTACTACTCTCTTTTTTGTGTGTTTTATATTGCTTGACAGTACAAACATCGTCATGGACAGCTGCCAGATATGGCACCAGTGTTGGGGACACCACGGCCCGTCAGGAGATGTCTGCAGGAGACTGAAAGCAAACATGGGGAAATCTATGGAGCCAGAACGATGACATTAAAATTTGGCATCCAAAAAAAAAAATTGTCATTGAAAACAAAACCAGTACTGAAAAAGGAAACATTGGCATTGAAACATTTGTATTGAAAACAGTTGTATTGGCTTTGAAACAAATATTGGCACTGAAAAAAGAAACTAATTAAAATAATTACAATCTGAAAATCTTATTATTTTATTTTATTGGGATTTTTTTTGTATTTTTCAATGACAATATTTAGATTTTTTCTTCATGGCACTTTTTTTTCAGTGACAGATTCTTTTTTACAGAGCTCGGGGAGCAGACCGGAGCGCTGCTGTCGACGCTGCAGCCACGGCTCAGAACGACACAACAAGCGACAAAAGCCTGCTGTTCTACTGTTGTGCTAACTGGGGCTAATGCTCCGTGCTCGGCACCCCGGAGCTCGTTAGCTCCGTGCTACTACCACACTCCATAGGCATATAGGGACCGGAGCTCGGGAGCTCCGCAACAGACACAGATATACAGAGACTTGGACACATCAGGAGAGAGCTTGAAGAAAAGTTCGCGGGGTAGTTGGACTCTGTGTTGCCCAGAGACGGCCGGCACACGGATCCTAAATGCTATTGTGGCTGGACCGTCCAGCTCCGCCTTCCCGCAGGCTGCAGCCATTGCCTTCTCTAATAATATGCAAACCACGCTCTACTTGCCCCTCCCCTCAGGCCCCTCCCTCTCGACGCCAAAACAGTGACAGAAAGTTGAAACTGAAAATCAGTGACACTGAAAAAAAACTGACATTGTAAAAAAAATCTGTCACTGAAAAAAAGTGACATGAAGAAAAAATCTAAATATTGTCATTGAAGAATACAAAAAAATCCCAATAAAATAAAATAAGATTTTCAGATTGTAATTATTTTAATTAGTTTCTTTTTTCAGTGCCAAAAAGTTTCAAAGCCAATACAACTGTTTTCAATACAAATGTTTCAATGCCAATGTTTCCTTTTTCAGTACTGGTTTTGTTTTCAATGACAATTTTTTTTTTTTGGATGCCAAATTTTAATGTCATCGTTCTGGCTCCATAGATTTCCCCATGTTTGCTTTCAGTCTCCTGCAGACATCTCCTGACGGGCCGTGGTGTCCCCAACACTGGTGCCATATCTGGCAGCTGTCCATGACGATGTTTGTACTGTCAAGCAATATAAAACACACAAAAAAGAGAGTAGTAAAAGGAGCAGGTTGTTATAAGGAACAAAAACATGTCATAATTCAGATGTCAATTACTAGCTTAGCCTAGCTAGCTTATGAGGACCTAATGGGTTGGAGTTACAAGCCCTCTATGGAAAGTGCTCAGTTGTCATCACTTTAGTACAATGACAACGGGAGGTTGTGTGACAGTATCCATAACAACTGTTTCTCAGATGAAGAAGGAACACTCATGCTTTATTAGAAGTAAAAACCAACAAAAAAAAAATAGGTACAGGGGAAATATAGCAGTCTATTGCAGGACATTCAATATTTCATTCGAACATTATGGAGCCATTTGTCACTTTCAGAGTAAACTAACTTTCAATCATGACACCAGAACTCAAACTACACCCACAGTATTTTGACGCATAAGTGTTAAATAACTTCAGTGCAACGCTTGAAGGTCAGCCGAAAGCAGCACTTCACTCGCAAACCCACCTTCTGTCAGATTTTTGAGCACCTTGGATATTTGTTCCGAGGAAAAAAATCACAGGAGAGAGGAGAGGAGAGGAGGACGAGGAGGCGGAAGAGGGCGACGTTGCTTCAGATTATCAAACAACAACATGCAGGTTAATACAGGCATTCATTCAATGCGAATACAATAAAGCTTTGACTGCGGTGCCGTGTGAAAAAATGCTACACCAGACTGTGTGAAATCTGTGAAGGTCAGCTGTAAACAACTAATTAATAAGCGAATGGCTCCTCATCAGAGGAGTGGGAATCAAACACACCTCCACAGCCAGTTATTGTTCTCGCTCATCACTACATGTTAACTGTGTCTTGCACCTCCCACCCATCAGTGCAAATGAAAAGCGGTTTGATGAGTTGTACACTGGTGCTTTACATCTTGGAGTCTCCAGCTTTTGCAGTAAATCGCTCCTTTGCTGTGTGGAATGTTCAAAAGTCCAAAGGATCATGTTTTGACCTGCTTCGGCTGGAGATGTCCCAACCTTTTCAGCTTTTCAGTATTTGTTGCCACAAGCATGGATGGAAACGGTCCCGAAGTCTCTGTTAAGATATCCAGTGGTGTCACGCTTACAAATATTGAAACGCAGTGGCTTGGCAGCCTTCTCTCCCGTAGCTCCACCACCATCCTCTCCACCTACCGGAGTGAAAGTCAGATCATAAGCATGTAATGGGAATGTGATCGATCGGAGAGTCGGAGCAGCGGGTGCGGTGTTGCATGTGCTTCACCACACGGTTGTGACGAAAAGGGAGCTGAGCCGGAAGGCAAAGCTCTCGATCTTCCGGTCAATCTTCGCTCCTACCCTCACCTATGGTCATGAGCGATGGGTCATGACCAGGGCTGGACTGGGACAAAAAATCGGCCCTGGCATTTTTGGCTCAGACCGGCCCCTCATAATTAGCGGAGCACATCCGACTTGTTATTTATGTATGTGTTCCCCGAAGGAATGTATTTTACTATTATCCCAAACCCAACTTTAATTATTGTGAGGTGTGCATATGTTTACTGACTTGACTGGAAAAACGCTCACAAACCCTTTCAATCCTATAACTAGGTCTTTAGAAGTCTGTCAAAGAACCATTGTGGAAAGCAAATAAGTACATTTACTCAACACATAGTTCTACCTCCTTAGGTATATTCTACTTCAAGCATTATGTATCATCAGCATCCTAAATCTCAGACGTTTAGCGTCTATTGTTAACTCCACCACTTTTGTCTGCTCTGTGTAGTTCAATTGATTATTTTATCCTTTTTATTGAAATCATCTCGAATAAGTATTTTCTGAATTTCCCTGATATAGCAGCTCAATTCTAATTCTCCAGGTTAAAAGGTGCCCCTTCCTTTAAAAAGATATTACATGCATTTTTATCAGGCTAAAAACAGGGCTGTTTTATGAACTCATGCAAAGCAACTTGTCTTAAAAGCATTTAACACTGTGTTACTCTTATTCAATGTGGGCATGCCTTTTGCTAATAATACTTTTATACTTTTTTTTACACTTACTTTAGTAATGCTTAAATTGCAAAGCTTTTATTTATCATTTAGCAGTTTTAAAATCTGTTTTTTTAAAACATGTTTAACCACAGCATAGAGGGTTGCAACAAATTCAAACTACTATGCAGCCTGTCAACACACCTTTAACCTAAATATCTAAAATGCCATGATGGAGCCTAAAATGGACACTTGCTGCTCATCCAACACTTCTCAGCCTTGACCGTTTGCTATTTTATCAGAATAAGGTGTCGTGGCTGCCAGATTTTGTGAACTATGCAATACCAATTAATATTGATACTAATCAATCGTCATTGCTCATCATTCTCATGTAAGTAGAGTTTTCAAGGGGCCTGAAAATTACAAACCGACCCGGCCAGCGGGTTTTTAAGCCCGAACCCGACGCAGCCCGACATACCAGCATCAATTGTCTCTTCACCACACGCGAAGCCGGCCTGAACCCGCGGGTCCGGTCGGGTTGTCGGGCCGGTCCGACCCGTTGAGAACTCTAGCCTACATGTAATAGAGCTAACGTTACCTCCATCACCTCACAGTCCCTGTATTATCCTAACGTTACTACCTGCTTACCGGCTGTACTACACTGTCCCTGTCAGTCAGCAGCATCTCTGCTGCTCCTCTCCCTGCCCGCTGCTGCTGTCTTCACCTTCCACCTGTCCTTGCTGGAGCACTGCTGTCACAGAGGACGTGGAGGCTACAGCAGCCCCTCCAGCGCACATGTCTGGGATTTTAGCACATTTTGCAGCACAGTGAGATTCTTCACTCTCTTAGCACGCAACTCTATGGTTGCTCCACGTTGCCACTCCTCACGCTCAACACAGTGAAACGAGCAGAAGTTACAGCTGACAGCCAGGGAGGGGTGGGGCCGCTTTCGTACGATATATCCTGATTGGTTCAGTCCACTGTCTATATTGAAGATGGACCAATGGGCCGTCCCCTCTAAATTGTGCTCTTAGAAAAGATTTAAATAAAAAAAAAAAAAAAAAGAGGAGAGCTGAGAGATTTCATTGAAATAGCTCAATGTCCTTCAAGAAAATTCAACCAATGGGCCGTCGCGTTCGATAAAAATGATTTATAACATACATTTTTGATTAAATTATGACAGCCCGGCCCAAAAATGTGCGTCGGCCCACCGGGCATTGCCCGGTACGCCAGATGGCCAGTCCATGCCTGGTCATGACCGAAAGAACGAGATCGCGGGTAAAAGCGGCCAAAATGGGTTTTCTCCGCAGGGTGGCTGGGGTCTCCCTTAGAGATAGAGTGAGAAGCTCAGCCATCTGGGAGGGACTCGGAGTAGAGCCACTGCTCCTCTGCGTGGAAAGGAGCCAGTTGAGGTTGTTCGGACATCTGACGAGGATGCCACCAGGGCGCCTTCCTAGGGAGGTGTTCCTGGCACATCCAACTGGGAGAAGACCTAGGGATGGACCCAGGACCAGGTGGAGGGATTATATCTCTTCTCTGGCCTGGGAGCGCCTGGGGATTCCCCAGGCAGAGTTAGCCGACGCGGCCGGGGAAAGGGAAGTCTGGGGCTCGCTGCTGAAGCTGCTGAAGCTGCTGCCCCCGTGACCCGAATATGGATAAGAGGTTGACAATGAATAAATGAATGAATATAACACATGTTGTAGAACTGTCAGTATTGTACTATGCACATGTACAGTACGGTATGTCAATATATCTGTGTTTTTTAGAAATATTAGCTGCCACCATTTTATCCTGGCGAGTGGGCTGGTAAGATAAATAACTACTGGAAGTTACACATTTCACACCCCTGCAGTTATGTGTTGCTTTCATGATATATTTAAAGGAAAACATCAACCAACTTCAATACTTTAGTTTTGCATTTCAGACATTATTTAAATGTGCACTGTGTAAGATTTAAAGGCATCAAGTGGTGAGCAACCAACGACAGCCAACCAGACTTGACTAAGCCCTTTGAATCCAAACTTTGAACACGTTTTTTCATCTAAAGTTTTAATTAGTCCTTACTCTTCGATTAGCTCAGCTCGTAGCCTCTGGCAGCTGTTACTATCACTTCCTCTGGTGTGTCGGGCTCAGTCTCAATGAATCTCTGAACCTCAGTGTTAACGGTCCGTGTTTGTCTTGCCGACGAGAATCCAACAATCGGTTAACTTCTGATAAACACACTAGCTTTCTCCCCCTTCTCCTCTCTGTTCACCCAGGCTCCTCTCTGCCGGACCACTGGCAGTCTCTCTCCTGGCGGTCAATGCCTCACCCTCACATACAGTATATGCCCCATCTGGTTCGTCAGACATGCCCCTAGGGCCCTCCTCATGGATCACCGCTCACCTCACTTTTTCTATCACAATCTGTGTATTAGTTAATTACTTTGTGTTGCCCGTCGCCGTGGCAGAGACAAGGTCGTGTGGCTCGGGCACCATTTGCGGACACCCCAGCCTGCGACGTTGTGCTCCTGAATCCACATGTTTTATGTATATAATTCACAATCTACATTTAAGAGTATTTTTTGTGTTTGTATTCAGTAAAATTTTTGATTTTGTTGACCTGTTCTGCACAGGTGACATCTGGTAGAGGGATCCATTCTCTGTTGCTCCTCCTGAGGTTTGTTCCTTTTTTTTCCGCAGGCTACAAGGAGTTATTTTTGCGGCAGGGTTCATCCTTACTTACTTGATTCCTTTAGCACACCATAACAAAATCACAATGATTCTAGCTGTTATATTCTATTTCTGCCATTAGATCCTCCTAAATCCTTCACATCAGACCTTTAAGCGTCACATTGTCGTTGCGGCCCTGAACAGAGCCTTTCATTAAGATGTTTATGAATATTCCACCTATTCTTCACCGTCAGCTGGTCAGACCTCCAAACCAGACACGCAGACTGCGACAGCTCCTATAATATTATATAACCGTATTGGAAAAAACATCATAAACTGACTAGTTACAGCAACATATAATACATTATGGTATGATAGATTAAGAATGTTGTTTGATAAAGTCACAAGGCATGAGTACTGGAGGTAAAGGAGGAATACTCAGCTGTGAATATGTGAAAAGCCAAAGGATACTTCCACGATTCAACAGCATGCGCCGAGACGTGTATCTCCGCAAGGATATAAAGGATTAGCTCGGCTTTAATGGACTTGTCTCTGTGTTTGTGTCCATAATTAATAATTCCACGGGCAGGTTTTAGTTTAGTGTCTGCAGGCTACATTAACTCTGACTGCACCGAACACTCCATTTGGACCTCCCCGCATCCATAATTTACTCATTTCTCCTACAGACCGTTCTTGTGTTGCCTCGGGCACTAATATCTCTCACAGGTGTCTGTCTGTGTGCACGCTCGCACATTAGCCCACACAGATGCACATGCTCTGGCTCCAAGCTCCATTTTGGGAAGTTTGTAATGTCCTTGTTTTTCTCTCTTGACTCTGTTATTTCTGCTGCTTACCTCTGTGAAGCACTCTGTAACAAATGGGTTAAAGTTTTTATATCCGCCCTTTCCGCCACCTAATTCGGAAGTTTCGAAACATTATGAGCCAAACTTCGCTTCACACATGGCACGGTCAAAGAAAAAGAAACAGGGATCAAGGGTGAGAGAATGTCGGTGACTTTTGTGCGAGAGTGGACGTGTTCAGTCGTTTAGATTTATTGAGATCATTAAACTCTTTAATGTAATTGCAACAAAACAACAGAAAGATATTTACTGGGCCGAACAGTCTGGTCACCAAGATAAAATGTTGGAAGGTAACATTTCTGCAAACCGCTGATACATTCATACTTGTACGTGTCATAGGATATTCACATATATTTGCATAGTGGCTGGCTTTATCTCAGGAGGTAGAGCAAGTCGTCTAGCAATCAGAATGTCGCTGGTTCGAATCCCTGGCTCTCCCAGCTGCATGCCGAAGTGTCCTTGAGCAAGACACTGAACCCCAAATTAGTTGGCGCCTTGCATGGCAGCCTCCGCCATCAGTGTGAATGTTACAAGTGTTGTAAAGTGCTTTGAGCAGTCAGGAGACTGGAAAAGCACTATAAAAATACAATTCTATTCACCTATCTACATATCGTGTTCACATTACATCTTTATGACTTGAGTTATGCAAGAAGGCTGCCAAGTCAGTGATTTGGTTTGTGGCGAATTTTAAGCCAGAGCATGATCAATCAAAGTCTTAAGCACGGCATTGTCACAAGTTAGAATCGAAGACTGCACCTTTTGAAAACGTAACAAAAAGTATTCAGTATATTCATGGTTATGTATGTGTTTTACAACTTCCATTTCCCTTGTCTCAGAGTCAATGGGTGTCCTAGTTAAAATGCAGATATAAGGTCCGTGGTTACCACAGGGTTATGATATTGAAATGTTTTGTCCTACGACATAAAATACAAATACAAACTTAAATCATAAAGGCTGCTAACAAGAGACTACATCTACTTAGTTGTCCATCTTTACAAGCCAACTTTAGTTACAAACTGTTCTATATAAAGTATAGTAATTGTGTAATAAGACACTTAGCAATGGGACTGCAGTGCAGCATGACTCTAACATTAGCTTTTTACTTCTAGCGCTTTAATTTTTGCTTTAAAAACACATCTGTGAAGATTATCTTGCTGAACAAAATGTGTAAGTATCATAAATTTGTGTTTGCCAAAGATTTTGTTTTCTGCAATAATCTGAAATCCCTTTGGCTTTTCGTCAAGGGAACCAGGGTGTTGCTAACATCTGGGTCGGCCCACATAAATGCATCATCCCTACACCACTCTGTTTCACAACTTTAAATCCATCATCTTGTTTCTGTCAGTGTTGTATTGTTTTGGTTTTTTTTCATACAGGAGCAGGACATGTATTAAAAGTGTTCCTTCACTGTGGATCCAAGGCAACCTCAACCTGCATCAGAACAAAAAGAGGTTAAACACCACATCTGCATCTCTGCACGGACTATCTTGTTGCAGCCATCCAATACAAGAGTAAACAAAGTTTAATTCACAGTCTCCATTAGTAAACAAGGCAACCTGGATGCCATCTGGCTCCCTACTTTACACTAGCTAGAACATTTCTATCAGTCAATTCCCAGGCAGGGAAATGAATCACTGGTTACATCAGTTGAGCAGATGCCAATGAGCACTAAGCCTACAGATATCCTGTAGTGGCAAATCAGCAACAACAAGCAGCAGCAGGAGGCTACATACATCGGACAAGAGCGACAAATAATAGGATTTGCTGCAGGGGGCAAATCATATTCAGATGACAGTACAATTACACACAGCCTTAACAGAGTATACACAATTCAAGCAGAACCACAAACACAAGGTAAGGCAGCTGCCTTGAACTAAACTGAAGATTGGAGTAGATGAAATAGTGACATAAATCACAGCGGAATTAGGGAAGAATAAATAGTGAATAAAAATGTTCTATGTTTTTAATAGAACAAACAGCAATGCAATACCCTTATCCCCTTGAAATGGCTTCTTAGAGCTCACGGTGTAGCATCCAGTTAGCCAAACTTCAGTGGAACCCAACTGCAGGCATAGTTAGCACTAAAGTTTGACACTTCTTTATTATTTACACGTACAAAAAGTTTACACATTTCCTATTCTAGGCTCTGCAGCACAAAAAGAAAAATAAACTGAATTTATGGCTTTTTCTGATATTGTATGAGATGCTGTAGTGAGGATGGACTGGCTCAAGCTTCATAGAGGTCAGGGTTGCAATATATAATTTGTGATTCAGAGCATTCTTCGATTTTGGTCCTGCTCTCCGAAAGCAACATGTTCACTGCGGTCAAACAGCTGCTTGCCCTCCTGCTCGCCATGCACAAAGGGAGGCACACGCCTATATAACAAAGCCCATACACTGTATCTAGATTCATTGTTCACTCAGTGGCCCAGCAAGGCATTAAAAAACCATTATTCTCGCTTATGAATGGTAACTGCAGGAAGCACAATTAATTGTCAAAAAAATGTGTTAAGGATATGTATTTATCATAGTTAATCAAGAAAAAAGCATCATGAAGGTTTAATAATCACATTACGGCTAATTCAGTTAAAGCTGCTACAAGGAACTTCCATTTGCTGTTGATTCTGGCGGCCCCTTTGGACAAAAGATGACGAGGGTAAAAGTGAATTAGTGTGGCACCCATAGTGCTGTACTTCCTCTCCTCCTGGATATGGTAGAATCCAACCCAGTGGCAGGCACCAAGTTAACTATAATAATAGTTTAGGTCTCTTTTTTAGGTACAGGTCTCTTTTTCACATGTTGGTCGTACACGAAAAAACATTACATTAAATTGAGACTGTTTCATGACCAGTTAAAAGTTTCTTGTGGTACATTTACACTAAGTAAATGTTAGTAATGTCATTTTAAATAATTATAAGAAACTTTTATCAACATTCTAAATCATCCTATAAACTGTTATACTTCCAAAAAAGTCTCTTAAATGTCTTATACTCTACTTATAAACATATTTATGTTGCTATTGTTAACACTTACAAAGTCTTATTAAGGTTAATACGTATAAGACTTATAAGGGCATTATCACCTATAACGAGGACATTAAACCTGCTGTGAGTAATTTTATTTTTCACTGAAGACATCAGAATATGACAAAGACATTCAAAAAGTCATTCAAAAACGTCAATGAAAGCTTTAAATATAACAAAAAAAAAAAAACTGACACTGGATACAGCCCTTGTGTGAGAAAACATTTGACATGCTGGAAACAGGAAATGTTTGACTTTTCTGTCACGGATGATTCAATATTTGAACAATTATCGGATCATTGTTAAATACTTCTCCGTCAAATCAATCAACCAATTGCTTCATACCCAGCAGTTTTATTATTTTTCACTATTTGCCCATCAGCCTTACACTCTGCTGGTGTGACACAAACACCACCTTTAAGTTCATGTACCTGTATTAGGCTTCGGCTGACAAAGTGAAAACGTTAATCTGACAGGAGGCTCACATTGCACATTGCTTCTCCTTGCTTTGGACACTGTATTTAAGCTGCGCTCAGAGGTGCTGGTGGTTGTTTACTTCCTCTATGTACAAGTGCTAAATTGCAACACAAAGGCCATTACACGATATCATCTCTGATCACCAAATGGGGACAAGGGACATTAATCACCTAAAACGGTACATAACACACTGTGGAAGCACACATGCATTCAGATGTGATCACGAAGGTGTGTATGTAACCTCGGACAACAACACACACGTGCACGCCTGCGCTGACATATTTTAATTTAAGGAGAGGAATAAAAATGTTTAACACTATTGCGTTTTAACAATGATAGATACATGATTTTTAGCACTAACAGTGCACAGAAAACTTCAGCAAGCACCATTTGGCTTGTGTGGAAATGTGAAAATGCAAAGTTGTGCTTTGCTGTGCCTGCGAGGATTTGGCATTGCTCTTGATGGCAGTGTTTAAATCCATCGACACCAGCACCTTCAAAAGCCATTTTATCTGAACATGTATTTCATTTAAAATGACTTATAGTATTGACCTTCGTGCCTGTGCATTGTAACTGAAGATTAACTAATGACTACTTGTTAAATATCCCCTAATTTTTCTTGGCAGGATAATTAATGAAGTAATTAAGCACACGGTATGAGTGCAGAATCATCAAAAAAAAAAAGTCCCAGATATTTTTCACTCGTCTGTTTCTCTGTCCTCTGCTTTATTGTCTCTTCCCTCTGTTTTACATCACAGGAGATTTCCCTCGAGTTAGCATCGAGCTCGCTGGCTGTGCTTGTTACAGTCCAACAAATCCATTCCTTTTGTGCAACCAATCTAAAAAATAGCACAGATCAGTTATTAAAATGCATATGAAACACATGAAAATCTCAATAATACTCTCTCCTCTCCCGTTTCGCAATTGTTCGGAAAATAACCAGAGGACATTTGCCTGAGGTGAGACAGAGTCTTACTACAGGCATCCACTGCTTGCACTACGTGAAGCAGACATCTCTGCCTCTATCCAGTCTATGATGCACGGATAGCATCATACTGTTTTATTACAGTTGTACTCAATAAACGAAAGGTTGCAGACGAGGAATCTCTTGATCTACTTTAATGTACTACAAGGAATTTGGACTCACATAAGCAAACAGGATCATCAGTGAGGAGATGACCTCATCGCTTTTTATTCTGCGGACAGCTGTATTTAAAAAAGAAAAAGTGTTAAAGGTGCAATGTGTAGGGATTTAAGTTTAAAACATAAAAAAAAATAACTGACATTTTCAACAGAATGTCAAAAAATATGATGAAGTCTATGTATTGTGTTGCAGTGGTATCTATTGATCTATTAACCAACTAGCCCCTAGCTGCTTTGTAACTCAAGAGTTGATCGTCTGACAGCAAACAGTACCATAAACCCCTCGGTTCTCCAAATTCTCTGTACAGACTGAGAAAGCTAACACAACCGCTAGCTGCAATGTTAATTGAGCTAATGCGCTAAAGCCAGTGACAACAGTTAGCAGTTACTCCAAGTATGAATTCAACAGCTGGCCAGTTCTTATTGCGCATTTAAGTGTTATGATTGTCCATCTCTCTTCCATTGTAAATTGGCTTTTTCTTGCCCTTTTTATAGCAACACAATACTTTCTATATTGTAGATATATTATTTTAAATATTGTCAATATTGTTCAATTAATGCTCAGGAGGGTATGGTATACCACCAGTGTTGCCACAGTTACCTAGAAAAAGTAATCTGATTACTGATTACTCTTTTAAAAAGTAACTTAGTTACTTTACTGATTACTTGTTTTTAAAAGTAACTAAGTTAGAATACAAGTTACTTTATAAGTCACATTCGGCCAACCCCCCTCATCTTTCTCATCTTTAGCTGACACGAACTCAAAATAATGACCGTATTTCCAGTTTGAAAATGTGCATCTCTGTCCTCCCTCCATTGTTGTTTGTGTAGCTGCGTGGTGTGACACGTGAGTTGTCCTCATGCTGAAAACGTGACTTGTCGCGTACGTGACATCACTCCCTGAGATGCAAGAAGAAAGCAAAAATATATTCTTACTAAATAAAAATAAGAGTAACGCACAGTGACTTGAATAAGTAACTTTAATCTGATTACTGGTTTGGAAATATTAATACGTTAGATTACTCATTACTGAAAAAAGTGGTCAGATTAGAGTAACGCGTTACTATGTAACGAGAAGACTTCAAATTGCAGGTTTGATAGGTCGATTTGGCCGATTTGATAGGTCGTTACTATGTAATGCGTTACTGGCATCCCTTGGTACCACACTGTGATCCAGTACTACTTTTATGCAGCCAGAGGGGATTGCAAGTTGGGACACCTGTAGGAATTGGTGATTTTGAGGTGAGATTTCTTCACATTGCTGCAGTGATATGTCACCACATTTGTACCTGTGATAGGGTAAGGCATCAGGAAGAAGATGCAATGATAATGATGAACGAACCTATGAAGGATTTAGTTTGGCGAAGGGTCAAAAGTCAGTATACTGTAAATAGAGTTTATTCATTTTGGAGGTGATTTCGAAGTAAGATTTCTCCACATTGCTGCAGTGAAACATAACCAAATGTGCACCTGTGATAGAGTAAGTCATCAAGAAGATGCAACGACAATGATGAAGTAATCTATGAAAAAATGTATTTCAGATAAGGTTCAAAAGTCAGATTTGCTTGCAGCAAATCGACCTATCAAACCTGCAATTTGAAGTCTTCTCTTCACAGTTGAAACTGAGATTTGCTTACTACGACCACAATTAAACTGTGCTTGAAGCTGTTGTCCTGTGAGCCTCCCATCACACAAGCTGTTGACTCTCAGAAACTTCTCTACTGATTCTGTCGTGGCTTTGAGTCTACCAGATCTCTTCCTGTCAAAGTGTCCCCCAGTTTCTGAGTGCCTTTTAACAGTGAAGGAAACTGTACTCACTGACACCTTGACTTCCTTTGCAATTTCTCTGTAGGCAAGACCTACATTTTTAAAAAAATATTTTGTATCTTTCTTTCAAATGCTTCCAAAACAGATGCACACAATGGCCACATCAAGATCTTTAGACGCACGGCGGCAGTTTTGGGGAAACTTAAACTACATGTAGTTGAACTACATAGCTTAACTACAATTTGCTGTAACTTGCTGGTAGTAAAACTACATTCATATTTTGCGCTGCGTCAAGTATTTCAATTACTTTTTGGGTCATTTTTTGTAGTTTAACTACTCAATTTACAAACTACAATTTTGGCCAATAACATGAAACATTTTTTAAACGACCTATACAATATAACTTTTACTTTATTTTTCTTTGATGACAAGGTGGATAAGGTGGAAGCCTTTGTGAAGTCACCAGATGAGTCCCCACAAAATGCTTTCAAATCTCTACCCAAAATGCACAAAGTGTTCATGAAGTTCAACACTGGTGTCCCAGCCAGCGCAGCATGTGAGCGGCTTTTTAGTGTTGGTAAAGATGTTTTTAGTGCCAAATGGAAGCGGCTGTCTGATAAAAACTTAAAGAGACTGCTCATGTGTCGTGTCAACAAGCGATTCTGCCCTGGCATCTAGTTCTAGTGCCTAAGTGTTAGTGCCTCTGAAGGTCCTGTGATGTTGACCAAAAATGTCAGCTTTTGTTCTTTAAAGAAGAAGATTAGTTGAGAAGCACATTTCTGCTGGCATGTGATTTTTTTGTAGGCTATTATATTTTGTTTCATATACACCATAAGTTGATTTATTTAACACTGAGTTAAATGAGTATAATGAGTTATAAGTAGTTGCTTAAGTTACTTTTTTAGCAGTAGTTTTACAAACTACATTTCTCCAGAGGTAGAAATGTAGTTCAATCGACGGCCAGGCTGAAATACATGTAGTTTTACAAGCTACGCTTCCAAAGTAGCTTCCTCAACACTGCACGGTGGTGGTGCTCACACTGCTTCTGTCCACAGGAGTCGCCAAAGGCAACAAAAAATGGAAGTTTTCTGCTGCTTTAAATCCAAAATGTTTCCGAAAGTTCTGAGAAAAAAATCTTGACCTGATATTCAGCATATTTCTGATCATCAGTATCAGTGTTTTTTATTCATTTATTTTAAATCCGATTGCTGATAAAATAAATACATTTGAAAATGTGCTCCTTTGGCTCTAATGCAGATGCAATCTGCAGAGTACCTGGTAACTACACTCAAATAAATGTGGTCGAGTAAAAGCACAATATTTCCTCACAAAATGTTGAGGAATGGAATTATAAAGTAGGATAAAAAGGGAAATGCTCAGGTAAAGTACCTCAAAATTGTACAGTACTTGAGTAAATGTGCTTAGTTACATTCTACCTCTGACTGTAAGTCGTTTTCCAAGATATACATCAGTGCCTATTTTAGAGAAATGATAGGTCTGCTGTTGTTCAAGCATTGTATGATACAGTAACTAAGTAACAGAAGCATGTTTTCACATGTGTCTCTATGTAAAAGATTCAGGAGTAATAAAATGGAATTTATAAATGTGTCTTGGCTCTGACTTTGGTCTTTTGTACATCATAACAACTGAATCACAGGTGCCTCATTACAGCACAGGCAATTACATGATAATGTCATGCGAACACCATACAAATAACAACTGTCAACTTATCTTGTGTGCCACTGGAGGGAAGCTTAATCCTAGGTGCATTTCTTAATCTCTTGCATTTTTTAAATTAAAATCAGGCCTAAATCAAGATGTTATGTGCACATCTTACCAAGTCTTTTTCTTTTTTTTTTACTGAACCAGTAGTATTGCTACTAAAGCCTTGAACAATCAGAATGAAATATGACTGTTAGATTATCCCTCTGTGCACCCGATAACCTTTTATTAAAAGTATAATGTGCCTTTGAAGCAGTCGCACCTGCACAAAAGCATTTTCTTTAGCCACATTCACTGCTGCCCCGTGTAATTATGAAGTTAAGACTGCTGACTTTATGTAAAGTGATGAGAAATGAGCTTGTGATGAAGACCTTGCCTGGAGCGGCTTTGTGGATTTATGTCCTCTCCCATAAGCGAAACACCCCTCCACATTCTGTTGGACTGGTAGCGAGAGGGAACAGAGGGAAAAGAAAAAAAAGATTAATAAATGGAAAATGGAGGGGAGGGAGAAAACGACTGACATGGAAGATGTTAATAAGGAGTTGTCACAGCTGGTAGTCGGGCCTTATATCAACTATGCAGAGGCTTTGAGAGATCTGGCAATGGGCCTGAATAAAGCTCTGGCCCACTGGGGCTCTCTAGGGGTCCCTTCACCACAAAACTCAACTTCTCTGCTGTGAGGGTGATTTATTTTTCAAGCACAACAAGTACTATATCTCTACTGAGACCTTAACTAGCACAAATATCTGATTTCCAGTGGCTGCTTCAAACCCTGACAGCTGGAAAAGTTTAGAAAATGATAAAAGCACAGGATGTCCACGGTGTAATTTTCAATTCTGCTGCCAGCTCGGTTACTTTGTAGTCACAGTTTTGGTTGTGTACAGTATTTCTCTTCAAAAACCTCCTTTTCCTGCTATTTCTGTTTAATTTGATCACTTTTTGCTTGAGATGAAAAAAAACTGGATACAGAGAACGAAGATGGCTCGCGGAGACAAGCAGCATTGATGGGGATCCAAGCAGATTGTGATCCAAGCGGAATGTGAGCATTTGGACGCTTTGTTGCTTAATTTAGGCACTTGAAAAGACTAGACACGCATACGCTTGAGTTGCCACATTGTTGGCAAATACGCCTCGGCCACCTGGGGATTCGGATCCTGAACCTTTACGTCCCCAGAGAGGATGGCATACTGACTACGCCACTAGGGACGCGTAGTCTCCACACATCTTGTCACAAGTTGAGGGCGATGACATCACATGTGCAAAACTGGGGTATTTTTGTCTAATTGAATTCTGAAAACAAAATCACACATCATTCTGCCAGTTTTGGGCGAGCTGTCATATGTTTTGGTAAAAAAAAAAAACAACCACAAAAAAACAAGATGACGGATGAAATTGAAAATGTGACTGTACGTAATTAGAGCTAGATATTGAGATATTGAAAAACCACTGTGGATCCGAAAACCATTTGAAGGTTTTGATTTCTGGAAACCAAAGAATCTTTGTCCGTGTTGGTAGCATATGCGTGAGCGTTACTGGTGATGTAATCTAGATGTTGAAGCACCTTGTGAGATTTTAAAAAAATATTGTGGCTGCGCACTGTTATGTGCTGCCTTGTTAACTCATCCCAAAGCACATGTCATTCAAACTCGACACATCTCTGAATCTTGCTCTGGTGCCAGGCTGCGGTGATGACTAATTATATTTTGACCAAACATATTGCTAATAAGACTGCAATTAATCTGTGAGCAGGAGCCTCAACTGACCACGTTTGAGCCTGAGGATGAACAATGGGCCAGAAGAGTCTGGATTCTACTCCAACATTTTTGCCAAAACTTGCTTCTTCAAAGTCTGTTAGAGTCCGGAAAGTGCTTAAAGAAATCCACCAGAGATATGTAGAGTCAATTGCAAAAAAAGTTGATTCTCTCAGACAGCAACGCCAACACATTCGAGTGGATCCCAGATCAGACTAAATGAAGCTCTCAGGGCTCCTGGTTATGTTTCTATGTATACTGTTGCAGATTTTGAGGAGTTTCCACCTCTTTTCTTTTAAAAACTTTCCCCGAGTTGTGTTTTTAGAGTGTATTACTGTTCCTTGGATCTCAGGGCTCATTATTCCCCATCATTATTTTTAATATGTCCTTTTTTATATTATTTAATATGATTATCTTCACACCAGTGTTGATTTTGGCAGCTGTTTGAGATTTAGTCATAGTCTTAGTCTTTAAACAAAAATGCCTTTTAGTTGTGGTCATATTTTAATCATTTTTATCCTTTAGTCTAGTCTAGTTTTTTATCAAGGAAAATTCATCACACGTTAGTCAACTTTTAGTCATTGCTTTCAGTCAATAGGTTATGTTATTATTCAATGTGTTAGGCTAGTTACACATGTTAGAGCCGCCATACCGGATGGATATGTCAAAATACCTTTTTAACAGATTTTAAAACTGAATGATCTATTGCTTTATTTTTCTTGTGCTCTATATCTATATCCATTCTTAAATAGTGAGCCAGCACTGTTTTGAACAAACAACTATTATAGTGTACAATGTGATAATAAATCAAATATATGTCATATATAATGTTATTTATGAACATTGTTTAACAATTCAAAATGACTCTATAATGTTGTGATAAATGAAATGTAGTGCAAAATAAATATGGTGGTAACAGACTGTAACATGACTACAGTGTATACATATAAACATGGGTTAATAAATGTTGCTATTCGTCAGCTAAATATGTAGCTATGCGTTCATAAATTCTTTCTGAAATGGTGAAAGCATCAAGCTGTCTTTCAGAAATTGCACATTTTATTGCACTTGAGTCTGAAGGACAGTTTGGATGAAGCTTTCAGACTGCCAGACAGAATTCACAACCGCATAGCTAAACATTCAGATGGCTGATGGTTACTAACAGCCATCAACCCATGTCTGTATAATTAAATTAACTCTGTGTTCCTGAGGGAGATGGGGAAACGGGAGAGGAACAACAAGCTAGGCTGTCCAAAACTGTGCATTTCTCCGTCCGTATGTGACGTACATCCACTAGATGTTTTGAAAGATTGCTCGTCTTCCCGCACTTACATGCAAAAGACCCATTGCGCTGTGGCAACTCATTGCATTAACACTCGCCCAGGCTCTGGCACAGATCTCTGTTCAGGATTGGAAATATACATACATCACATTTTAATTACATTACATTACACATTTTGGTTAATAAAATTAACACTGCTTCACAAAGGATACATACTTCAGATCCCTCTTGATTATAATGATTTAGATATGTCAGGTGTCAGCGTGTTTCTCCATGTATCTCCCATTGACTTCAATACGACTGTCACCACTGTCTGGCACCAAAGCAAGACTAAGTGACCCTTCCTTCTCTTTTAGAATGAAATGTTGCAACATAATGACAGTTACTGGTACTTCATTATGTCATTATTTAATCTGGTCACATCCTCTTAACTTTCTTCACATAATTGACATGACCAATCCCACTAAACCACCTGTCTATTGTGTCCTGATTCTTTGATTTTTTAAAGGCACAATAACTAACCGAGGTAGGGGTGGGAGAGTTGACTCCCTTTAATAAATCATCATTATGCATGTGGGGACATTTGATTGTGCCATCTGTTGCGATGGACTCTACCACTCCTCCACAGACCTCTGGGATTGGTTCTTTGATCGTCAGGAAGTTGTCAGTTCGTAGTAATACCCTGTCACATTAAACACAATCCTCCTGTCCCGCAGATATTCCCTCTTTCCGTCAGGCTAAAAATAAATAAATAAAGAAGCATTAACCCTCCCTTGATCTAGCCCCTGATCTAGAAAAACACCCAGCTTCTTTAGCTGCTTAAGGGAAAAAGTGGCATCAAAAGGTTGTCCTGAAGTGGTAAGAGGAAATCATTTTGTAATATTAAAAGATTTTGGCATTGATAGACCCAAAACTACCCTTAAGTGATGATTTCCTTTCAAATTCCTATTCTGGCAAGTGCTTAGTTCTAGTGCCACTCGACTAAAAAGCAGCGTTTTATACACGTGGATCTACATAAGCGAAAGCTTGACAAGTAAGATTTGAGGGACAAATTTCTCAGTGAGTGGTGCTATGATTCATCCATCGAGCAGAGAATGTACTATGCTCATTTATTCATCCATCCATCTATCAATCCACCAATCATTTTACATCCAGAATTGAAGTCAGTTGTGGTCAGGCCCAGGGTCCCACACTGGGATCACCATGTGTTTATGAGGTCCTGACTGGCACTTCCTCTGTCCGTCATTTTCTGAAATATTAGCTGCTAACTGTTATGACATTCTTTTATTTCACATCTATGTTAAATCACATCATTTAGAATAACCAATGCTGTTGTTAAGTGAGTCAGTAAGCCCCAATGCAGCCCAGATTCCGCTTTGATGGATTGACAGAGTGGGGACAGAACCCCCAGGAGGAAGGTGACGAAGATAACATGAGTGTATGATGGGTGTATTATCAGGCCAGTAAATGTTAATGTGTAAGCATAGTGTTGAAGATGTGCAGGTTGTCCGAACAAGTAGTGGTAGTATGGAGCAGCTGTGGCTTAGAAGGAAGGCAGTCGTTCACTCATTGGCGGTCGCTGAGACTAAAGAAGCACCATATAGATACACTCCATTTACCGTTTGCCATTTGTTTGGTCTAGGGAATTAATTAAGACCAATTCTTATGGCTGTGCCTGCCACGAACAGGTCACAGCCTTGGTTGTCAACACAAGAAAGGATGAAGGCCTTGCCTGAAACCTGAGTTTTCTTTACTTGTTCCCTGTAGGGTCAGCTGGTCCTTTTCTTTTGCTAGCAGTTGAACACTGAACCCACCCTTGATTTCAGTGTATTAAGTTTAACAAAGAGACACAGAAACTTTTTAACAAAAATAATTCAGGGATGATTGATTATTCATTGCCCATCACTGCATTCACTCGTAGCACCCAATAGACCCCATGCCCCTATCACCATTCCATGTTGTGCGTTCATGCCCCACAGTCAGTTGTCTTACGGTCCTTCTTCATAACAAGCATAAAACAATTGCTACTAGTTTGCTGATGTCCCAGAGCTAACTCGATCTAGCTAGCTAGAGTTTATTTTTATTGCTGATTTGTGAATCATGCATTCTTAAGGTGCAATATGCAATATTAAAAAATTGTGAAAATCATCAACAGATTATGAAGAAATGACAGTTATGACATCATTATGCTTGTGTATCGTGTTGCAAAAACTAGCATGCTAACCAGCTTGCCCCGGCTTGTTCCTGTCCAAAGGTCCTGTGCTAGCAGTGTAAACACCAAGGCTTTTCCCCCAGCTTTCCGAACTTCCAGTCCGAACTGCTTGCTGCACAGCTAGCTAAGCTAACTAGTAAATAATGGCTACAGCTGGCAGCAGTAAGCTGTTACTCTAGTAATACGCTGACACCTTATTTGTTTTGAGTATGAATCTGACAGATGGCCAATTCTTACAGACAGCACCTGTAATGTATTTTGATTTTGCATTCCCACCCTTTGACACCATACGATGCCGATAAATCTAACTGAAATCTTGCACTGTACACATGGTGTTGCTCCTCTAACATCAGTACAGACTGGCAGGGTAGGTGCACGAGTTGCTGGTGTTAGCTTATAAAGCACCGCTAGAGGCCAGCAGTTAATGAAGTAGTGTTCTCTCTTATTTGATAACTTGATTGATAGCATGAAGTTGTAAATGCATTGCGAGCGTCTGCTTCACTATCTCCATCAGATAAATGGCAAATGGCATGTGTGATAATACCACAACAATCACTGCGGCTTCCTGGAAATGTCCAGTCTTGTCTGTTCACATCACCGTTGACGGCAACCGATGACACATGTGGGTCTTGAAAGGTCGTCCTATTCCATCCAATACCCCTTATAACTCTATTTTAAGGGAGCACTTGAAAACGAGCAGTAGGCGTAAAAAATAGGAAATGGGATCGAGCCCAAGTTTCACTCAAAGTACAATGGAATGTCTGACGTCTGTAACTCAGGCCGGCTCATACTCCCTCAGACCTGCCTTCTTCACGTCGGCAAACCACTCAAAATGACAAATGACAACTGTGAAGGTGAATACACACAACGTCCATGTTCAATTTTTGAGATTGTAAGAGGTCTTTGTTGTTTCAACAGCATTTACTGGTGTCTGAGCATGCAGCAGAGTCAATTATGGTGAGCTACACTGACCTGTAGGCATTGAAATGCTGCTGAGAACACAGAGACTTTTAAGTGTTTTCACCAGCAAATCAATAAAACCAAGCTTACTGGATAAGAAAGCTTAAGCCCCACATACAGTACTGTATCTAAGTGCACTATATACTGACAAAGACTATAATATATTTTGCAGTGTAAATATTTTCACATATTGTTACTGAAGCCAAGACAGTGATACAAGCGAGTTTATGCGTCTCTGAGGGAGCAACATATGGGGATAATACAGGAATATACAGGCCGGATTGTTTAAGATATATTATTCTACCTACATCTTTGTTTTAGTAGGTGTTATCAGTGTGCTTCACGCAAAGTGTTTCTGATCCATACTATTACTTTTTCTTCTCCACCTGCCCAGTCAGATCAGCATCCTCCGAGGGATCCTCATGTTTCTAAATCATTTGAATAACAACAGAGAGCTTGTATTTTTTTTGTTTTTTTTTGTTCCTGTTTTTCTTTGTTTGCTTATTTTATTAACTTCATCCGCGGTAAGTGCCATTATCATAATCTTACTTATAGTGCCACTTCGAAAAAAAAAAATAAAAAAAATTGGGTAAGCCGCACTTCAAACAAAAATGTGGACAAACTGATTTATTTGTGTTTACTCACCACTGCATCTTTCCACTGCGCACACACACACACTCACACACACTCACACACACACACACACACACAAACACACACACACACACATACACATACACACACACACACTCAGACTCACTCACATCCAGTCCCTGCCTGGCAGACCTCCCCGGTTAACTGGGCTTGTAAATCATCTGCACAACATCAATGGAGAAACATTTGTCACCTCCAACGCCCGCCTGACTCAGCATCTCTTTAACTGTCCTCGAGGAACAATGGCGAGGCGCGCGGCCTGTCGAAGGGGTCAAGAGGTGATTTTTTAAAGAGAATGATCAAACTACCAATTCTGCTGCTTGCCAGATGGGACTTTGTAAGAAGAGAGGTGAGGCACTATGGCAAGCCAAGTCATCTTGAACCAGGTCCCAGAGAATTATTTTCCTTGTATCTTTTTTTATTTATCAATTTTTTTTTTTTCAACCAGATAAACCAACATTTTCTCACTCCTGAATTGTCAAATTAGCTTCAAAATATGACACTCTATCTTCCCGTCAAGCGTCAGATTTGGATGCATAGAGCTTTGTAGTGATGTTTGCAATAAAACATTTTCTGCTTTCAAAATAAAGCTTGATGACTTCTCACATTAGGACATATTATGATTTATGGACCATTATCAATGTTGTCAGACGGTCACTGTTGGTAAAATCCTCACGCTTTGTGTTAAAATAACTACATTCAGATGTGCAACTAACAGCAACATAAGTAACGAAAGCATGCCACTTACCTCATGTAAGGCACATCACTTACGTACGTTAACTTACTCACGTTACCTTACTTAAAAACACACTTGATAGCAAACAGGACGTGAACCTCAGTCCCTGCATGTGAGGTCTGGTGCAGTGTTATTCAACCCTGTTCCTTGGGTCGCTGACCTGCATAATCTTTCTCTGCTCCACCACTCCTGATTCAAATGATCAGCTCGTCATCAAGCTCTGCTGAAGCCTGATAATGACCCATTCATTGAAAAATTGATTGTTCTTTATACTAGTGCTCTAGTGGGACACTTCAAGATGTGACGCTAGAGGGGTACCTACAGTGCCACTGACCAGGCTGCTGTATTTGACCCATTGGGAGTGATGATATATATATATATTCTTATTATTATTATAAACTGATTTTAAGTTAAAATTTTGTTTTTATAAAAACACACACAAATGTTATTAGTTCTGATGTCAGGTGTCACTTATTACTATTGTAAACCAGCATCTATTATGAGGTTAAGGGCTGCAAATACGCTGCTTCTTATCAAGGTCAAAAACAAAAGTGAGTAAACTCTTTCAGATTCTTTTGTTTTTAATTGTCTTGCCAAAATAGACTAAAACTATTCCTGTCACAATATGAGATTTGACTTCATGTTTATCGTAGCCAAGCAAATTCAGGATAACAATATTATTGCAGTATCTATAGCAATTTAGAGTCTATTACCACAACTTTTTTTAAAAAAGTGTACAGAAAGAGCAACTACACTCAGTTGCTGGTTAAAACCCTAACCCTCAGCCAACCAGATGAACTTAACGTTTTCACTGCCGGATTTACACAATAGTATAATGTGTAATATCATCACAATATAAAGATGTATATTTTTATTATCATGATTATCGTGCATATCGCAATATTGCAACGATCAACACACAGCAATTCCAGTGTGAGGCTCTATTGAAAAGGTTTGGTCGAAACATGTTCTACTTCTACGTTCCCAGAGTGGGCTGACTGTTGTTTAACAGGCTCAGTAAAGCTGTGATGTTGAGTGACCAAGATGGATTCTCTCAGCAGAAAGTACAAATTCACGCTGATGACTAATGGACACAACAATACATCCCACATGGTTAGGTTAATCTATAACTCTATGTGCCTCAAAGATAACATTGTTCTGACCCCGCAGCCATTCCCCACGATGACTGCATGGATGCCCGCCTGTGTGACAGTGTCAATGTTCCTGTGGCGAGGATCTCAGGTAAATCGTGCCGACTAAACCCAACTGTTTCAAACTCCGCGGAGACCCCCCGTTAATTCCCACGAGGCTGATACAGACGTGCTGGCTCGGATGCCAGTTGTCTGCTTGCAATAAAAAACAAGCAGTGAAGTGGAAAATTACCATGTGTAAATAAGAGTCAGACTGAGTAATGAAGCCTGATGGAATATTTAAAATAATAAATATCGCCACATGCCATTGTTTATGGATTCTCGGTGAAGAGTGGCACAGCTGTGTAGTTAACATATGATGAAACTTCATTGATCACCGCACGAGCGTCGCTTGGCCTGCGTGGATATATGATCCTGCCATTTGTCTGATTTGTAGTCCGTTTGCATCAGTATCTGCTTCAGAGGATAATGAGCTGTAAATTATCATAAAATATCTCATTTGAAAGTGAAGATATGAAATAATACTTGATAGTCGTTTTTTCAGTGTTCAGCGACGATAATTCGACACAACTGAAACTGACTCTTCACATGTTGAGTCACAGGAAAAGTCTTTATATTGCCTTTCTAGCTAAAATTAAGTTTACTGATCATAGAGGTTGACAATTACAATAAATGAAGTCTTCAGACTGACAAAACAGAATATCTATCTATCTATCTATCTATCTATCTATCTATCTATCTATCTATCTATCTATATATATATATATACATATATATATACACACACCACGATGCTGTTGATATGACAGGTTTTATAGACTTTTTTAGAAGAATTCCACCCTGGAAGGCCACATCATGGGCTATAGTCTGCACAGAACTACATCCTGAGAACAGCAGACGAAGAAGGCAAATATTTAATATGAAATATGTAAATGCTAAAGGATTGTGACAGAGGGAGAAATAGAACATCTAACACAGGTGAAGCCGCCCCGCTCGTTCAGCTCTGTTGCATAATTTCTCTACAAGGCTTTTTTCATCCTGTAGACAGGACAGCCTTGTCAGACTGTTGGTTTTATTCTAATAAATAATGCATTTAAGCTGAGAGACTTTGCTGCTTCGGCTCTTTTTTTTTTTTTTTTCCCTTAGCATCCAGGACCTCGCCATTCAGGTTGTGTTTAAGCCTCTCTATTTCCCCGGCACAGTTGACAGGACAAAATGCTCGGCAGTTAACATTTCTGTATCACATTGACATTTTAAAGTGTCTGTTGCTTCAAGTGTGGAAGCACTGAAACGTCCCAGGCATGTTTCCGTCAACTTGAAGAAGACCTCGGGACATCTTCAGCTTGTTTGTGGAGACAAAAGCATCTGTTCTTAAACCTAACGATTTTCGTGTCTTAACCAGATCATAAGCACAGCGCTCTCACACATTACTAAATTGAACCAAAAGCAACCAAAAAAAAATATATGGGCCTTAGTTATAGCTGAAGCATCAGCCAGGTGCTTTGACTTGACAGCAGAAACAGTCTGAAATGTTGAAGGTGAAGCAGACATCCCCTGAATAGTTCTTAATCCAAAAAAAGGGTTTGATGCAGTAAGTACTGCAACCGAACGTTGCAGTACTTGAATTTTTTCATCCATTTTTTTGGCGACCAAAACAGGTATTTTAAGACAGACAATGATTTTTTTCCTGACCCCAACCAAGCGGTGTTCGTGACAAGACAGACAGAAAATTCAACATTCAACAAGAGTAAAGTTGCAACAAAACGAAGCATTCATTTTGAACTTCTTTGTGGTTTTGCAGAAACGTGCTTTCCTTTTGTTTTTTCTGGCCATTTGGTTGTTTGAACAAGAGCAGTGGGAGAAGACTCGTCACCAGCAAAACCATTGTTTTCCTGTGGTACAGCGCACCTGACGTGCACGCCTCCTTGCATGCGCTGGGATCAATGTGACGCCCTTATCAATGTGAAACTCCGCAGCCCCAATCTGCAAGCGCAACACACACAGCACTGTGGTGCGACAAAGTGGACGGAATAGACTCAATGTTCTGCAGCATTCGTGTTTTTTATTGCTGCTTAAATGTAGACTATAAATAGCTGTTTAAAACACATGTCCAGTTGTTGTTCAGATTGGCTGGAATTCTGTGACATTAAAAGCCAAATTGGCAGTCAAAGCAGCAGAAGTCCAGCATCAACTCTCCTGCAGAGGTCACATTCGCGCCCCTTTCCGCTCGGCCCTGCCCCGCGTTGTTTATCCGCTTTTTTTTCTCTCGCACTCTAATTGAAATCACAATTCCCGGGTTTTGGATCAAACACGATCAGAAGTCTGTCTTCTCCCTCACACTGTGTCTCTCGCACATTATTATTCAGCACGATATTCGATACCAGCCCACACTCGGTCAGGGCTTTTTTTTTTTTTTTTTACAGAGTCACACCCACATTGTGTGCTCGCATGCTCACGCATTCAAATGTGAGTCCGGAACGCTCGTGTGGTTGTAAAGTGGGAAAAAGAAAAAACAGCATCTGTGTGAAACAATGAGGTTGGGTTGAATATGAAAATTAATTGAAGAGTTGGTGGAGGTGACATCATGTAGTCGTGGGAAGGGGAAGGTGAGAGATGTACAGAGAGAGCATGAATATAACTTTATATTCTTAATAAAATCTCTGGTGCAACAGTTATAGAACAGTTCTGGGCGGTCTTCCTTTTTCCATGATTAAAGGATCATTCCGGTTTATTATGCCTTTTTCCATTTTAATTGCATTTGTAATCACTGAAATCTCTGTGTAGGGATATTTCACTACAACAAAGTCCAAAGAGGCAAGAACAAGCAGCCAGACCAGACCAGTGGTAGAAGCTGCACATCGTACTCTTATCATCCTTTATGCTGCTCGCATAATAAATTCTCACAGTTAGCATCTGAGCTTTAATTTATGGCCTAATGTTGTCATCAAGGGGCGAGGGGTCGGCGCTGGCCTCTGCCATCAATCTGATAGCCTGCAGGTAATGGCCAAGTTGCATATTGTCACAATTCCAATACATTATTTACTATGAGACATTAAATAGTAATGCGTATTAATAAACAGGCCCAAGGCCAGAGGGCATAACCGCCTTCAGTTTAGTCGTATTTCTCCTTGCTTTCATCAAGGAGACACTTCATAATAAATGTATGGCCAAATCAACACTCAGGGGCCGTTTCTCTTGCCAACACTGCTTTTGTGAAATATGGTTGGCCACTGTCAAACGTTTTTAATACTGAGTAATTATTTCATTATTTCTTTGACTCATCCAGTAGTTTTTTTTTTTTAAATATACCATTGCCAATTTCAATCCCTGTTGAACAGATTTTTCTAAAATTTGCCGTGTCCTACTACTGTCCTTATTATCCTTATTATAGTGGTACAGTCAGTTTCTGTCAATTGACATTATTTCCATTCTTTCACTCTTCAATCACATTTACCACTCCACCTCTGGTACTTGATTTTAATAACCTGAGGTGAATGGGGATGGTGGTGGAGTAACAGGCAAAAAGGCTAACAAGCCAGTGATTGCAGTGTGAGACTCTGATCGGTAGTTCATCTATGGCACACCAATGGATTTTTTTGAAGGAGACCTTGACATACCTCCAACCATGTTTGTTTGTTCAAAATGAAAACAGGATCTTTTCATAACCCTTGTGCATCATAGTCCAAGGTTGACATGTGTACAAATGTGGCATATGACATTCACATGATATGCTTGTTAGCCACCAGTCGGGATATTGAGGGGAAGGCAGTGGTGTTACTACAGGAAAAGGCTGCCAGATGGTCGACCGGAATGCGAGTCCCACCACTGGATGTTTTCAAGCACACCTGGAGACATGTCGCGACCAAAACAAGGAAGTGGGACCATCTCCATCCATGAGCATGGGTAACAAAACAGGTATTCTAAGTGAAACATAGTGTTTTCCTAAACCTAACCAAGTGGCTTTTGTGCCTAAACAGAGCATTTGCTTAGCATTGTGACAAAGGAGAAATAGAAAATGCAACCTAAACAAACATTGTAACAGAATGAAAGTTGCACTTTTAACTTATATGTGATTTAGCAGAACATACTTGCCAAACATTTACTCAGTCAATTGGGTTGTTGTTGTTTTTTTGCTTGTATCTAACCAAATCATAAGCACATGCCATCATAACATAAAATAAAAAATAATAATAATAATAATTCAACCTACAAAAATGTAGTGTTGCAATACAGAGAAATGTTACTTTTTAACTGGTAAAATTGTAGTTGTCATCTAAAACGGAGATTGAACAAAACTGCATGTAATTTGGGCCCCAGCCAGCCGAAATCTAATAAAAGAAAAATAATTAGACTAACTAACAACTCATTCCGTCCAGTTTTGCAGCTGTAACATAACCTTGGCTTCAGTTTGTTACTGAAACGGAAATTCTGGTAACATCTAAGCATGGTATCTTAATATTAATATCCAAAGCCTTTAAATGCTCCTGGTATCACGAGTAACTCTTTACAAACCCATACTCATTTGCTCAAACCCATAGCACTTTATTTAAAATTCTCCAGGGAATCCCTTCCAAAGGTACAAAATAAAAAAAATACAGAATTTTGGAAAAATGTGTATAAAAATTGAACGCCTTGATGTAAGAGTACATTCCTCTGGAGTCTTGCTGGACCCAGTCAATATAAGCACCAAGGCAGTTCACTGAAGTGTTACCAAACCATAATGCATTATGTACTGTATATAAGACCGATGTACACTTTCTGTTTTTTAAGCAACCATGAGGGAAAAAATGGAAAGTTTAAGATTTTAATTACTTCTTGAGCTAAAAGCACTCTCTCTCTCCTGCACTCACCAGCCTCTAAATCACACGCCTCGAGCAAGTGCGCTGGCTGAAAATCCCCTGTGTTCCTTGGATCAATAATAAAATAATGAAATAGACCATATAAAACATCATTGGGCTTTGCCACCCTTTTCATCACATTTGAAATTCAATAAAGATAAATTGTTTCTGGAACTTCTACATTAATATGCATTCGAGCAAATTAGGGATAAGAATAAAATTTTGGGTTATTTGCTATTTTCATTGGCAAATCTAGTATAAATATTATTCTCTGGCTTGGAACAGCCTTAAATTAACTGAAGAATGCATTATGGGAAGCATAACATGATGACTGGAATGAGGGAAAATCAATCAAATACCTTTTATACGCATTTCACAATAGCACAAAAACATTCATCATTAAAATGAGATGGTGGAGTGTAAAACAAACAGATAAACAGATGCTTTCTTCCTCGAATAAGAAAAACATCTGTGGCCTTGTTACCCTCTACTTTATGTCATTTTTATGCCGGTCAAGTGCTGTAAGTGCTCCCACATCTGCTACAGTTTATATAAGATGCAGATGCATCATCTGCTGAGGGTGAGCCCCCCGTGGCTCAGTTAAGTCCTCTCATCATTGATTCATGCTCTCGGGGAAGTCTGACAAATCTCAAACCTTGCTTCTGCAAGAGGACCTTATGGATCTGTCCATGTGAGGAGGAGAGGTGTCCCGGGCTCACATAGCGGAAGTTTGTGGAAGATTAAGTCTGTGCATGAGGGCTCAGTCTTGCATAGTGATTGTGTCTGTGTAAAGAGACAAGAACACACACGTGTTAGAACTTGTATTATGCAGTACATTCCTTGAGGGATTTTTTTTTTTTTTTTTTTTTTTCCATTTGTGCAAACCAAACAACAGAACAGATTCCTGCAAAAAACAAACACAGACACATGTCCCACAATACAGCGAGCCAATAAAAAATTAATTAAAAATGCAAAAAAGGAGGTAACACTTCACAATAAGGTACACAGATGTAAAAAGTTACAGAGGAGCAAGGAAACGACTTGATAGTCAATGCATCGGCAAGGAGTCATTCCAGAGTAACTAGCAGTATTTTCAAGTAAAGTGCAACATCATGCTGAGTAGTTGCCCACTAGACTAGTAAAATACTAATTACTTAATCATTAGCTACTGTTTCTGTGTGCCTTCAAGTGAGTATCTCCCAGTCTGTTCTAACTCATCATTATCTACTATATAATCGTTGAATCATTGCTATTTAGGAATTACTCATTAACAATTCATTATCTATCAAGTCGTTCCGGATTCATTCCTTACTTGCTTCTCAGCATCTACTCACATTTTTGTGTACGTTATTGTAAAGTGTTACCAAAGAGCTTACAAATATTGGTGTCTTGATGATCCAAATGGTCGGGACGTTAACCAAATTGCTAGGCACAACTGTCTGTTTAATGAACGCAACAAAAACATGATACAATACGTATCCACTATAATGAATTCTGCCTTTTCCTCAACCGTTTCTGGGGCCCCATTTCTCCAAATTTGCAGCCTACAGACCACAATCTTTAACATTACATAATTGCATTCATTTTTCACATCGCATGCTTGCAACTCGAGCAGGTGCACACAAGAATAAATGTATTCAAAGTCAACAATAACAATAATTTGTGAAATTTGTGACTCAACCGGTAACAGCAAAACGGTGTGAAAACACTCCATTTCTGCCCCTTTAGGTTTCGCTAGCAGTGCTCTCAATCCTAATTTCCTCCTCATTTTTAATGAAAACACCATTTTAAAACAAACAAATGCATTAGAATGTGTTTCTTGGCCCTCCTCGGCCCACGGAAATATTTGGAGAGAAGATGGAGTAAAAAATCTCTACAGGCGAAAAGGTGTGCTAGAGGAAATAGAAGCAGAGCCAATTGTTAACACACCGCTCAGCGAGTAAAATACTGAAAGGATGAAAAATCCATGTACAAAGCAAGAGAGTGATTGAGTCAGGACCCTCGATGATTCTGAAAAAGGGTCATGGAACGTGTCAGGTCAGAAGTTGTTTAATTCCAAAACCAGGCATGTGTGCTTTTGTTATCTGCCTCTCGCGGTGCCGCCGCTTGAAATATGTAATAAAAATGTTTGTTCGAGAACCCTGCAGGGACATCGCTGAAATGTATTTATCAATCTGCCCTTGAATAATTTCTGTCCTCTTTCTTTAGCCTCCGTTGCGAGCTACTTCCCCGAGGTCTCCTGAGTACAAATCCTGAGCTGTATACCAAGGCATTGAGAAGAAGTGAAATATGTCAGAAGCTGGCGTTCAGTTGGAGCTGAATTCAGATTGACAGCGAGGAAGCCGCAGCCGAGGTTATAGAGGTTATCGAGAGGGTTCAGTTCCTGTGGAGATGCTAACTGTTGATGCGTAGCTGCAGTGGCAGCGCAGGTGAGTGCGTCTGGGTGCTCTGTGGAGTGTGACGCACCTTGCTCCTGAGGCGATTCAGGGAAGATAGGAGAAAGGGTGGGTGGGGCGGGGGTCAAGATGGAGTAGCGTCGCCTTCTGGCTTGTCACACACTGCTGCGCACAGTCAGCGTGAGAGTCTCTACATGTATGCTCCATTTATAGAGTTAAAGTGTTTGCACTGCCTGAATTATTCATTGTTTTGCCCGACGCACACAAACAGCACTTCAAACGTTTAAAAAAAAAAATAAGAAAAGAAAAAACACATGCTCGCATCTGATATTGAAAAACTTTAATCACGGTACAGAAATGGCGTCCTCTGCCTTCATCTTTGTTGAGCTGCGTTGCATCATGTTGTGCAACGTCCCTCTTGCGGTTACTAGTTCGCTAAAAAAGCGGCTCCTCCTGCCACACAGTCGCTTGGATGAGACTTTATTGTGACAGTGAGTGGAGGTCCCCAGTGACTTCCTGTCCACTGATGTGTTTGCCGCAAGCATCATGAGTAACGGCGCTCAATTTCCATGTTTTGACATAAGAGGGGACACTTGATAAATAGTTTGAGGACCTGAGCACATAAATGGGGCATAAATAATGCATAAATTAAGTGCCATTTTATGGAGAGATGTCGGTGCGTTTCTCCAATAACGGGAAGATTAATGACCTGACTGTGGAGGGGGGAAATACTGCATAGGAGCGCGGCAGAAGGATCAAAGGGATGAGCCCACACTCTGACTGTTTTCAATCAATATACGCGTGTATTTACAGAGACCGGATGGATGATGCAAGCAAAGCAAACCTGGGTTGAAGTTCTCTGGGATTAAAAAAAAAAGAGTCGGCATTTAGTATGACAACTTACTCTGGAGAAAAAGCTGCCTTCCTCTCCAGCAGTGCTGGATACTTTTTGAGGGCTTCGGGTCCTGATAGACTACATGACTTGATAGAACCCATCCATTGTCTCACATGGCCTATTGCATTCAGTTACAAGTTGCACTGTGAACACGGTGCAAAGACAAAAAGCCGACAGCCAGCTGACAGCCAACATTCAGGTGCAGGCCAACATTGGCGTGAGAGGTAAGAAATAATAAGTGGGCAGACCACGGTGTTGCGATCCATCCATACATCCATCCATCCATCCATTGTCTGTTACAGCTTATCCTTTGCAGGTTCATGGCTGGAGCTGATCCGAGCTGACATTGGGGTGAGCGGCGGGGTAAATCACAGTTTATCACAGGGCTATGATGGCGAGATGAGATGAACAAAACAAACTCGCTCCCAGCATTATCACTGAAAGTAAAGCGAGGTCAAAGGCTAAAAGCAAGAACTGAAAACTGCACTGGATGGGTTAAATCATTGATTCCGAAGAATAAACAGTCAGTCAAAAAAGCTCTAGCTCTAGCCTGGCCATTTAACATGTTCAATTTGGCCGACAGGGACTATCCAGTGTGTCAGTATTGACTAGTCTAGTCCGGTCAAGTTGATGGTAAACCACAAATGGCTCAATGTCGCCTGACAGTGCCAGATACAGTGTGGCAGAGTGAACCGTCTTGCCTGGAAAGCATCTCCCTAAAGACCACCATCATAAAAGACGTCAGTAAAACTACTGACAGATATATGTATTAAATGGCAGATAAGATCGATTGTAACTGTATTAAGAACTTTTAGCCAGGCTTTGCCGTATTTCAGTCGGGATGGCAATTGTTGGTTGGTCACGCCTTCACAACAACTATCGGATGATTACCAAATATTGTTACAGTTATTTGTGGTGCCCAGTGGAAGAACTCTTCAGATTTTTCTCATAATTGTCACTTGTCTGGTGAAAAATATCAATATTTACTCAGCAGATTGGTGCAAATTTGTGGTGCAGCATCACAGAATTGGCATTATTTGTGATTTTTGTTGACTATCTGAGAGAATGTTGGATGGATTTCCAGGACATTTGGTTCACATATTTGTGTTGTTTTTTTTTTTGTTTTGTTTTTTTTTCAGTACTTTTCAGCTGCAATTTGTGTTTAGAGCTAATTAGAAAAGAGACCTGACTAGCACATACAGATTTTTGGTGTCATGTCAGTGGAACCTGATGAATGATTGAGTCCTAATTTTGTGTCCATTGCTTTCTTATCAAACAACCCTGTATCCTGTAGACGTGTCTGATGATTATTTTGCAGCCTTGCCTCAAATTAAGTGTTCCCGACTTTGACAAATTAAGGTTATCATGTCGTCATGCCCCTTCTGTCTGCCCTATCCAAGTGGCTTAATGACCCAACACAGTGGCTAGACGTCGCTTAACTGGACAATACATGTCCGATCGAATCACCAAGTAACGTTAGGTGTTGTTTTTACATGACCAACCTTTTAGTAAGTGTTCTAGGTTGCACTAACATTTAGTCAGAGATTACAGTCATGTTTACCGATCTACTATAATGTACGACTGTACTCCAGCAGACTCCTACAGCGATTTGCTAGCATTACAGTAAATATCCATGTGTCTTACATGCCTCAAATTACGGTTGTGGCTTGGTCTTACCCCAAGAGAAGCATGCTTGTGATAGCATTGAGCTCAAAGCACCAATGTGTCTCTGAGTACATCATATGCCATAGGCTGCACAGTGCCCATCAGGTAGAGATAAAAAAAAAAAAAAAACCCTCTTGGCAAAGGTGCCCCAAATGAATACCACTTCAGATCACTGCACCAGTTTTTTATGATGACTGTGTTAAAAAGAGCGAGATGAAATGCTCCAAGCTAGGGCCCGATTCATTCCCACGTTTGAGCACTTGGCACAAGTGGATTAGAGTCATCCTCTGAACGAAGTGGGCTGAATCCCTGCACACATGAACGGCACCAAGTAATATCTTGATACGGGCCTTTGCAAACTCTTATTTGATATGGTGGTTGAAATTGTGATACAAAGCAGAACAGCCAGGGGTGAAATAAAAACACATTCCGAAATCACTCTCTCATAATGTGACAGGCGAATTTGATTGTGGCCACACACACAAAAAAAAAATAAAAGTTCAGCACTGTTCCTGTGGGCCTGGTTGTCATAACAGCATCGTACGTCCATGGTCAGTGATTCCCATCTGCCACTCGATGCATCACCTTCCTGAGGCCACGGTTACCACACATGTCCGTATCACCTACCTGTAGTTCAGTATCGTTTCCTCTCCGACATGGAGATGCGTGTCCATGCGACTCTGAAGGTGGTTAGACTGACAGTCATGCTAATGACAGCAGACAGCTATGTGTGTGTCTCTTAGCCATTTCCTGCATGTCGGGGCATTCAGACATCGGCAGCTGTCCTCTTTGGTTTTCTATCCCTAGAGCTCGGAGAGGACCTGACACTGTGCCTCCCTGACACAGAAACCTCCTGCACCCCTGGGCCACTGTCTGGCCATAGAACCTGAAAAAAAAAAAAGAAAGAGATATCACCAGCAGAAGGTCATGAAGAATATCCCCGCCATCACTCAGAGCTGATCTAATGTTCACTGTGGCATAACTGATGACTGATGTAATTGACATTGCATAACTAATCTTACATATTCCACAGGGGCTGATGATAGTTTCCCCCCGCAGATGAGCTAAAGACTTTAGAAAGTCTGAACAGTGGAAAAGGTGACCTGCGGCTCATCTAATCTAAATAGGGGGAACGACACTTAAAATTCATGGGGACAATCTCTGCGGTCTTGTTCATTTGGAGTTCTCCCTAATTCGCCAAGGAGAAACGGGATGATGGCAAATTGAAAATAATTGCGGTGATTATGGCAACATCTGTAATGTTGGATAAATGTAGGTCAAGGGCAAATATCATCTTTGCAGGGACACTATCCTTGGCGCCACCATCTTTCCCCATTAACTTTCGGGCGTCTGGGCATATTTCAAATTGACTTAACAGTGTAATCCATAACATGTTTCCTCATTTAAGGGAAGAAAAAAAATGTGTGACAATTCCTCAGATTGTTATTGTTAAACTGCATTTTTTTTATGCATTACCAAACAGGATTTCAGAAGCCAAACAGCGCAGCTGTTTTTTTAATAGATTTTTTTCCAGTTGTAAATGCTACCTTTGAGTGTCTTTATCCTGATGAATATTCAGTTTACTTGGTGACTAGCCAAGTGACTAGATGACTCTTTGCAGGTTTTTAAGCAAGAAATTATATTATCCCAGCCTTAAAGGGGGAAAAAAATTAAAAATAATTAAAAGATGAAATAAGAAAAACAGAACAAGCTGGAGTTACAAATTCAAAATTAAGAGTGTTTTTTTTTTTTGTGGGCTTCTGTGTGCAAAAGCACTCAGCAGTTGGATTTTCTTATTTACATATATATATGTAATTACCCATGTTCAACTATATACTATACTGTTGTTATTAGTGCTGAAAGTTTGAGACAATTTTAGACCTCGGCTGCCTGGTTTTGTCAAGCATATGACCGAACCTGATGACAGAGGTGTGATACTGAAGGTAAAATGTTGGAGGACTGTTTTATTTAACAGCAAGAGGTACCTTCCTTCCCATTTTCCATGACATCAGTCGGAACATTCATTACATGTACCTGTTTGTTTGTCCTTGATGAGATTCATTGTGTGGCTGGAGGCTCGAGGGAAAAACTGAAATTGTTACATACTTACAATTGTTGTAAGTGCTGAAGCAAAGAGAGATGAATTCAGAAGAACTTGAAAGAATGTGTTGGAGAATTTTAGATAAGTGCCACCATTTGTGAAAGCAGCTAAAAAAGCTTCAGTGCAGTTGCGAAGCAGGAAGTTTACGCGAGGTCGCCATGAATGGAGGAATGTACAGATCTGACTCGGACACCAAGAGCGTGACCTGTCTCTTACCTACAATTGACCAATCTTGACCATTCTTTAACAATAGGAGTAGCAGAGAGAAAGATGTCCGTACCAGAATGTCATGTCATGTGGGACGTACTGCTTTGTAGAGTAGTGTGCAAGCGACCACCTACTCCTGACTGAACACCCAGGAGACTTGGCATAATGCAGTGATTCCCTGCCAGGGTTACTTAACCGCAGTTGTCGGGGGTTAGGTAGAGATTAACTAATGCACAAAATATAAAAAAGAAAAAGCTACTTTTCATATTGAGTCAGCTGTGACACCAGTACAGCATGAGTTGCATTAGAAAGCGCATGAAATCTAGTTAAGAACAAATGGCAAAATAGCTAAAAGCAATGGATAAATCAAAACCTTAGAGAAAGGGAATGATAAATCGTTAAAAGGTTAGCTAAAAATAAGGGATACATAATTGTTGCATCAGCTAGAAGGCCTAAAAAAAAGGTTTAAACGTTTGGGAAAAGCAATAGACAAATTGGAAGCTAAAGGCTAACTGAAAATTTCTTGAAATGTAAGCTAAAAGCAAAAGATAAGTACCGGAAACATAACTAGAAAACAAAGAAAAACATAGACTACATAGTTGAAACATCAGCTACAAACACATAGGCCTAAAGTGGAAATGTTGGTTTAAAACAAAGGATACATAGTTGCAATGATGGCAATGACATACATAAATAGTTGAAACATTAGCTAAAAACAACTGATAAATAGTTGAAATGTTAGCTTGAACAACGAATAGAAAGTTGAAGTGCAAGCGAGACACAATGGATAACTAAATCGTTGAAACATTAGCTGAAAAAACAGTGGATAAAGAGTTGAAATGATAGCCAAAGTAACCAGATAGGGGGAACATCAGCTAAAATTAATGGAAAAAAGTTGAGACATGAGCAAAAAATGGCATTAGCTTTATGAAATGTTGTAAATAAATAGCTGCAAGTTGAAGCACGAGGCTACTGTACTGCACTTCATTAAGCTAAAGTCAACAGTTCAATTTCACTCGAAAAATATATCTTAATAGCTTTACTATAATTAATAGTTTTAAATAACATCCAGTTAAAAATAAATTCAGTCAAACAATAAATCATGAACACTGTTGTGCTATATTAGATTCATTATTTATGTTACCTTTGTGAGCCTACGCAATGGACTTGGATTATCATGTCAAAACAAAAGCACTACAGTAATTACAGCTGTCAAGTTATAACAGAGATGACTTGTTTCATTTGCTAATTTAGAGCATGCTAATTACTAGTATCTATCTATCTATCTATCTATCCATCTATCTGTCTAAGAAAAGGTATTTTCCTCCACAAAGATGTTGCAACTGTCAAGGGCTCACACAGTGATATTTCCCCTCTGAAAACCACTTTTAAACATTAAAAAAAAAGTTATTTAAGACCTCGCACAGCCCTCTGTTCAAAGTGGCGAGGCAGACAGCAGACAGAGAATGGTCACTTAAGAACCTGACGCTGAAGCAGAGGCCATTCCATTCCATTAAGCAGAGAGACAGCTGCCTTTTCTCTTGACAGTGTCAGATTTGTGACTGCAAAATATGGCACATTGATCTGTGATGTCATGGCGTGGCATAAAAACCTTCAACATCTTTAACAAGGAGTGCCACTCAGAGCTTTTACACGCCGCCCTTGTGGTCCGCGTCCGCTGTTTCCTGCTTGTGAACTGCAGTGGACTTCGGGGGTAACGGGAGGTGTGATGTGTGTTATTGCTCCCGGGCCTGATACGAGCAGCGCAGTGTAGAAAGGCAAACTGTTCGGGCCGACAGCCTACTTTATAATGAAAGCTACTCTAATGAGGTGGCATTCCAGGACTTCTTTGATGACTTCAAAATCTTTGATACAGCATAATAATAGCTCAGAGGTTTTTTTTTCAGGAGATTTTTCTGAGGCCTCAAACTGAATATGAGATTTTTATCACAGCACCAAGACCCACTGGAGTCCTCTTGAGAGTTTTGTGACTCGGAGAGTATTTACAACAGATCTTTCTCATTTAAAGCTAAAATGTAAGTAACATCCAGATATTGCTCTGCCCTAATCTCTCCATTCTAAAGTCGAGGCTTTAACAGATCATTTGTGAGCTTGATGTTTACAGCGTTTTACGCTATTTAAAGTGTAAATTGGAGCAGCTGTTTCAATACCCAGAGCGATGAAGAGCTCCTTCTCACTGCCGTGAGTGTCATCACACTATTGAGACTGGTGCTTGGAGAGAATTGGGTTCCAGCAGCAAGGGGATCAAGGACAATGCATTGTTTTGAACATCAGTTGCGGGTTGGACAATGGTCAAATCTGGTTTTATTTCAGTTTACTGCAAGAATTACTGTGATAGAGAGATTTTTTTAATGTTACTGAGAGATGGATTTTACAATTTAAAGGTGCACTATGTAATTTTGGGGAAGACATTCTAATTCTTCGTTTTCATAACTGAATTAATTGAATGAACAAACTGACCTTAAAGGACACCACACTTTCATACTGTTTTACTTTGTTTATATTTGGCGGACCCTGCCACTTTTCTAGATTCAACCAGTGTTCTTGAGACCTTATTTTCCTCTGAGAAGAGCGTGTTTACTCAGTTATGGAAAAATAAATATGTCTTAGTTTGTATTATCAACTCAATGCCATTGTAAATATTTGGATATAGTTTGAATTTCTAGAAAATAAAACTACATAGTGTCCCATTAAGCACATAAATACAACATGATAATAACATTACACATCAAAATCCCTCAACCCCTTTCTTAATTGCTCTTTCATGAAAATCTTGTTTTATATGCATGAATGTTTTTTACATACATTATGCAAAGGATGTATAATGCATGCATGAAAGCAAATTACAAGATATGGCAAAGGCCTGGCTGATTATTCCAGGCTGATGTTCATGTGGACAAACCAAGATCACTACTCTGCACCCTCGTTCTAATGTTTTCAGATAAATTCCATTGCCCACACACTTGCTAACGTTAGGGTTGCTAATGTGAGCTCGCTGTCGTTAAGGTTGCCAATGCGAGCTAATGTGTACATCCCTAACACTAGCTAGCTAAATTGTAAACTCTCTTACAGATAGCTTTAACAATCAATTTAGATCCAGCATTTTCTTTTAGACTATTAAATCACAATTATGATAATGTTTTTAAAGAAACAAAATACTTCTCCACATAACTTTAAAAAAAGTGATTTCACTACATACGAATGTTGTCGACACGGACTTAAACATTTATTTGGAAATGTTCCCCGCTTTACGAATGTGGCCAAAGAGCGGTTAAAAAAAACAACTGCTCTATCGGCGCTCACCTTGCAGCAAAATCAAACAGAATTTGAGGTATAGCAGTGTATAAACATGGGTGGTATTATTCTGTTTCTTATAAGTGCTGGGGAATTATAAGACACTTGAGAGGAACGAGGGGCTGCTGGGAAGTCATAACTTGATCATATCCCACAGCCCTCATTAAGCTATAGAAGCAATCCCTGCCTGTAGGAATTGATGACAATATGATTCACATTCAAAGCCTGACATGGTTGAATTAAGTCTGCCTCCAAGACATCCCCAGTATTTTTCTCCTCTGTATGGAATTCATTTATAATCACAGACGGTGGATTATATTTTCAGGTGCTTTATCGCTTCAAATCCCTGTTCTGCATTGTCAGAGTTTATTCTAACGGGCAGAGTAATTTCTTTTATCAGGGATCCTGGAATCTCCTGCTCGTAATGAAGAGTTTCCTTGCATCTTTAAATTCTTCTTCGTTCCTTCCCCCAATCTCATAATTAAGTCAGAATATGTGCTGTAAAGGCTGAACTCTCCTGAAACAAACCCTGAGAATTCTCCGCCATCTGCTCGGCTCCTCTCTTTCTTCACTGCTGCCTCCCTGCATCGCAGCTATCATCTGGAATATCTATTACTGCGGGCATGATCATTGTGCCAGCATGCACTGAAAACACACTCACAAGAGTGCAGTCGGACAAAATGATCTGCCAAAACACTATAATTAATAGATAATGATCTTAGCTGAAGCAGATTGGTCTAACTTGATTTTCATCCGGATTTTAAACATCTACAGTGCTTTTTTTCTTACATGCCCTCTATTTTGTTTGTATGAAAAGGGGGAAAAAAGGCAGATAAAATGCATCCATCCATCCCTCAATCATCTATAACCACTTATCCTTTGAAGGGGTTAGGGGGGGAATGGAGTTGATCAAAGCTAACATTGTCGAGTGGCGGGGTCCACCTGTCTCATGACCAGATTGTGAAATGCCAATCAAAATAAGATACAGAATAGTTTTTTTCGATGTCGGATCTGAACCATTAGCCCAAAGCGTAGGTGTGCGACGATCTGGTAACGAGATTCAGTCAACTGTCTCTCTCCAGAATCCCTTTAAAAGTTACATGATGTTGCTTTAAACATCAAAACATCTCTCATATCATGTTTTTTTTAATTATTTTTTGACTCATTTTGCCATATTTTTAGACAATTTTTGATTAAAAAAAATATATTAAAGGCACATGATGATCCTCAAATAGACTGTGAAGTGAGGGCAAGCTGTGGAGTGACACCAAATATCACAAATCTGGGCCTTGACATGTGGATCCTTGCTTTTACAAACATATTTAGTCCTTTTTAAGTACTGGACTATAACACATTAAAATATACAATACAGTTACATTTTTATCTCTCTCCCCGCCCCTCCACTGTCGCTCTCCTTCCTTTTTGCCACTTTGACGCGGCTGTTGAAATGGTCCAGCGACTGAAAGCCAGGTATGAATGAACGGGCTGTCTCCTGCATAATTGGAAGCATTCATTGATTAATGATTTTGTGCATGCAGGCGTCAGAATTAGCAGCTCCTGCTGAGAATGAGGATTCTGTATAATCAGCCGATTTGCTCTCATTCTCATCCTTCAAGAGCGCCAGGCTTGTCATTTTGCCGCAGACTCGCATTGTTTAATGTGAGACTATCATTCCAGCTGTGGTCGGCTCATCAGAAATAAAATGCTCCCACATGTTACATAAAACCGGATCCTTCTCGACGCAAGATGTATGGGAGGCTTTTCTGCGCGGCATCAGAAGTCATTTAGTCCTCCCCGAGGCATCGTGGCAGCGAAGAAGTGTCAGTTTTCTATCATGGGAAATTTGTTTGTTGTTGTTCAAAAAGGAAGATGTCAAGATCTTTAGCAGATGTGTGTCAAAAAAGGGTGACGATCACATGGCACTGTGGCGCTTTCAAATGTGGGCTGTATTGTGTATTGCTCAATTTAATGCCTTTATTTATCACATTGTTTTAATTTCTTATTTTCATCAAAGCCCCTCTAGGGACAGGTGCTGCAAATAAGCATCAGTTACAAACAATATGATACTTGCAATAGAGAGCTGTTTCAGTTTGTCTATGTATATTGTATTTGACCCATATATATATATATATATATATTATATATATATATATATATATATATATAGATATATATGTGTGTGTGTGTGTGAATAATTCATAACTATGGCCATCCTATGAGTTATCAATTAGAGGAAAAAAGACAGTTTTCCATTAATAAACCAGGACCATACATTTTCATGAGGACATGTTGTCAACAATTTTCATTTGAAGTCCCACTCAGAAATGTATCCTCTTCTCCATAAGAAGACATGTGACCTCATCAAGGTTATTTTCACGATCAGGCGGCGAAATGATCATTTGACATGTGAACTGAATAATTTGTGTATGTGAAAATAGGTGTGTGTGAAAATATCATGTTTTGCTCAATTAATCATCACAATTCAGTTCTTTGTTGAAAGGATCAACAAACAACACAGTCTCACTCCCAACTCGTAAAATACAGCAGTTTGGTCTGTGGCCTTTTGCATAATGGGACATATTGTTATTCCTTCTCAAACTGTGGTTTGTTTAGGGTTAGGCACCAAAACTACTATGTTAGGTTTCAGAAAACATCCTGCTTTGTGTTAAAATACAGTTCAGTCACTTACATTACATTTCGTTTAATATTGTACTAAGTTAACCTGCCTACGCAACATAACATTAGCAGTCACACGCAGAATGCAAACGCTTGTTTCCTGGAAGAAAGTCCTGCACTTTTAAAAGTGATTGTTACGGCTTGTCAGGTTCTGCGGTGGACTTTTGTGGTTTTGGTGTTTTCTGCTTTGTTGTGCTTGTATAGGTGCAGTAAGAGGCCTGGCAGAGTTTCACCTCACCGGAGTTGCAGACGCACAGGTACAACAGTAGGTTGGCAGTCAGCGTTGGCTTAAAAACCCTGGTCTTCACACTACCTGCTGCCAGATGATGTCTGAATTTCGTGTCTTACTTGGAAACCTTATTGTCTCTTTGTTTTACCTCCAGTGTCACCTGCAGTCCCAACTACCAGCTCTCAGCAAACAGCACCCTCGCCTTGAGCTCAACCATCACACACGCCACCAAGTCCACTAGCGCTACAGTGATGACCTCTCCTCCAACACCTCTCCTCTCCAGCAGCCTCTCCAGCCAGAGTTTGCTACACCTTGCCCCCTGCACATTTCGTTACTGCTGCATCAATAAATCTGCCTGCGCTCCTACTCCTGCCTCCCTGTCCGCCTTTGGGTCCTGCCCCGCACCACACAGCGTAACAGTAATGCTACCGGGGTGACTGCAATGTCAAACTTAGAAACATAGGGCCACTGACCAGGCTGCTGTGCCTGATGTGCTGGGAGTGAGTATGGGCTGGAGTCATTGCTGCAGTATTTCCTCAAGAAGAAGAAAGGAAAGATTTTTATTGCAGATAACACGCTGCATGTTCTTTAAATTCACATGCTCAAAGTTATAGTACATTGCACAAGTACATTCTATTTCTATTGGTGGTTTGAACTAAAGGCCAACTCTCTACACTTAAAAATGTAAATCACAAAAAACTCTGATACCACTGTATGAAAGCTGTACACAGGGAAGCTTTTCATTAACGTTAGAGAATCACACATGGCAATGACAACTACTACACCTTCAATAAAGAGGGTAATTAAATGATCTTGACCATAAATCAAACATTTGGTTGGAAATAACAACAATACTAATATTCTACAGCCATACCAGTGGCTCTGTCAGGCTGTAGGCATGACCACGGTTCTAGTTAAATGCCAGCACATCTTACAGCAGTTTAGTGTGCTAGCATGCTAACCTTTACAAATTGGCGTTGATCTTGAACTACATCTGGGATTTGGTATTGTTAGTTTAGTAGATATTTGGTCATAAGCTATTCAGTTCATCTTCATCCATCGACAAGTTGTTGCTGCATTTCAGTTTTGACCAAAGTGCTAGCAGACGTTTGCATGTCACATTATACATTCTTAGTCATTACACTGTAAGAAGGCCTTGATATTCCTACTCGGCCACATTATCTAAAAAATATGTTGGACGTATTCATCATTTATACAGGACTAACGATGTTAAGTCTTGGAATCAGAAGTACCATAGGCGTCTATCATTAGGGATGTAGTAACATTACGAGGCCTCATAGTGAGTCCTTTAAGCCCGTCTCGAGGAAGAATCTCATCTACATACACACAATATATGCAGTCTGATGATCGAAACCGCTCTCATCACTCGAAAGCTCCGACTGTTACTCACCTTGCCGCCTTCCTTCTGCTCCTACCTGTCCTGCATCATTAACCGCCCCGCAGCCGGTCCTTTTTCAACAGACACCGGCCCCTCAAGCTAGAATATGAATTCCAGCTAATCACTGTTTCTCGCGTGTGGGGAAAGGAACACAAACTCGCCCGCAATATAGTCTACTTTATCCAAGGTCCCCTCAGCAATCTTATGGCATAAGGACGCTAATGCAATAAGATGAAATTGCAAAGGGATCCAGAAAGTGTTCTTCTCCTTGTTTCGGTCCGATGAGAATCTGCTGGCAGGCGTTTCTGTGTCACATTGCTCGAATGTTGTTGTGGGAAATTCTGCAAAAAAAAAAAAAATACCATCTGCCAAATGCAAGAGTATGTGCGAGTCCTAACATTTTTGTCCGCTCCATTTTTGTCTGATTAGAGATTTACCAGTGCAGGCATGTGTGCTGGGGTGTTTGTATTTCAATGTGTGTGAGTGTACATTGTGTTCACATTAAAAAGCATGCATTGTGTTCATCAAGTTAGTTAAGGCCCCCGGGCTCAATGGAAACAGAGCACAAAATGCACCGCAGGCCAATTAACATTTAACACAAGGTAGCTACACATCTACTCCGTCATCTCACACGTACGCACGGATAGTCCCTAAGGCCAAATATGATGTTGAGTGTAAACTGTAACCTTCCTCCTTTGAATCTAAGCCTCTATAATACAAAAGCGATGACGCATATGCTGTGGTTGAGAGTAGAAATACTTAAACAGACCCTTTGTGTTAATCAGTGTGTTCCAGAAAGGCCTCTGCTTAAAGTCCTAAAGGTTTCTGTCCTGGTTGACCTGCTGACACCTGCGGTTGCCTTGGTAACAACGAGTGAGGTTTTGTATTATAGCAAACACTGCTCGAGCAGCTACTTTGCTGCGGCCACACAAACTCATGTTGTTTTAATAAATGTCAGGCAAAAATCAGCCAGGGTTCACCCCCATCATGCTACGCTGGTTTCATGCTCGACAGCAGAGCACGGCGGACTGGTTTACCCTCGTTGTTGAGGTTTGGTTGGAGGCCACTTCATCTAACATCCTTCCAATTCCTCCCTGCAATTTTGAAAACTGGTCCACTGTAAAACAAAAGAAAACACAACATATCTGAAAGTGACTGTTGCTCCTAATGTGAACCAGCACCAGGAGGATGTTCCATTTGTATCAGCAGTAACTTAATACAACAGCTCCATATTTTTGAGTGCTGGATAAACTGCAATCAACAAGGCTGATATCAAGGATATAAGTTAAAACTGGATCTCATGCTTGTAAATCCCCTAATCTCTACTACTAGATTTCTGTATAAAATGCAGAGTCTGGAGACAAGGGATTTTGGCATCAGATGTGTTTTTGGTTTCCATCTGAGCAGGTTTTGGTTGCATGCAGGTAAACAGTTTGGTGGCGAGCAAAACAGACCGCAGAACACAGAAACCCCATAGGTTCCAAATGCAGGCAGGTCATTACAACACATATTTAGGTTTTATTCTCTGGCGACTACCTCGCGGCTTTAGCTGAGGGCGTGAGGGGAGACAGAATAAAGAGAGACAACAGCCTACAGGCAGGGGGTCGGGAAGGGTGGACAGGTTAAATAAGCGCTGGACTTTCATCAGAAAACTGCAGTACATGTCCAGTGCGAAACCGTGAGTCAACGGTGTGTAACACCGAAGTAACATCGTTACTGTGCATGACATGGTCACCTAGTGACCTGGGTAACATCGGTATGGTAAGGTAGTGATTTAAAGCCAACTATGCTATTCTGTTGTAAACCTAACCAATTATTATTCTTGTCTTAACCTAACCAAGTAGTTATGTTGCCTAACATTAATTTCGTAATTTCTCTTGCCAAAATGCAACCAAACTGCGACTGTTTCGATGGCAACAGTGAAATATGTTGTTTCGGAAACACAGAGACAATTGACCAATTCAGTTATGAGGCTGCATTGGTAAGAAGTAAATAATGATGTGAAATCATAAAAAAACATCATAACTCCACTACAATGGAATTTCTCTTGTTGATTCCAACTCTGTCTTCTAGAAATCAAATTTGTAACAAATTTGCAACAGCAAATATATTTTGTAGGAAGACTAATGCCGCCTGGATTATGTGTTCTGTTTACACAACTGGGGAAGTGTTGTTCATTAACATATCTGGCAAGTCTGTAAATGCAGATATTGAATGTATCAGCAAACAATTCTTTGATCGCATACTTCATGTGTTTTCAGACAAAATATTTGATCTGGCAACACAATACCTGCTTCTTGCAACTGAGGTAGGATCAAACTTTTTTTTAATCGTCGCAGGAAGACAAAAAAAAACAGCAGTCAATCCGAATCCCAGTCATCAAGGTCCTGCGTGGTACATAAATGAAGCACTTTATTCACTGGGATAAAACAAGGCCTCTGAACACAAATCCCAGCAGTGATAATGTTTGTCATCACAACATAAATTAGATGCACTGAGACTTGTTTCTATGAGCCCTGGGTTGTTCATTCAAACTACACCAGCGCGCATGAAGTTCAGAACTTGCATGGTCCTGCTGTGTGACAGAAACAGCCGCAGTCCCACAGTAACGAGATCTGCACGGCTAGACGCCCTCCCCCCTTACTTGTGAAATAACACACTTTATTTCACATTGTTAACATAGAACATCTACATTTCACAAATGCATCATTAATAAGCAGTCGCTCGTGTGAAAGTATTATTTATAGCTGATTAATTTTCATGTTTTATGAATGAGATCCAAATAGGATGTTAACAACAACCCTCCTCTTTCTCCTTCCCCTCAATTAGCGCATGTATGCCGATTAGGATTTCCTGGTACAGGCAGTCAGACGTTATTTGAATTGCGGAGAAAGCGTCCTCCACTGTTGCATCGCGTCGGACTGAGTTGTATCATATTGCACCACATGATACTGCAGGGAGACATCAGGGCTGAATCAAATCGTATCGATCTGTTGTCTGCTTGGAAATGTCTGAGTAGATGAGGCGCGCACGCTCACAGCAATAACAATGCCTCACAGCCAAGGGCAAAGGTTTCATCGCAACTTTAGGCGGAGGAGGGGGGGTGTAGTTATCAATCTCTCTTAGTGAATCAGAAGGGTTGAACACATCTTGTAAATAGACAGTAGAAAGGCGATTTAAAGTGAGAATTTAAGTAAAAATGTTTTCACGTTTTCTATGTCATAATTGCTTTTTTATTCGACTGTATATCTCATGGGTCTTTCTGATTTGGCTGGGTCTTGCTGAGATAAAGACAATTTTCCAGCCTGCTGGACAATAAAGAAAGTAAACACTCCAAACAGTAAACACATCAGTCTGTGGGATGGAAGGCATGCACTCATCTCTCCCAATATTTAAAGGCAATAATACCGGTAAAAAGGTTTTGGGTTTTCAATTCCACTCTATAGCATGAACTGTAGCACAGCGAGGACTGAAGAAGCTCAGATTCAACCATAAAGTGATGAGAAAAAATGTGGAGATCTTCAGATGGACTAAAATATAGCTTCACAGCGCTCAAACCTGCAGCGGGAACGCGACCAGAAGCGCCGAGAGCTGGGGGAGTGCGCCATGCACTTTTGATTTCATAGCTTCATGTCTGACATTTACGTGGTGTCCCTCCCACTCTCTTCCTTTAATCTTCCTGTTTCTTTATAGTCCCTTCTTTGTAAATGAGCAGAAAACGTCATAAAAAACAACCTCAGAAAGCCTGATCTCATAGCATCCGCTATTCTTTTAATCTGCTCAGCTATTCGAGCATCAAGCTGACCCTCGTGAGAAGCTGCTCACCTTATTGGGTACCTCTTCATGAAGTGCGTCTTTGTTTCTGCTCATCATATTCATAGAATCTTTACCACTTCTGTCGCCCTCCTCCATGATTGAACTCAAAAGCTCAGAGCGTCTGTTCTCTCTCGCTCTCTATAGCTCGTGACGCTAAAAATCCTCGGAGCTAGTGCCCCTGATTAGCAGCTCTGCGGACCCAGGAGATAATCTGTCATTGCACATAAGATGTGTGAGCGCACTGTTATGCTATATTAGATTCATTATTAATGTTACCTTTGTGAGCCTATATAAAGGGCTTGGATTAGCATTTCAAAACAAAAGCTCTACAGTAGATACAAAGGTCAAGTTATTACAGAGATGACTTGTTTCATTAGTAATCTTGCATGCTAATTACTGGTATCTATCTATCTATCTATCTATCTATCTATCTATCTATCTATCTATCTATCTATCTGTCAATCTATCTATCTATCTGCAACAGCTAGAAATGTAGAGAAATATAGAGAAAATAGAAAAAACATATAGAGAAACAACACTTGATTTCTAAAGCTGTGATACTGTGCACTTTACTTCACTTTTGACGTGTGATGGGCAGCACCCCCACTGCTCCACAGACAAAGCCTTTGCCTCGCTACTACACACGAAAGATCAAAGTGGATTAAAGACGATCGCGCCATTCATGTCGTTCGGAGTGTTTTTGTTCGCCCCAACACTGCCGAAAGACAGTTCTATCATCCATATCCACGAGCAAGCTGAGCGCGCTGACAAATCAGTGGAGTTCTGCAAGTTTTTGTGGGTGTCCTTGCATGGCTGGCTTTTCTTTGGATTGCACTCACTGATGTGATCTCTGCCAATCACTGTTGCCTCGCCATGGTTGTATTTACAGAAAGAAAAAGAAAAAAAAAACTGTGTGAAGCCCTTCAAAGAGAGTGTGTAGGAATAAAGCGCTGAATATGGTGCATACAGGATCTCATTTTGACATATGAATTGAACCATGGCGGGAAGATGCATGCCGAAGAACAAACCCAAGTTGGCAGCTAGGGAATTTTAAACTAGGGCATAGATCCAAACAGCCAATTAAAGCGCCTATCTGTAATTGCAGTGTGCTGTTCCTGTTGTTTCTCTATTGTCTTTGTGCATGTTCAGATTCACTGAATTGAAAATGGTTTGTGATCTTTAAATAGCTGGCTGAACTTCTGATACAACAAATGAGGGTGTAGCGAAACAAGTCTGATGCCATTTTAAAGGAGACATGGTATGTTTCTACCCTTCCCTTAAGTGTTTTTTATTAGGTTTTTGTTCATGTAAATGTTGTTGAAAGTTAAAAGGGCAAAGTCTGAATCAACAGAAGCTGCTATTTCCCACAGAAAACACTGCGCCTGAAACGCCTCGTCAGTGGTCCCACCTCTAATTCTGTGACTTCTTGACATCACCACGTCACCATGTCACACGTTTGCCTAATATATGTTAGCTGCTGTGTTAGACAGGAGCCAAACGTTTCAGACAGAGGGGGAATACAGTGCTGCAGCACTGGACGATATGAGCCGACTGAAACATATTCTAGTAGTTACCAAATATAAAATTATGGGATACACACTGTGTTGTTGATGCTAAAACTGCTCTTTTTCATGTGTTGGTGGTCTTTGTAGTCCAAGCTATAATCAGGAGCTTCACACAGATGACCTCAGCCCGCCTTGGGATCGCCCAGAAACAACTGTGCAAAAACAAGCGGCCCCTGCCGAGACTGGCTCGTTGCCCCGGTGCACCTGACCTGGATAACTGGCAAGATAATATATGCACGGATTCCAGCGATGTTGTGTTTTAGCACAAAAAAAAAACCTTGCTCGCTCTAATTCCCATTCACACAGCCCCAAATTATTTTCTGTCAGACTTTATAAATGATACTGCTGGGGCTGTTATTAATTATGCATAATAATCCACAATGCAATAGTGCAATAGAATTTAATCAGAGAAGCAAAAGCTGCCAACAAAAAGCCCAAAGGAATCATTTTCTGTCTCCCAGGCTGCAAGGAAATTCAATCTGTGACGTTTCTTATACCAAATTAGAATGGAGTAAATAAAATAATTATTTGCATTGCACTTATCCACTCTGGCTGCCTTCCAGTATTTTATAGAATTTTTCAAAGTCAGCAGCCCTAAGACTAAATAAATCCTAATACTATTAATCTCTTGCCATTTACTGACAACCTAAAAACAGTTTCTCTGTCATGTCCAGTTTGAAAATAGCTGCTATTGTGCAGCTGCACTGTCTGTCAAGTGCCATGAGAGTTCTCCACCCAACATATCATTTTTATTCTAATGTGTATCCGGGCCACCAGTCATGCATTTTTTCTAAAATACAGATCCTCTCACTTATTCAGCATTCTGTCAGTGAGAGCTGCGTGGCAGAATTCAATTTACTGCTCCTGCACAGCCTGCTGAAGGCAAAGAATGCTGCCTGGCTGTCGCTTATAAATATGGATTTGGCCCACACTAACTGCTATCACAGTATTTTGGAAAAGCCCCAGCTTCTCTTAAATGTAGAAAGTGTCATGTGTGTTTACTCATAGAAAATCTTGGCACATTTGAAATTTGCTCGTCAGGGTGATTAAGGAACCTCAGATTACTCTCACACATTTGGTCACACTTTCCCTCATGCGGAGGACATCTTTCCCCCTGCACATGAGTGTTAAAAGGCGCTGCCAAAAATACTGAATCACTGACAGGCACGATGCCCGGGACAACTTTACACGATAACTTCCTCCTATCTGCCGCACGAGCTCTAGCCAGTTCAGCAGCCCACGAGCAGATGGAAGCGGAGACTTCCGAGGCGTCGCTCCTGCTGGGTTTCTTGAAAGCATCATGCATCAGACACAACAGGTCACAAGACAGTGGAGCTGCGTTGTGGAGCTTTTCTTTTTCCCCGGGACTTGAGACTTTACGCGCGGGAGGTCAAAAGGTCATGACGGCTTGTGTTGAGGAAGGGTCTGGAGATTCGGGTGGAGACTGAGAGAGTGCCAAGCAGATACAGACAGGTCATTTCCCATCCACGCAGGGGGCTGGAGCTACGGACGTTGTCCAGTTGCGACACTATTTTATTTAACATGTTGAAACTGAAGGAGCAAATTTCCTGCGATTTTATGTGCAAAGGACAAAACTTAGACTTCTGATAAGGCTAATGATAAAGTTGGATGTTGTCTGATGATGGCTATATCCTAGCCGAAGCCAGCTACTGATCTGGCCAATGATAAGCTGGCACTGGTTACTGAGAGGATGGCGGTCGGAAAGGAGGATCTGGCAGATGGAGATGAGAATCCAACCATTCACTGACCCATGTGTCTAACCCGGCGCTTTAGCTACTGCCTCAGCTGGAAATTAGATTTCCTCGGCTGGACATTATACTTCAGCTAGTAACTAGCATGCCACGTCTAACTCACTGGACTAGCTACTGCTTAAACTAAACATGTGCTTCCCTGGGCTGGTAACTAGCGTTACCTTTGCAAGCAACCAGCTGGCTCAGCTACTTCCTCAGCTGGACATTAGCCTTCGTCAGCTGGTGCGCTAACGAGCATGCTTCTACTAGCAACCTACTGGATTAGCTAATGCCACAACTAGGGCTGGGCACACCAGCTGAAGAAGGCTAATGTCCAGCTGAGGAAGTAGCTGAGCCAGCGGTTGCTTGCAAAGGTAATGCGATTAATCGTGATTAATCTTTTAGTGTAAATCTCAACTTAAAATGTTATCAAAGCAAATACAAAATGTAAGCTCATTGCCACTGCTAGGGCATTAATGTTATCCTGTTCCTTATGAAAAATAATTTAAAAAAAAAATGCCCACAAAATCCTGTGCCACACTCATAACATTAAAACAGGCAATTTCTGAGGTAAAAACACAAACATTTTTCTTTTATCAGGGAGCAGCATAACCAGTCTATGTTCAGTACCAAATGTCCCTGTGAGGTGAAGTTCAAAGAAGTTCACTGCTGGGATTTACTGTGCAACTTCAGTAGTGTCCCACGCACGTTTCAGCATAACGTCTTTCCTCTGTTTCCGTTACAGTAAGAGCATGTGAATGCAGCGCCCACTTTTCATCAATATAATGCACTGTAACTCCGAGGTAATTATGGTTACCAAGTGATGTCCAGTAGTCCCCACTGAGAGCAACAGCGGGTGCACGTTGTAAAGTTGTCGCTTTTTCAGTCCTCTCCTTTTCATCCAAGTCGTGCATTCTTCGTGTGATGGTGCATCTTGAGGGCATCTCATACCTGCCGTCATTTGTTGCGATTCTCAGAATGTTTCTCAGACTGACGTCTTCCACAACACTAATCGGCCTGCAGTCTGTAGCTATCCACTTCGCTATGGCATTTGTTAGCTTCTCTTGCCCTTGTTTATCTATACTTGTCCCACACGCTGCATATAACGTAGTCTGCCGAGGCCTCGCTCCACTGTTTGTTTCGTGGAATGATTTGCTGATATCAGTGTGTTTAGCATATAGGTAATATTTTAGACTGGAAGTACTCCGGTGATACGAAAATTCAACTTGGCAGTGGTTACAGATTACTTTGGTTCTGTCGACTTTAAAATGAAAATGGCCATGTAAAAGTTCCGTACCCATGTTGTTCAGCCGTCAGCAACAGACTTTTGACAAAATAAAAGCCTGTGAGCAACAGACTTTTACAATAATAAAAGACACAATGAAACCTGCGCTAATGCGCGATAAAATAATTGTTGGTGTTAATTAATTGATGAGTTAAAGCGATAATAACGAGTTAACTCGCCCAGCCCTAGCCACGACTGATTACAAACTTTCCTCGACTAGTAACTAGCGTGCCATGGCTAACTCACTGGATTAGCTACTGCCTAAGCTAAACATCAGCTTTCCTGGGCTGGTAACTGGCTTTCCTTTGCTAGCTACATTAGCTACTGATTAAGTTCTTTCTTTTGCAATTTATTTGTGCTTCAGAGCCAAATGATTCCGTCTCTAGAAACACAGGATTGTCTGGTGCATTTCACAGGCGGGCATTTTCATTCATATTTCAAACAAACAGTAGTATACGTACCCAAAAGTCGCACTTGAGTACAAGTTAAGATATTGTAGTGCTAGATAATATATATATATATATATATATATATATATATATATATATATAGTTACCTGTATGAATAATACTCGTACTACAGATAAGAGAAATCAATCTGCAAACAACAAGTGAATAAAGTTATCGAATAAATGTAGTAGAGGAAAACCAAATATCGCACATACTACACGAGTAAAGGTACTTTCCAACGTGCTGAAATTTTAAACACCAAAAAGTGTCCAAAAAGCTTATCACATATGAATATGTTTAATTCACATGTAAAATTGTACTTTTTAAATGTGAAGAGGCAAATTAAACTTGTGGCTAAGTAAGGCTCTATTTGGCCGTCCCTCTGAAGGTATACACTGAACAAAGACACAGTGCCATACACTCCCACACAGTAAAATTATACCGCTAAGTATACTGTGTTCGTCTGGGTTGAGAGCTTCTTTGAAATTCTATGGACAAAAAGAAGCAAATGTCAATTTTTGTGCCTTCTGACTAATGACTTGCACACAGAAACGACTGTTTCCTCTTACCACTGAGGAACTGTTTGCTCTACTTTATTTGGCCAAGAGCTGAAAGAAGTGCATTAGCCTAGAATTTCTCTCCCTCCTTCCGCCCTTTCCTTCAGCCCACTCCAAATAAGACAGATCTAATATCGGCAAATTAGATTATTCATTTCTCTTTTATTAAGGCGATATGGGCTCATTTTCTGAATGACAAGGATGATAGAGGTCTGACATGATTGTTTGAGTTAAAGACAAATCTGGCCATAACACAATTTTAAAAGGATGGGGAGACGGATATGGTGCCTTGATTTGACATTTGATATGAATGAGGAGTTGATTAGCTGTCAGTTCATAAGGCTGCCGCTTCTGTCCAGGATTATGGATCAGACTAATGAGAGGAAATTAACCATCGGGGCGTCAGAAGCCTCTCCTCCAATTTCATGATTTTTTACCAACTTTTTCTTCCCTCACCTCCTTACTCCTCTCCATCCCTGAGGTGCTGCTCACATACCCGGACAGAGCCCTTGACTTGAGTTACACGGGCGATTGATGAAGCAAGACACCTCCGTATTTGATCCAGCCTGATTGCCAGATTAGTGCCATAGAACAGGGCTTCCTGTTACAGGTGAGCGATGTCGGCTCGGCATTGACTGCACCTGTCACACAGTCTAATGACTCATGTTAAAGCACTTTTTGACTAACAGGATCTATCAAAAACATGCCACATCAAGCGCTATTCCCCTTCCTCTAGCCCTAATGGTCGGGCTCCGTGAATGAAAATAGTCAAATCACTGTCTCCTCCAGCTTGATTTATTGGCAAGTCCGCTAAAAGTTTGTGGATCTGTGTTCTGTGTAGGTTAGACACACAAACTCAAATGCAGAGCTTTTATGCACTTGTGCAGGGATTTGATTTGACAGAGTCTTTGGAGAATGGCCAGATGGGGCTGAAAAGTTTCCTCAATTCGGCTGCAGAGGCCTGTATCACGTATGTTGGATCAGGAGGGGCAAGTGAAGTGCAAAGCAATTCCAGTTCCATTTTTCCGGTCTAAAATACGTCATTTTATTTTATTGTTTTTCAACAATCATTTGGCAACCCCTGGAAATGAACTCATGACCCTCTTGGCTGTCCCATCCCCCAGGTGTTTTAGACTATGGTGCTTTTGGAAATGCAAATGATAGAGATATGAAGATACCACCCAACCGACCAATTTCAAACCTCCAATAATGCCAATATTATGCTTCTATTAACATACAGGTTGAGAAATACTGCAAAGAACGTACAATAAACTCATTGTTGCCTGCATTCTGACTGAATTTTCCAATTTAATTCACTTTATGAATTTTAGATTCTGTTCCTTATGAAACGTAAGCCAACGCAAAATAAACATGATTAAAAAGCCATCAAGGGTGCACATTAGACAAAGTAACATTTTCTATCCAGTTGTGAACAAATGAAGTGAGCTCATTTGCAGAAAAAGGATAAGAGCCATTCTTGAAATAGATAAATCAAAACCAGTTTCATTGATATTCATTATGATACACATAAAAGAAAAAAAAAAAGAAAAAGGCAATTTAGGAAAAGTGAAAAAACTAAAAGATACCTTACCAAAACAACCAAACCGGTTTTGTTGAAGTTCCCTGGAGTGCACAATTTAAAAAAAGAGAGTTAGGTGAGACAATAAATGTTTTTGCAAATGAACACCTCATGATATTCTAGCCACTCTGTGTCTGATGAGAGTGTATAAATGAATGGTTATTATCAGCTGCCTCTGAATGAATGCACTACAAAGTACGTCATGCATTAAAGCCCACCTGCAGGCTTCTATCATCTGGCACCACTCGCTGTTGTTTGGGATCTGGGGGAGGGGGAATGTAGGCAAGTATGCATGTTATACTCCGGGCAGGAGAACTGCAGCAGCAACCTCACCTTATTATATAATGTAGGTACATTTGTAAATTAAGTTACAGAAAAAAGGTAGTAGCTCAAACATGATATTTTGCTAAACCTAAGAAAATAGTTTTAGTGCCTGAAGAACATATACCTGAAGCTGTTAAACATGGCTACATTGGTAAGTTAACTTATAGAAGTAGCATAGTTATTTTACACCAAACCACAATGTTTTCCTCAACCTTACAAAGCAGTTCTATTGCCTAAACCTAACCCACTAGTTGTTTTGCCCTAACCCAACCAAGCAAAGCTTCCCTGGAGTCCACATCCAGCCATTTCGGTATGAGGATGCGTTGATCTGTTACTTATCTTAGGTTCAGCATAGTATAAACGTCTTGTACTGGTAGTGAAAAGTCTGCAGGTATGTTATATTTTACTTTATTTTATTTTATTTAGACTCCGGGCAGGAGAACTGCAGCAGCAACCTCATCTTATCAATATCAGTAGTACTGGGAATGATGCTACATCTATTACATTATTCAGCTTTCTGGGACATTTTAATTATATATAATATGGACTTGCTTTCTGTGTGTTAAATACACATAGTTGGCACACGTTGTGTTTACTTTCCTTGCTTTATTTTAGTGGGTTGACAGATTTGCCAGTGGAAATTCTCCCCATTCCCAGTTTCTGTGACGGTGACTAAGCTAAAAGACTGAATGGTGGAGGGTTAAGGGCTCTATTTTCTGTCCTGTCAGTGCTTCACTCTGATCACTCTGCTAAAACACATTGGCTCAAAAGGTATGATCTGGGTTTAATGTAAAAGCTGCCACAGGCATGAGTAAAAGATTTTGAGCTTTGCCCATCAGAACAACTTTTGGATGAATTTCCATGAACTCTGGTTCACACACTCAACCTGAATCACCAGTGTGATGTAATGATTTTGAAATCCAGGTAAAATACCTTGGTCGTGTTGGATGGATGTTGGTGAAAGCTGAAAGCTGAAAATCCTTAAATGATGAATTGAATTGACTTCAATGATCCTCTGACTTTCCATTTTGCCCTGCCAGTGAAACCTTTCATTCAGTGAAATAGCCCAACAACTTATCAAACTGGCACAAATGGCATTCATGGTTCCCAGCTATGTAAAGCTCATGACTTCAATTATATCCATTTATTTCATCGTGTGCGACCATGAGGTGGACATCTTTGGATCAGAGTGAGTCTTAAAAACCATGAAGTGGAATGATGACAGCCTGTGCTCATTAGAAAAACGACCATTTAGTTTGGCTGAGAAAGCAGCCTATTAAGAGCCATATTTATGTTTCTTGATGGGCGAGGGGGAAGTAAGGTGACATACTTTAAAGAGCTAAAAAGTCTACTAAGGGCTGTGTTTGGGGACGGATGGTCAGGTTAACAAAACATAGGCTGAGAGCACTCTTTATGTCCAGTATGAAACCAGGAGTCAACAAGGAGTTCTTTTAATTCACTAATGTAATTTATTATGCCAAATACATAACATAACTTACATAAGTACTTGAAAAAAGGCCATCAAAAAAATATATATACGTTGAAGTGTGCGCTATATTTTGAACATGTCTGATGTTTACATTGCCGCTAGACAGCCACTGAAAATCAGGCACAAACAGAAATAGGAAATACGGACGTTGTAAGGTTGTTATTTTAACTCAAAAATGATGTTCTCATAAACCTAACCAAGTTGTTTTACTGCCTAAAAAACATACCTGAAGCTGTTAAACACGGCAACATTGGTAACCTAAGTTAAAGAAGTAGCGTAGATATTTTACACTAAAACCACAATGTTTTCCAAAATGGTTTTAGAGCCTATGTCTAACCCACTAATTATTTTTGCCCTAACCCAACCATACAGAGCTTCCCTGGAGTCCTCATCCAGCCATTTCGGTATGAGGATGTGTCGATCTGTTACTGGGTGTCTTAGGTTCAGCACAGTTTAAACGTCTTGTATTGGCAGTGAACAGTCTGCAGATATGTTAAATATTTTATTTTCAGCAGACAGTGTTGACTCAACAGATACCAAGAAGCTGGTTTAAAAGTTGCAGAGATTCAAGGTTAGAACGTTGAAAAAAGTATTTTCATTGCAGCGTCTTTAACGCCTGGTTTATTATGTTAAACTGAAACAGTCATTTAGTGCTTACACAGAGCGATGCCGCATCTTACACTTTATACTTTACCACACGAGCAGGCTAAATGAACAGCTGCTTCTTGTTGTGGCGACAGCATTGTTTTTCTTGCATTCATTAACATGAAATGCCCTCCGACCTTGGCTGCCATGTCGACTCAACAGCAGGCTAATGTGCCCGAGGAGGAATCAGGTCTCGCCCACAGCTCGTGCCCACATCAAGCTAGCTTTGACATCAGCCTCCCTGTGGACCGCAGATCTAGTGTGAGTTATTATAAAGCCAACACGACATCATGAACTCTATTATGCAGCTTTTAGGCCTAAACTGAGCTTATCTGATGATTGAAGATGCGGTTGGTGGCGGTGGAATATTGCTGGTTACACAGAACTATAAATTAGCCTTTAATTGCCGGCGAGAGTACATTTACAGCACAACTTTACAGTACCTCTCTTAACATCTCTTATGGCGCTACGTGAAGCACTCTGAATTTAGGTGAGTTGAACGGAGATAATAAATGTGATTTGTTTTGCCCCTTTCATGTCCACAGTGCACTTCTTTAAGTGGCAGAGTAAGAGGAATGACCTCTCATAAAATCCTAATTAAGGTAATGTGTGACTGAGCAGTGGAGCCTCGTGGATGCTGATGGTGATAAATGTCCGTCCCTTCAAAGCCACAGTGAAGGTGAAAGTTGCTCTCGAGTTCAGGTAGCCGACAGCGCCTTATTATTCTGCGCAGACAATAGAGGAGACAGTAAGCCGATGCTTCGCCCCGCGGTTAAAAAAAAAAGGAAAAAAGCAGTGACGAGCTACCAAAACGGTTTGCTTTGCAGCCAATCTTCTTCTGTGGAGAGACAGAACAGTGCCAGGCATTTGATGAGATTCAGAGGAATACACTCAAGCAGTCACTTTGACAATTCATTCCCTTAAAGCCAAAAGTAATGTTTCCATTTGTGTCGAAAAGAAAGACTATCAGCTCTGACATTTGAGCTGCAATTCCCATGGAAGAGCTTGTCTCTCCGCATCAAGAGCATGAAAAAGGAGTGACTTTCAAGGAAACGCCGCCATTAAATTTGACAATTCCAAACATGTTTCAATGCGTAAACCATAGAAAAAGCAGGACGGCTCCGGATCTGTCAGGTTTATTTTCCTCTACTCACACACATCCTGCGAAAAGACCTGAATGTGCGCCTTGTTCACGGCGGCGAAATCTCGGGCTTCTGCAATTCATCACAAAGTTGTGGATTTTGGGGGTTGGCCCATTTAGCGGCGTCCAGGTTTCAGAACATTCAGATTTATCAACATCCACATTCACACAGCGCCGGTGACACTTACTCATCCGTGTCATCCATGTCATTCTCTCTCAAGATTTTAATCTTTTGATGGATTTGAGCTCGCCCCCCCACCCCCACCCCCGCACACCGAATGGCCTCCACGCTTAGTGACTTGATGAGGCCGAATTTGCACTCAAAGTGCTATCAAAACTATCATTAATTATTTCTATGCCGGCCTCAATAATTCTAGGTTCCAAATGGGGACGAAAAAAAAAAAAAAAAAACGACAGAGGAGATTGAAAAGCTATGAAAAAAAAGGAAAAGACAAGCACGGGACTCACAATATCAGACGACCTCAGAGTGTTGGAGGGAATTTTCATCAAGATTCTATGAAATCCCTTCTGATGGATGATCAAAGGGCAATTCACATTATACACCTCTCCATCACTTTTTGTGTCATCACTCTCTTTTTTTTTGTCTTCTTCCCCCTGTTAAAAGAACCAGCACCCACAACCCCGATCATTGTTTCTCCCAGGGCAAGAAAAACCCTGCTGTCAACCTCAGTGTTCTTCCTTCACTCCCTCCTCTTTGTTCACTTCTAATTAACTGAGATTTTGCTTGGCTGAACTTCAAAAGGCCATTGGAGAAAAACAGCCCTGCCTTGGCTGTGAGTCACTCAATCTTTCATCTGAATTATGGGTTTTTAAAAGTCAAGGCATTATGAGATTGCCAAATGGCGAGGATAAAATACAACAATGTCACAATTATGTAACAAAAAAATTGAGGTTATGTGATGTGAGCTCATACCGGTAAGGACCATTCAGGTGAAACTGAGGAATATAAAAACCTGCTCTGATTCGAAATTTGCATTCACATATCTTAAAGAAAGAGTATAACTGAATGACATGCGTAGATTTGTTCATTGCTACCAACGTATGTCAGCATATATACTGTATATACATGCATCTGTGTATGTGATACCTGCTGAAATATACAGTGTATTCAATACAACCTAACGCTAATCAAGTGGTCAGCGTCCTTCCTGATCTCTCGTTCTCTGTCTATGCCGTTTCTCCCCTGCTCGGCTTCAAACCCCAGCTGCCTGTCAACAGATCACGTCACTTACTGTAAGCGGCGACGGGCTGCAGCATCGAGGCCGGCAGCAATCGGGGCCGCTTGGCTGATCGGAATGGGTTATTACGTTTGTGTGGGAAAAGAAAGAAAGAAGAAGACGCCAGCAGGAAGAGCACAGGTGGAGGTAGTTTCCCCTGACAACAGCTCCGTGGGAACAGCGAGCAAACGTGCATATTAACTGGACCCCGAAAGTGACACATCTAAATCGAGAGCAGCCAAAATTACCGCTATCAATGACACCCGTGCCTCCTTCTCTGCCATATTATCAAGATCGTTTGCATTGTCTAACGCTTTGGCTAACACTTTGGCAACTTATTTATAGCTTCTCTGGTGTCAGTGAGGTGAGATGGCTTTAATTAGCTACATAAAAAGCACACAGAGCTATTAGATTATACTGCGGTATAGTGTATTTTTGTTCAATGTGCTATTGTTTATGATGTAGTTTAATGACATTGCAGGTCTGTACCAGTGGGTTCTCTTTGACTGTTCCCTTTGGTAGCATTTGTATCTATTCACAGCTGGAGGACTGGCACCAGCTTTTTGAACTGGAGCTGCAGGGATGATGGATGCACTGAACACGGACAGTGCACAACACTGCTGTAAAGGTGCCAGTTTGCCAAAAGGCTATTTTTCACGTGTCATCCCTGGACAGATGTTACAAGTCATGTTTCATCTCCACAGGTTCAATGCTTCACTTGACCAGAATAGGCCTTTTTTTGCTGTTTGTGGTGTAGGTACGTTGCTAATAGGCCTAAAGCTTCTGAGGCTACCAGTTGTGCTGGCAGATTGCTACTTTTTTGCCGAGCAGCCAAAGTAATTTTGCTTCTGGTTTGTTTAGCAAACACACGTTATAATGATGATGTTCTGTTTATAGACATCATGGTACTATTAAGTATTTAGCGTGCCTTGGCATGGCAATAAACTTGGTTTCGCTTGGTTTTGTTGTTGTCATGTTATGTTTTTTACAGTGATTTATTAAGTCCCCATGTTCTTTATTGGCTGAGGTGAATGCTACGATGTTTTGCTGTGAAGCTCCGAAGCTGTCTTGTGGGCTATAGAACTAATTCAGCATGAGGATGAACAGATAATGACTGAATTTTCATGTTGGGGTGAACTTAATGTTTAACCGTTCACAGCCAATTGCCACAAACTTGAGATGGCATTTGTCACACATGGTGCGGTCAGTCATGTTTACATTTTGTCCAGGCCCAGTGTATAGAATTTTGGGAGACCTATTGGGAGAAATGGAACATAATATTTGATTGACTGCTTTAGCTGACTACGGTTGTGTTGTCCTTTGATTTACGCTGCTGCTGCTGGTGTCAATCAACATTCTGCAACAGTTCAGAAGAAAACCCTATATGAAGTCACAGCTTTTTGTATTCTATTACGCTTTATTTAATATTTGCTGATGCGTCCGGGTTTTTGGGTTGGACTCACCTCACCGGTGGCATACAACCTGTGTGGAGGAGCTTTGCTGTGGGGTGGCCAGACAGTGGCCGGTAGCCACACTGATGGTGGGCTCTGTATATATTTGGACTCTCCGCCGTCTGCTGTCGCTGAGCTCGGTGTTTGCTCGTGGGGACTGAAAGGTCAGAGCCTTGACACCAAATATCAACTCTACGAGCACTCTGTATTCGCATGAATAAATCTGTCCCACGCCACGCTTGGCCTGCTGAGCAAACGTCCTCCCAAGTTTTGTGACATAGTAATTAAGCCATTGTCAACTTTCTTTCACTCCGAGGGCATGAATAAGTGACAATCTGTAATTGTTCTCTGGTGGCGCTCCTTCTTGATTTTCTCTGTTTTTTGTCCGGTTTATATTTGTCAGAACTCATTAAAGATTCACTGAAATTAGAACAAGGAAAAAACTGTGAGATAATCTTACATTTAGCACCGAAATCTAGTGGCATTTGTTTTGAATGGTGATTTCCATTATCTAGTGTTAACTATGCAAGACTGTTCCACTGAATTTAAGTAAATATCACTTGCTGTCACAATCTGATTTGGGGTTATGTATGCTACAAGACCTCCGGTATGCGTCTTATTTATGTTGTAGTCTTTTGGTTGGCATGATGGTGTATTCTTACAGTATTTTTGACAACGCCTGGGATGATTTACATCCCGTTCAGCGATACAGTACAACACTACAGCCTCAGAATATTAATTACCAGCCCTCTCTGATGAAGATAATATAAACCTGAACAGCATTATGTCAAACATCTACAGCACTGATTACACGTTTCAAGCTCAAACTCATTGATGTCAAGAGAGAGGGCTGAGTTTGAAGTCCGTTATGTAAACTTTAATTTACATGATCAGTGCTAACAATCAGGATGAGAAATGGAACAAAAAAAATAAAAAAAATAATCCTTTCTGCAGATCAGAGGTTGTCAAACTGGAGAGGCACTGTGGGAGAGATGTTAGAGGAACGTGGAGAGGGCAGGGAGCGAGGTGCAGTGCCCGCAGCTAACCCTTTAGCAACCCGAGGGTTATGTATACGCATCGGTACATTTCAAACAGATATCGCTAAAACCTTTTTGTTTATTTTTTTCGTCAACTTTCCGAAATGTTATCCAAAAGAAAAAAAAAAATTGGCTCAAGTTGTAGCCCGCAGTGGCAACAGTATAGGAGCTATAGTTCCGAAACTGAAGTTTGTTAGTCTCAATTTAGTCTGGATGTGTCAGACTTGAAAAAAAAAAAAAAAAAAAAACTGCCGTAGATCAAATAGGACTTCAAGAATCCACCAATCTCCCCTATGGCATTTAGCCTGGAGGCCACATCACTTTGACTGTGCAGTTGCACAACTGTACTTGTGTGTAGTGGATCAAAATGAAAGCAGAGTTCAAAAATAACATTGCTCAAGCAAGGGTACCAGAATTAGAGGGATGCAGCTCTGGCCAACAAGTACTGAGTACTCATGTAATAATAAAGATAAGCAATAATTACTCAGTGCTCGTGGGTCAAAATGTCAAGATGTTGTCAAGAGTTTTTTTTCTGTTCAGCCCTCTCAAAACATTATAGCTTCCGGCAACATTAACTGTGATCACTTGATAAAGTCAATCAAACTGGCTGCTAGCTGAGCTGTATCTGAGATACAGTGACTCATAGACTGATACATTAGCTTTTGGTTAAAGTTGACATACTGAGGCTGGTCAATATGGACAAAAATCAATTATAATAGATTGGACCAAATGCCTTCACATCCAAACTGCGAGTGCAATGCATCGTGACAATGATGCAATGCTTAGTAATGACTAAGTGGGTAAAGGCAAGTATTATAATATGTAAAACAATCTGGTAAATTCACTTCACTGCAATGCAACCTTTAAAAAACAGGAAAAAATGCACGGATCACAATGTAAAGATATTCAAAAAAACCTAAGACGAGAGCTATTGATATACTGCCAGGCAGGATGACATTCCATTACAGAGCTGAAATCTGATTAGACATCTTGCGTGCGTGCACATTGAAGATGAAAAGAATTCAATTTAAAAAAAAAACGCAAACACTGCTTGCATCACTTTGTTCTCACTAATTAAAAAGTTTTCGACTCTGCACTATGCTAGACTTGTTTGCTTGTTTGTCTTTACTCCGAACTAAAGACGAAGACGAGTGAATCCCCCAGTTGTGTTTGCACCCAGTCATCCTTCTAGGCCGGCTACACTGTGGACAGTTCACCAGTCAATCACGGGGCTGACGCCTGGAGAGGGACAACTGCCACACCTACAGCCAATTAACATGTTTCTATTTCTAAACCCCCTCTTCCTCCCATCTTATGATCTAATAACGCAGAGTAAACTCCTGTGTTATGTTATAGAGCAGAGCTACACTGTACTGTACACTGTGTATTCTCTCTTTATTGCACTTATTTAAGACAGTAAAATATATATTGAGTTCCCAGAGGCAGAGAGAGGATTAATCACAGACTTCATCATCACGTTATAAAGACGTCGTTTTTCTTATAGTACGGGGTTGAAAGTCAGTCTAGTGTCCCTTCAAGTGCCTCTCTCAGCGGTGGTTGTTGACCAGGTGTTACCCTTTTTACTCCGCTGAGGTGTTTCCATGGATCTGCGCCGCTGACCTTCCAGTCAGAACTGTACTCTTTCAGCCTTCAGGCCACCACTGCCTGCTAAAGTGTATAACAAGCTGTAATTTCTCCCTTCTTGACTACAGCCATGTCCATATCCCTCAGCAAGTGCTTCATCCTGCCGCCGCAGCACTCCCATCTCGCCTACAGGGCTAAATCAATGAATCAAGTGAAAGGATGTCGGGGGGGGGAATAGACAGCAGGAGGAAAACAGAGAACAGGAGGTTAATCCTCATAGCTCAGTATTATTTCATACCGGCTGCAGTGTGCGGTCAAGGAAGCCCGGTCACCTCTCCTCTTAGGGCCACCTCAGGACACATGTCGCCGCTTTAAGTGCAGCCTGTCACTGAAGGTCGCTCAGTTAATGCCTTTTACACGCATTTGTCCGCCGCTGTCAGTGCCTCTCACACTGCGCCATTTATCTCCAAACTCAACAGATCGCTCCAACACGCGCTCCAATCTGCTGTCATCGCCGCTCGGACAAGCAAAGAGCATGCATAAGAAAATCATCGGACGGACGCTAATTCTTAGTAACACGTTCTAAAACTGGCATTTGCCGCTTGCGTTTAAAATGTATGCTCGTTTATAATGTATGATCAAAAATGTAAGCTGTGTTTTCAGCACAGTGAGTGTGAATCCCCCCCAGTCTGCCCGATTCCACTCCCTCTGTCAGTTTGAGCACACAGATAAACAGTTATCCTGCCAGCTATTTCCCCGCTTTGACATGAAATCCATTTTCACGCGCTCACTAATGATACAAAACTAAATCTGAGACTGTAAAAACGAGTACAGTAATGTGATCAGCAGGGGTCTGTGTCTCCTGAGGAATCATCTCATAAAACATTCAATTAAAATACTTTGTGAATAAATGACGCTGAATTTTTCCCCCCAGACGTTGTAGATGAAATTGACACAGCTCCACATACTGTAGCGGCGCTGCCCGTTACCCACTAAACTACAGAAGGCCAGTCGCAGACCAGCTGGCGCTTGCTGCAAATGTTCATCTAAGGGAGCATCATAGCTACATATGGTATGGGATATGTTTAACAGTTCAAAGGTATCTGGGTTCATGTTTTCCACCAAATTAAATTTGCGCTGAGGCAGATCCAGCATTAGAGTGTTCTCTCCAGGCTGAATAATCAACATTATAATAAGTGGCTGGCGGTGGCGTAGGCAGTTGCCAAGAAAGTTCATTTTTGTGTAGAGGAATTTGCTTTCTGCATCCATTTATTCAAAGTGGGGGAGCGATTGTGGAAAATTGCTAAACCTGAAGAAGTAATCGACGTTAAGCGTGCCCTGTGGATTTGTCTTGTTAATGAATCACTCGGTCTAACAAATGTATTGAGTGCATTTCATTCCTCATAAAACATTTGCACAGCTGATTTTATGTTAAAACTTTGAAGCCTGCACTGTTGACGTCCAAGTTTAGCTGCTAGCTTCTTCTTCAAACCTTTGCTTTTGCATTTCTGTGCATGTCACCACCGCCTGTGAGATATGTATCACATGTATGTGCATTAAGACATTTGGAACTTGGGCTGAAGACACATTCCTCCATAGCATGTTTAATGCTACCTGACATACAGTCACTTCCGGTCAGACAACTGGTGGCCGATTTACAAGCCGCACCACACAAATAAAAATTAGAGCGGCAAACCCCATAGCTGCTGACAGCTGCCAAGCATCCGTAAACATCCTAGCATTTAAGGCTAACGTTGGCTAGCATACTACTGTTGACAGAGTCTTAAAAGCTCACCTCCAGTATGTAGCTGAAGAATACAGAATCTATGTGAACCTTCAGCAACGAGTTGCTCCAGCACACTCATCTCCATTCTGTTTACGTTTGCTTCCCCATGAGATCACGTATAAGAGGGTGAACAATGAAGCCAGAGCGCTGAAGCCACAGAGCGGTGCTAGCTGTATGTTCAAAATGTATTAATATTTAATGTCTTGCATGTGCAGAGATTCAACACTGCACTTCCATGGATCCTCAGCAACACACTTCGTTTGACGTAGACCGAATGGAAGATTTCCGAGATATGCAGTAACAACTATCTATTCAATTCACACAGACAGACAGGGATTCCGCGCATTATAGTTAGATATTGTACTTCGATTCCAACCATAAAACCCATCCCCACCTCAGCCTAGCGCCTGCTGTGGCTGCACTCACCGTGCACCTCAGAGTGTGTTGCACTGTTTGTTTCTACTTTACACCCATGAGGGAATTGTTTTTGTTTTACTTTCCCGGCATGTTGCTCTGTATTCCATGCTGATTTGCTTTATTGCCGCAGCAGGAAGCATCCCCAGGAATAGACTTGCGCTGCCAAGTCAAACTATATTACCGTCTCGCTTCGTTATGTGACGTCAACGCCCCTGACAGAGCTCTGGTTGGTGTCTATATGCCCGTGCTCGTGTGTGTGTTTGAATACTGTGTTAATGCCTGCAACAATGCCAATCCCAGAGGGTGACTTTTTTTTTTTGCAAGTTTCGAAACAAAATGAAAATGAAGTAGCCGGATAATGCAAAATGGTTCCCTGGGTTGCAGTTCAGCGTCACCTGAGAAAAATTGTTTTGGCATCTATGACTCATAAAATATGAGTTGTGTTTATTAATAGAAGGCATTGTTAAAGTTATGTTGCATGAGTCATTACACAAACTTGCAAGATGGGAAACGTCCATGACTCATACAGGGCAACTTGCTCAGAAGATGTATACTATCAACACACTGAGTAGACGACATTGATTTTATGTTTTCATGCAGAGTGTAAGTGTTTGTCTGCTCTCATTCAGATCTACTGCAACTACAATTATAGTCCGTTTTTTCTTTTTTTGTAATACAACTGCGCCAACTCTTTAGGGAAAAACAACAATCCAGGCAAATATAGAACGCACACACTCCTGTCGTCTAGATAAAGCCTTCCCAACATACAGTGAGCTCCTGAAATATGGGGACAATTCTCTTAGTTTTGGCTGTATATGCTTTGATTAGATTGGAAATGAAACATTCAAGATGCAGTTGAAGCAACCATTTTATGCACAGTCCACTGTTATCAGCGTTGCAGTTAAACAAATGGACATAATCGTAATTCATAATTAAGAATTCTCTGCAGGCAAGACTGTCGGATGTCTGGAACCCAAGGCCATCTCCAAACGCTGGGTCCTTTTCCTTTTGTGATGCTCTGCCATGCCTTTACTGCAGCTGTCTTCACTTGTTGTTCAGCATCCTTGATCGTGGTTGAGATCGGGTGAATGAGTCGGCCATGCGGAATATTCCTTTTCTTTGCCTCGAGCAACTCCTAGGTCGCTTTCGCAGTACCTTTTAGGTCATTGTCAGTCCATACCAGTCTGTTCCAGTCAGCTTGATCTGGGCGAACAGTATATCCCTATACACTTTAGAATAAAGGCTGCTCCTGTCTTCCTTGTTTTTTCACAGAAGCCCTTCCCAGCCTTTGTCATGCTTTTTTCTTCCCATGGTTCTCACACAGGTTGTTCATCAAAGAGCGTTTTAGGTGATTTTTGGCCAAGTCTTTAATGTCCTCTCTGTTTTTGAAGTGTATTATTGGATGGCACCCTGTGGTGAATTCTCTATACTTGCTCTTGTGAGGGATCCTTTTTATGGTTGACTTGGATTATGGTATGCCTTCCTCCTGGAGGATGTACCGAACTTGACTGGAGGTTGTGGAGGGGTTCTCTTCTCTTCTCTCTCGACTATATCTCTTGGTATCTTGACCTTTTTGTACCGCCGAGCTAACAAGTGAATTCATTCTTTTATCTCAGAATATTCAAATCGGTTGGTGTAGCCTGGATTTTCAGTAGAGCACAACACTCTTCTCTTATTCCCAGACATCAAGTAGATCCAGTTTAGTAAATTCTTTAGTCCAGAACGCAGTATTTCATGCATAGATGATGCTGTACTTTTATCCATCAAAAACTCCTTGTTCGTGAAAAGCAGTGAATTTACTTTGGGCTAGACTGGAATAGACCTTCTGGGATAATTGTACATACATTTTTACGAATAGTAAATAACTGAATTTAGAATAACACGTATGCTCAATACTGTGTTAAAGGACTGTAATTCCTAAACCTTTCCTCCAATTAAGATGTAAATACCCTTGAATTAGAGTGTCAAAACTTTAAGAACTTCTACGTTGTATAACATGTTTTGGCAGTTAAAAAAATTGTCTCAATGTCCAAATAGATTTGGATTTAACTGTCTGCTGCCATAGTAGATTACACACCGGAGATTATTACCTAACAGCACCTTAAAAGCAATCGAAGGTCAAGCAATTGAACAGGCCTGTCGTTGTTCAGTTGATTACTCACCACAGGCAGAAAGAAAAACATTCCTTTATGCTCAAGAAAATCTTTCAGCTCAAAACAAACACCCTCTTGCGAAAGTCTGAACCCATCCTTTCAGTGAAGGTCTGATGTTGAATGTGTTGTGCACAAACGCTGTTTTGTCACGTTATTATTTTTCCTCCTACACACTGCGGCGCACAAACATCCTTTTAAGGTAACTCAACTGACTGTGGTGTCATTCTCCTTCACACTGTTTGATTCGAACAATGGTGTTTTACTGATTTATCCTGATGTCGGAAGTCACGTCAACAAGATGAGAGGAAACATTGTTGAAAAGATGTTCTGTCGTAGCTACATTTGACTAATATTCATTCTAGTACTTCTTTAGAAATGTCACTAGTATCGAGAAAACGTCCTTCAAGCACTTTTCTCTCGAACATCATTTAAAGGCAAAAAACTGTGAATGAAGTTTATAGAGCTAAAACAGGCTATTAGCGCTAATTTGACATTCTCAACAGACGTATGAGTAATACAGCAACATGGAGAAGGGAACTGACAGTGATCTCCTGATGTAATTCTCCCTGTGCCAGTTCATTAAGTTGTGTGATTATTTTAAGGACACATTGCATAATAATTCACTGGTTAGTGTGATAAGCCAGTGTGTTTTTCTTTTCAACAAGTGTGATAAGGTCGTGTGTAGCTGTAACGCAATAAGAGCTAAATGAATCCAGGCGAGCGTTGTGTGGCTCCAGCATGAAAGCGAATCTCACTGTAGTTATGCTGACAGAACAATGTTCGTAGCTGAAGATACAGAAGCAGCGCAGTTTATTTTAAGCCAAATCACACTGTTTTTCTAAACATAACCAAGCAGTTTTCCTGCTCAAACAGTGATAGATGTCGCTTGGGAGTCAATCGATCTTTTTAGTGGTTGAGGTATTCGGACGTGTTTGGTTTTCTAATGTTATTAGAAGGCACAGGGAATCGATGTCGTCCTGCTAAACGGGGCCTCAAAACGCTTCCCTTGTCTAGAGAGCACTGACAAATGATGTATGTTGTCTTTTAATTTGGAGGACTTGTTGCAATTAGTCGAATTTGATTTGAAGTAATCATGTGTTGTTACTGCCCAGGGAAGAACCCATACATTTCAAACTTATTTCACAAATCTCAGAATGTGTTCTTTTGTACTTCTTGAACGTTTCTGCCTTTACCTGAAAGCAGACAGCTGAGAAGTTTTAGGATATTTGAGGAGACAGAACTGGGATGGTGCTGCCTATTTCCTTTCTCCATAATCAAACTGGGGACATTGCAATTACAGTAATTGACCACCACCACAACCACCACACAGTTGTGGTGTTAAAGGAAGCATTATAAAGAAGTGCACAATAGTGCAGGAGTGAAATGTCTTTGGCATGAAGAAACTTGTCCTTAACATGCTGTTTGGACATTTCATCAACAGCAGGCAATTAAAAAAAGCACTTATTCTTTTAAATGACCTCACATTACTGAGTTCACTGTGACCTCGGTGTTTTCCAGCAAACCAACGGCCGTGTGTCAGAAACCACGGCTTCAGTTTATGTCCAGCAGTTAAACAACCAGCTATCACATTCATTACATTAAATTGGCACTCTGCGATGCCAGCATCTCCTCACCAATTTGTTAATAATGTTAGGGTTCACAGTGCATCTCTCAAAGTTGTTAGCGAGCCCGACGGAAGTGATGCCACCTGCTGCGGCGAGGATGTTTTAAAGTGTGAAATTTCCGGGAGGGGTGCTAATTTGCCTCCGCGTCCTGCCCACATGAGGCGGAAAATAGTTCCCGTCTGTAATGAGAGCTCAATTCTGTAAACAACCAGGTAGGAACATTTTGAACACAGGGGAGCAATTTATGCGAATTGAGAAGATTACTTACTGTGATAAAAAAAAAAAATCTGTTTCAGTTTCCACACAATCCTGCATAGCATCACGACCTTCTGTGTCAGCAGAGCTTATCTGAGAAACGGAAATTAAGGTTTAAGCCTGGTCGTGTCACTGCTCTGAGTTTTTCTCAAAGTGGTGTCAGTGTGTTTTTGTCACTTTTGGTATTTGTCACTTTTTTTTTTGGGGGGGGGGGGGGGGGGCTGCAATACATGAAAAAAGTGACTGATGTTGTATTGAGTCTGTTTGCCTTTTAGATTTGTCTGACTCCATCTGATGTTTCCTGTTGCATCTCTATTTGTCCTCATACATCGGCCCCCCCCAACTCCATCACTTCAGATCTGGCTGCCAGTCAGCCCCTTCTGATTTTCAAAGGCGTCGGAGCATGAAACAGCGACTCTGAACATAGGCCAGATTTTCATTCTCTGATCTTCCCTTCTCACTTCCCTCTATCTCCGTAAGCCTCCCTGTTTTTTTGTCTCTTTTCTCATTTCCTGATAGTCAGAGTGGCTGACAGGCATGCGACAGAAAGCTATTGAATCTAGGTGCTGGCAGAGAGCATTAAATTATCTTTAAAGGTTGTTATGGTTTTTTACACTAATGACAGAAAGAGTTGAAAAGTTCCCTTCACAATAGTGAATACAACTTGGTCAGAGTCAGGGAAAGAGCGTGGTTTGGGTTCAAAATAACTACAATAACAAAACAAAAAAACAGGTAGCTCTGCACAACAGTCAGAGTAATGTAAATATTTAACATTTCTACAAATCACCGATAAACTAATAATATGAAAGTCAGGTGATAGAAAATGCCAATATGGTGAGTAGCCTACTACTTTGAGAAGTGGAGTGGATGGTGGTGGATGGAGTTAGACGTCAAGAATGCACCCAAGCCAGTGACTGCAGTTCGGGTCTGTGTTTAAACATTCAATCAGTCTTTTGGCAAGGGTCCACAGCATTCAAACTCAAGGTTTGTGAGGTAGACAACACTGGGTATTTTTAAGGATATCTTGGGACAATTTTCAGTCCTGTCTGTGATAACGCATGTTTTTGACGGGAAGTTCTCCAGCTCTGTTTGCTGTGACAAAATCAGGAGTTTTTACCTCAACGCATCTCCAGGCTTGTTTGAGACCCAAAAAACAGATATTTTAAGCCAAAACATCATCTTTTCCAAACTCTAACCTAAATGTCTTTGTGCCTTAGGGCTGTTAAGCAGAGCATAAGCACATTGGCATAACACAAAATTGAGATTTTAACCTAAAGAAACGTCAAGTTGCGTCAAGATATGTCCAGACACCCAGCACTCATTGCAGAGGTACGTCTGATTGTTTGGCTGTTGGTCGTAAACTTTCCACCTCCATGAGGGATATATGTCATGTATGGGGCTTCAAGAATGGAGAGCAAAGTGAAAGGAAATGTGACAACATCCTAGGATGTGCGGTAAACCAACTGTGACCAGAGGGAAGGAGGGAAATGTTTCATTGTCCCATAAAGTTACAACTGTGTCTCACCTGTCCTGTTATCTCAGCTGCCATGGCAAGTCGTTCACGAAAAGTCATCAAGGAAGGCAAGTAGGCGCTCACTTTGGAGTTTTAGTGCATTTTTAGTTTGATATTTCTTTATACATCGTAATGCAAAAAGAAAAAGGATTTACAGTAATTCGCTTTAATGTTTGGTTTTGCTCTCAACTGAGAAAAAGGAAGCAGAATGACAATCTTAGCATGAACTTAACCAAGTGTTGAACATGATAATCAAATAGTTGAATTATTCAGTTGTTACAGTTAGAAATTGTAAGAAAATAAATAAAATATGCTGTCAGTGACAATTTACACCTTTCTGGTTGCTGGACACGCTAATTACTATGTATGTTTCCTCATTATGTTGATAAAAAATCTCATTTGAGCAGCATTAGATACCCTTTAGAAAGAAATTGCAGTATATTAGGATATAGACAGAATTTCTCGGAGACGAGTTGGATGTACAACTGTTATTCTTGGATATAGAATTAAAACAATGTCACAAAGGACTGCTTATACAAGTTTATATAATTACACAGCGTTGAATGATTTGTAGAAACTTAAAGGCCAATTTATTTATTAGATATGCAATTTCTGTAAATATTCCCATAAATAGACTTAAGCATGTGTTGTGGTGTCTCACATTATCCTGCTTTTCCTTTCTTTTTCTGACACACTGTCACTATAATGTGACAGATTGTATATCACTGCCAATTATTAGGAGACGATAATTGTGCCACACCTGTGCCCAACAGAATGGGCGAAGCATCATCCTTCTCAGATTCTTGTTTTTTAAGGATTGTATGAAATAATCTTGGCGAAGGATCAGTGGAACTGAAATGTTAGCGTGTCCAACAAATTGTAATACTGAGCGACAGCAGTGTGCAGAATCTTCTTTTCTCCAGTCCGAGGAGAGAATTAAGAAACAGTAAGCGCCTGCTCGCCGACAGAGATCCGATACACAAATGTTTAATTTCACAAATAACTGTTGTTGTTTTTTTGCAGATATCCCAGAGGCAATAAAAAACATAACAGATGGATCTTGGTTTTACTTGTTATTAATTACACTGCCTGCACTCTAATCAATCATTGGGTTTGCTTTGTTGCTGTGAATAATAGTTAATATACTTTACTTATCTTGTTCGCTCCATTGACGTTCATGTAGCTCACTATATTTAGTGATGGAGGAATTATTTTGATTTTTCACTTGAGTTAAAATACAGATGACACTGTGATATTACTGTATGTAATTGGCATTATTGTGTTTATTCCAACACGATGTATGCTGTTTGTATAGTTTACAATATCTAGTGGTTAGTGATGTCACTGATGACAGTGTCATATTACTGTTTATAACTGGATAAATGCAAATGTATGACTGTTCATACAGCATCTTATGTTGTAAATGATGAAAGTAATTTCAGCTACTGATGGGTACTTTAATGTAACGTATTACAATAGCCTACATCATATTTCATAAGCTGATCACATTGTTCGTGTTTAAAACCTTTATTTAGAAACTAGTAATTGTAGGTGATGAAATTCCATCAATGTACTATACAAGAAGTTGCTAAAAAAAAGACATCTAACTGTGAAGGAATCTCTGTCTGTCCATCTGTTCATTGCATATCTCAAGAATGATTCATCCCATCTATTTAACACTTGGCAGGTTTGTTATTGAGGACAGAAGGAAGTGCAGTGTCGAATTTTGTGCAGTTTGGACACACAACACTTTCAATATCAATACATTTTGATTTGACAGCGAATGGCGCACTGGGCAGCAGCAGAGGCTTGGGTTCAGCTCTGGCTTTTTGACTCTGCAGAGTGAGGGTGGGCTGAAGTATCTCAAAACTGTATTTAAGTACAGTACTTGAATAAATGTTCTTACTCTCAATCAGTGAAAGACTGATGGGATGCAAATGAAGAAGCTTTTTTTATGTATGTGTCTCAGGAAACCTAAGCTTCAGGGGTTATTTTGTCAAGAAATAACAAGATGTGTCTTCATTTATGAGATCTGGAGGTGCTGGTAGGCGTAAATTATTACTCTGTACAGAGCTGGAGTGAGCTGTTTTAGTCCTTGAGCTAAGCTAGGCTAAACATGCCCTAAGTTCCGCTCAATACTTAATTAGTTATCAATCTCCTCATCTTACTCCTGAGAAAGTGTATTCCCTAAAATGCTGGACTGTTCCTTTCACCTTCACACCTCTGATATACTGTGCGCACATGCAGAAAAATCGGTTCAGTACCTCTTTAGGCACTGTGATGATAATAAGCCACTGAGGAATCTTTTCAGAGACAAAACTGGGTTATTCCTTCAGCATTTATTTTTTTCCCACTACAGTGATCCTGCTGAAACGAAAACATTTTAAAAAGAAAGGAAAAGAAAAGAAGAGAATAGAAAAGTTGAATTTCACATTATTGACATTGTATTGTTAATGAAAGTGAAACAAAGACCTGCTTTTCTTTTACTACTTGCATTTTACAAGCACCAAGATCTTGCAGTGTCAGAGGTGATGGTCCCGGTGAGTCCTGTGTGACATCTCTTTCTTTCCGAGTGAACATCTTTTTTGAACTCTTTTACTTATCAGCAGTTGTTACTCTGGGGAGCATGAAAACAGGGGTTGAAAGCAAACATCAAACAGCCGGCGAGGCATCGAAGCCCTATCTTCCTGTGTGTTCTGCTATGTGAAAGGCCCCGCGTTATCATGGCAAGGTCTATCTTTCAGTGCAGTGAGTGAGCTAACCTGCAGAAGGAAGATAAAGAAAAATGGGTTCAATTTCTTCCATCTGAGAAAGTGTGCTTGTTAGACCGGAGAATCCATTCCCGTTTCCCCGGGACCTTTGATCTGGGATTACACAGGAAGCTCTAAGATGAGAGCTCCACGTTTGGCTCGGGAGAGCTCATGATAGAGGAGCCCGAGGTGGTCGTGGCCTCTGAAGTGAAAACTGCTGCTGAGTCTGCTGTGAAGCAAGCTTGCACGCCTGTAAGTGGATTATTACATGATTGCCAATTTTCATCAGCAGAGAACAAGAATAGAGGAAATGGGGCCTGATCCGTCATCGCATCAGCCAATCGAAGGAGAGACTCTGTTATCAAGTTTACCTGAAATCAACCGGATGAAACGTTGATCACTTGGTGCTTTACACCAAAATATAATTCTCTTTATATAACTGGGATTTTGCCCATATTGTTACCTGCAGCAGTGTGCCCCCCTTAATGGAACGGGTCCATTCCTGGGATCATTGCATAAATGAAGCACAGAGTGCACAAAAAGCAGTGGCGAGGACCTGATATGGATGGAGGCATCTATTTTTATGTAGTGACGTTTTGCAAGTACACCACACTTCACACATTGGCTTAAAATTCCCTTTGGTTGACTAAGTCCTTTCCAAACTGTCCTCTGTCCTTGGAAGTTATTAGTGTTTGTCAGTTGGCGCTCCAGCCATATACTGCCCACCACCTCCCAGCCGCCAGAATATTACTGGATTCAGAAAATGGGCGCATCTGACGTTACTCACCAGCGGAAGAAGCCCAGATTGTCCTGAGAGGCGATTGGTTTGCCAACCCCTGGCAATGAACCACAAAGTCCATAATTCATAGTCCACTCGTTCTGCACAATCGGATTATTTACTCAACTCAATCCTCCCTTCTCCAATGACCCATCATCAAGCTGACTGGCTCCCAGGCTGGACATTCCCTGGAGCTGAAAGCAGCACACTGGCCAGACTTTAAGTCCAGAGTTGTCGAAGAATCACAAAGCTTGTCTGTACGACAAGGCGAGAAGAGGCATTTCTTGGGAATATTTTTGTTGGACAACTGTTGCATTAAGCCTGAAAAGGAGAATTTTTCTTTGCTTCTTGGGATCCCGAAGGACTACATACTTGTTGAGATAAAGACTCATTCATCGTAGGATGGACTGGGGGATTTTTATTGAGCGTTGACCACCTCCTTAGCAGAGGTCTGAGAGCGTCATCATTAGGAATTTCATGTTTTTAAGTCTGTTCTCTTTTGTTAGCCTATTATTAGCTAATATTATGGTTTCTCAAACTGCAAAGAAGTCATAGAAAGGCAGGGTTCATGCTGATCATACAAAGTGGAGGACTATGACAATGACACTGGAGAAGGAACTATAAAAATTATAATATTGCATCAATTGCTATAAAGAAAGCACTTCAGGGAAAGCACATGAAATAGCAAACACTGTCTGTGTTTTACCGATTTTCAGTAAAAAACCCTGTTCTCTGCCTGTTTTTTGATTGAATGGATGCATGGATGCATAAAGAGCTGCAGGTCTGTGTGTCTCTTTGACCGAGGGCAGGGCTGAGCTACACACACACACACACACACACACACACACACGCAAACAGACACACACACACCACTCAGCTGAATTCACACAAACTCCAGCAATATAGCACCTTCCTGAGGGCTGTGTGGAGGTGTGAGTGTATTTATTTGTGCTCTAGAACGTAAACATCAGCAAATAATGTTTTACTGCTTAGCTCTCTTTCTCTCTCTCTCTCTCACTCTCTTTTTCTCTCTCTCTCTCTCTCTCTTCCTTGCATACCCTGTGTCTTGCTTGTTTCAGCCAGAGGAAGAGCCAGCTTCGAATGGTGCGTCTACAAACAACAACCCACAAATCCTGCGTAGCGTTCCTTTAAAACATTTCATTTCATTCATTGTGTTGATAAAAAAAAGAAAAAGTAATTTTCCGCTTGTCAGTATTCCTGTCAAATGCATTTAGATTCTGAGACGTGAGACGAATTCGCCACATCTGTCAGTTCACTTCCATTCCACTTTTTAAAGTTTTGCTTATGTTGAAAAACCCAGTCAGCAGACAGGACTGCCAGAGACCGGCCACGCTGTGGTAGACCAAGCGTGCTGCCGCTCCTCAATATGAAGCAGCTTACCCCGAGAGAGCCGCCGTCTGCAAACAAGGTGGTGCAGAGGATGCGAGGCTGTGTTTCGTAAATGGGCTAAAACCTCTAGGAATTTGGAGCGACCATTGATAGCAAAATTACTCCTCTTCAAAACTATTTCCCTCAATTGCTTAACAATGGGGCAGAGGAACAATGCCTCAAAAGACTATATACCAACTAGAAAGTTTATACATTCATTTATTCAATTGGTATCCTTCTGCCTCTATCGCTCTCTCTTTGCCTCCCCCTTTTGCACTCCTCTCTGCGGATTCATGTTGTGATCTTAACATTATAAATGGGTTCTCTGGCAGCGCTTAGATTAGATTTGTTTCTATGAGATTCATTCCAGCCCTAACTCCGGTCTCGGTGCTCATGTGGCTTGTTTTCTTGATGAATGCCCCCTGCCCTGTCAACAGTCATTTGCCAGATCTCTTCTCATAAACTCCTCCACAGAGGCAGGCCCGAATCCTCCCTACAGAATCCATAACGCATTCCATCTGAGAGCCTCTAACCTTTACTAAGGTCATTCCGAGCATCCACAGACAGATATACAGTACATGTCCGAATTCTAAATAATTGTAATAATACAATTAAGATAAAACAAGAGTATTATCTCATGGGACAGCTGGCGTGGAGCCTCAGGGGTTGTATGTGTGTGTGTGTGTGTGTGTGTGTGTGTGTGTGTGTGTGTGTGTGTGTGTGTGTGTGGAGTGGGCGTGGGTGATTGGGTTTTGATTGATATGTTTGCTCTTTTCCTTGGGGAGCCGAAAGAGGAGTATTTAATGCCTATTGCTTCATACAGACTGAAGTATTGATCGTCTGGGCCTCCATCTTGCCTTTGTCACACACCCTTAGGCCTGACGGCTCCCAGTGCTTGACTAAGATGTCATTATTTCTCCATCAGCAGGAGTCATTTTCAAATCTGGTGGTTGCGTTGGGTCTGCGTTTTGTTCAGAACAGTACGATTAGGCATAAAGGATAACACTGGCATTATCATCAAATCCCCATACGAGACCAAAACCAACACTTAATATATCCTGCTAACAAGATCTCCCTGTTTAAACCACAGCTTGATATAGCTTCTGTGCCACAGAACTCCACTCTTATCCAAAAGCTATTAAAAAGACATTAAATAGCCATACCATTGCATTGGGTGTTTTTTTTTTTTTTTTTCGATATAAAAGGCCAGCTTAGTTCATCCTGACACAGTGATCTCAGTTCGGGCCCCTATAGATAGAGTTACTCCATGGAAGACACCCCAGAGCATGCTCGGGGACACAGCTCCCTGTTTACATAGCAGAGAGAGCGCTATTGTTTTGTTGTGTGTGGAACATTTAACAACACAAGACGGTCGTCTAGTTCTAGGCTATGTTAAGTGGGACTAATTTGCAATGCATCTTGGGTAAATCAACTATTTTTTTAAACCAGAAACATGACCAACTGAGCTACAGCTTCCAGCGGTTCAGCTGTTCCCTGCTGTGGAACACTTTTGCCTCCTGGAGGATTTGTACAGTTACGAGGTTGTTATACTGGAAAGAAAATTCTCAAGTGCTGATGTAGTCTTTTCTGATGTGTCCATTAAGTGCCATGGATTCATGGAATCGAGAGGATGCTTGATATATATGTATGACTGTGGTGTAGGGAAGTGGCTATGAAGTGACTAAATGTGTATTTTTCAATGACTAAGCAAATTAAAAGTAAAGGAAGAGAAAAAGATAGACTTTGACACTGTCTAAAGGGCAACTCCACTAATTTTACACAATAAAGTGTGTTTACAGGTCTTGAGGAGTACTCCTGCATATGTGAAACAGTATTTTAAAGCTTTTTGTGGCTGCATGTAATGTAAAAAATTGCCACTTAATTGTCATTTAGTGGCATTGTGTGTAACGTAGGTGCAAGATCTTGAAAGGCAGACCACTGGCCCATGAAAATTTTGCCACTGATTAGAACATTGAAATGCTTGAAAAACCATTTATTAAGCAATTTTCAAGATTTAACAAACATCAGTTGCAAATTTATAATTGTATAGTAAAATAATACTAAGATTTACAAAATATCATATATATCAGTTGCAACTTGACAATAAACAATTATTTAATAGGTGGTGTATAAATCATGACATTGTTTGTTAACTGTCATAAGTAATTAACTAAATCAAATTAACCATGTATTAATGTAGGTTATTATAGAGCATTAGCCTTCAACCAGGGGTGGAAATAACTAATTGTATCTACTCAAATTACGGTAGTTGCATGATTTTTGGGGGGTACTTGTACTTGAGCAATGTGGAGAAATCTCACCTCATAATCACCTCAAAAATGAATAGACTCTATTTACAGTATTTACTTTACGTCAAACCATTGTTCATCAATGTCTTTGCATCTTCTTCCTGATGCCTTACTCTATTACATTTCACTGCAGCAATGTGGAGAAATCTAACCCTAACCCTCAAAAATCACTTCCAAAGTTTTAGTATTATGAGTATAGTTTAAAGTCTCTAAGTCTTGTACTAAAGAACACATCGGGCCATGTAATCTACAATGTTACATTTAAAATCATAATTGAGTACTGAGTACAATTAAAACTCTCATCTGCATATTTGTTGCCAATAAGGTAATGTAATCACAAACAGGCAAATGGAAAACCATACGTATCATTTTGATTATTACTTGTAATTGAGTAATATTTCAGTAATGTAACTGTACGTGCACTTGAGTAAATATTTTCAGGACTCTTTCCACCACTGCCCTCAACATATAACCTCTTGCAGTGGACTCAGGGCTATTCAAACAAGCCACAGATCCAGGCTGCCAGCCTTTATGACAACTTGAAGATGATTGAAGCAACAACAGAAAAACAAAATGTTTTTTTCAAGATATCACTAAGACAGTCTCTAAAAAAGAAAACCTCCCCCTGTTCAGTCACAACAATGTAAGAAAACCACAAATTCAAAGTCGTGTTTTCCTCTTTTTGACAGCGGCGAGCAGGTGGTATTGATTGTCAGTTGTCAGCATAGAGACATTGACTGTTACTACGGAAACGCAGGTTTTAGCTCTGCGAGGAAGGATGGTATTGGAAAAGATTTTAAATGACCACTGTGTTGGATTTTGTGGAATCTAGCTCGCCTCGACCACCCCAACTACTTTGGGTGCTTAAAACACAAAACAATGCAAAAGGTTTCTCTCGTGTTACAGGTGATTACATACTGTTGGAAACATAAATGTGAATATTATGTTCCATTTATCCCCCTAAATCCTACAAACTGGTCTTTTAAGCCTACATTTAGTCAGGTGTTATCATTATGAATACTTAAACTTCCTTTAGAATGATCCAGGAAAAAAAACTCAAGTTTAATTTTTAACCAACTAAATAATTTCCTTTGTTATTTTGACTCTTTGTCCATTTTCTGTATCTTCATTACTGTAATAGTAGCTGACACCGTCTACCCTACTTCCTCACCATCCCACAAGTAACGAGTAAGCTTTGAGAATATTGGTGCAACAAACTTATGACAGTTACAAGCGATGACAAGGACGAGTAAATGGAAAATAAAAGAGGAAAAGAATAGACAACGACTACAAAAGGCTCTCCGACAGTTACACCATGGCAACTAGTAGACAATGTCATTACATCTTGCTCAAACACAAATCCAATGCACGCAGCATTGAGGCAATTCTATGGTCTGCCTGCTTTAATGTTCCCAAAAGACAGATAAAGGATTCAAACCTTAAGGTGAGACATGGCATCTTTGATGAAGCACGCAGGGGTAAAATGATAGCCTATTTCAGTGGGCTGAAAAAATAGATAAGCATGTGTTTGTGGCCATGGAGGCGTGATTCAATCAAACTCACAGAGCATAACACATCTAAAAGATGACAATATGGTTTAATTTTACAGAAAAACCTGTTTTAGTTTGATTTAGTGCGAGGTAGCCTGATGCGAGGCGGTGCCGGCGAGGGAAATGATGGATATTAACCCAAGAACAAGACCTATACTTATACAAGACATTCTAACACTGATTGACACCTTTTATTAAATGATTCAAGCTGCATTGTGGGGTGGCGGTGGTCAACAATCATCACAATTACGCCTGTCGGTGTGCAGATTAGCATTTGTGTTCTTATGCAATGGTTGTTACATAAGAGGACATGTGAGAAGACTTCACAAAGTTACTATACTCAACTTATGGAACAGCTGTAATGTTACATCACTGGTTCATGGAGAAACCAGCGTCACCTGATCTTGAGTGCTGAACACAAACAACAATAAAAAACTAGACTAAAAACTATAATTACCAGCATACACAAACTTTTTTGTAACCCTTTTTAAATGGGACATTCGACTGTATGTTCAAATAAAACACTGACTGTTGAATAGGAATAAAAAGTTGTAAGCTATGTTCATGGCCTTTTAACAAAAGGGGAATTTTGAGGGAATTTTTGCTCTTTTTAACTTTTACGCAGTGTGTACTGGTATATCTGGGATTCTTCTAATCTGTTATAGAGTGCGGATGACGTTTGTGCAATGAAAAGTTTGCCACTCTATCTTAGACAATGGAACTTACCCTCAAAGTAAATGTGCTGTTCTAAACTCTCGCCTACAATATCTTCAGTTTTCCAAGAAAAAAACAGATGCAACAGATCACAACACATCCTGTCTTCGACTCGAGTATCGTCCCTGTCTCTTCTCCACTCTGTGTTTGTCTGGACTCTGCTCAGGCAGTGACAAGCATATCCACATTTTTTTGGGGTAAATAACAATAAATATTTAATTTCCTGTCTCTCAGTTTGTCCCGTTGGGGTGTGTAAACGTGACTGGCACGATGGGATATATCTGACAATGATCGGCCGGTCATTGGTCATAGCCGTGTTGAAAACCAGCTGCGATCCCTGGCAGGTGGATCAGTGTATCTCTAGCTGTGAAGCCAAATCAGCACGGTGCAATGGAACACATGACATGAGAGAGTGATTTTGGTAAAGCGGGTGTACTTTGCCAGATTTATTCAACAAGCCTAACCAACCTCACATGACTCGCAACTGTTAACGTTTACTAGTATTGCCCATAGATGAAGTGCTGCCGGAGCGCAGCCCACTTCTTTTCACCAAGTAAAGAAATAGAATGTTCACAGTTTGCATAATACAACTGAATGTGATGAATCTCTCACAATAGTTAGCTGTATGGCATGATACACTGACATGACACTCAAAACAAGAAAGCTACAGCACAGGAACAGAAGCAGCGACCGTGTTTAGGACCTGAGCCAACAATCTGTTAACCCATATTCATTTATAAAATGTGACATGTCCAGACTTTTTAGACAGAGTCTATTAAGAGTTCCTATTGATAGTGGCAAAATATTCACAGTGGGAAAAACATTATAACAAAAGTCAGTGCACGGCAACAGCTTTAAATAAACAATCAGCATACCTGCCGAGTAAATGACACTTTTTACCTCATAATTACGTTACCGTATCCATTTATCATACCCAAATCCATCTCTGGCAGCATGGTGAAATACTGAATATTTTTATCCAGGCTTAGTTTTCATCAGTTCTGTGTCTTTCCCTGGCAGAAATACGCTTCCACGGGACGGATTACCTCAACAAACAGCAATACAACCCTTGTATTGACATATGTACTATATGCAGTCGGCTGGTAAGGAACAGTTAAATCTTTCAAGGAAGTTCACTTTCCTCAAACTTGAGACTTGATAAAAGCAAGCTTCTTTTATAATTCATGTTTTGACCTTTTCTGATGTCAAACTGTTTTTATATTTATCTTTGCTTTCTAGCTTGAGTTTCAGACTTTAAATCTTCCTCCAATACAAACGTTTACAACTTTACAATTATCTTTAATCCTTATTGGGAAATCTATTGCAGCGCTTGTTTTTAACGGGCTGGTTGCTTGGCCTTCGTTAATGCTGCTCGCAGCCCTATCATCGACCTGCAGAGCCGGAGAGCTGCCCGCTGTTCAAGATGGTTGTTGAGAAAATCCAAAGACGGACAGAGAGACAGACAGATTCCTCCATTTAAGCTGATTAGTCAGTTTTAGGACATCTTGTTTGAATTGAAGACATGCTCCTGATTGTAAGCAGTCGCTAGCCCTCACAAGTAGCTCTACAGTGGATGTGAAATGTACAGATCATGTATGCCTAGTGTAAATTAAGTGACAGAATAAATCAGTTGAAACTGTGGAATCCATCAACACGGGATTATGTTCTTGGCAACTGTGATGTTGTTTTTTTATCTGAAAAATATGTAGGGTATTGTATGTGTGGTGATCTTCTTATTGCTCTGTGGTCATTTCACAAGACATCCAAGTGATGGAAACCATTGAAATAAGACACAAAATCTGTTCTTTGGATTAGCATAGTGTAAATGTTGACTTATTAAATAGTGAGTCCCAGGGTATTACTTTAACAAGAGGTTAAGTCATGAGCCTATGAATACCAATATTAAGTATACAATTTTTACAGACTCTCCGGCATTTTCTATCAAAGTATATTATTCCTATACAGAAAAAAACAAACAAACCATTCAAGCATTTGTGTCTGTCAAGCGAAACATTAAACTCTAATCATCATATGTAATTGTTCCTTCTCTTTTTTATAATCCTCTTGAGACGTTAATTTGAAAAGAAACACAATGTTCAATTTGGTCTCTAATAAATGCAATTATCCATAGTATGTAATTAAAAAGTCCCTCCGGAGGTTGGAAGGTACTGATGGTTCCTTGCCAAAAAGTCAAGATATTAATTTTTATAGATTTAATAATAGAGGTAAAGTGTTAATATCCTGAGCAACCATTCACCGTCTATTAATACTAAAGCAGATATGAAACTGCTGCTTATAAGAATCAGGCTTGTGATAACCGGACACTGCATTAGAGCTTAGATCGGGCCCAAAATATCAAGCCCGACCCGACACGAGCCCGTGCACGTTGTGTCCGAGCCCGGCCCGGCCCGGCACATCAACTGTAATTATGAGCCCGAACCCGATTTAAACCCGACATTTTTTTAATACATGGGTTGTTATAACTGACGTTCTCAAACTCCATGTTGCACTAAAACTACACAATCAGTGACGCCGGTAACGCGTTCCTCTAATCTGACTACTCTTTTCAGTAATGAGTAATTTAACGCGGTAATATTTCCAAACCAGAAATCAGATTAAAGTATTCAAGTCACTGTGCGTTACTATTATTTTCGTCATTTTCCTTGTAAAAATATATATTTTGCTTTCTTCTTGCGTCTCGAGGAGTGACGTGACGTGCGGGAGAAGTCACATTTTCAGCACGAGGACAACTCACATGTAACACCACGCAGCGACACGAGCAACATGGAGGGAGGAGAGAGATGCGTGTTTTCTAGCTGGAAACACAGTCATTATTTAGAGTTATTAAAACATACACACACACACACACACACACACACACACACACACACACACACACACACACACACACAAATGCTTGATCAAGGGCCCGGCCCGGCCCGGCCCGGCCCGGCCCGGCCCGGCCCGAGGAAAGTGACGGGAAATATCGGCCCGGCCCGGCCCACGGGCCGGGTCGGGTCAGGGTCAGGGTCGGGCTCGGGCTCGGGCAGAGAATCTAAACTCTACACTGCATCCATATGTAGGGCCATCTGTCGCCATAAAGCACCAAAGAGGAAGCTACTTATTCAATAAACCTGGACTCTGTTCAGACTGTTTGTACATCTTGACATGTCTAGAGGACAATAGATCAAAAGCATTTATTCATTTCCTTATTTACTATTGTTGGAATAACACTTAATCTTTCTGCAAATATTTCCAATGTTTTTTTTTTTACCAAATTTGATTTCTGACCACAGGTCCACCTCTGCATAGTCGGATGAACCGATAAAACGTGAGACAGATGACTCAAAAAAAACAGCTGGAACGGGCCCAGTGCAGACTGCCTGTATGGCTCTATTCTATGTCACAGTCACCACCACAATTACAAACATTCTCATACCTGAAAAACCAAGTAGTTCAATTGTCAATACACCATTTCATACGGCCGTCTTTTTCCCCAATGTCACACTCGGGGTGGGAAACTAGAATGCTGGGATAGTGTTATGTCACACCAGGTTGCAATACGTATAAACATAGGTAATGTGTAATTGTTGTCATTTTACAGCTTCCCAATTGATCAGCAGCTGACAAGATGACGGGTAATTAAAATCTGGAAGGTTAATTGACAGTATTTCAAGGTATAACAAGTGTTTGTTAACTCCTTCGCAGATGTTAGCATGCAACAACTTCCTAGCCTACATTTCCATTTGACTTCATATTGTGTGTTTCACCTCCAAGATGTTTGTTCGTATTCCAGGATTAGTTTATCCCTTTTTTGATCATGTCACATCAAAACAGTGTCGTATCACACCGTAACTTTGGGTGGCATGTGGTTGAATGCTAACGTTAGCTCCAGATTAAATCAATATTTCAACATGTTTGTACTTTTTCATGCAATTTGCAAGTTTATGCTTATTCATACACAAATCAAAGTCAATACATGATCAAGTAACTAAAAATGAGTCAATGCTGATTTCTGGTTTCAAATAGGACAAGAAAAACAGTTTCCTTAGTCTATAAGTGATTTTGACCGATCCATTAAGACCAGCCTGCTCCATATGCACATTTTGTCGCCCTTCATACTACCTCACCTGACTTTCTCCTTTGCTGCTGTAACTCCACATGTAGCTCCTGTAAGACCACTAGAGGTCGGCACCTATCAAAGTTAACATGGGTCTTATTAAGATGCTTGTAGTGGTGACCTATACTGCAGTTTTTTCTGGTATAGTACAGTATAACAGTATAGTACCATAGAGCACTGTGCAGCATGTACTTGTCTGATAAAACTTTAAACGTCAGAATATTGACCTTCCTGGATTATGTATCATTTTCTCACCAGTACCTGTACCAACATGCAGTACAGCATCCTCGCAGCCCCATGCGGCCCAGGACGCATTTGGAAAAAGGTAATTTTCTCCACTCCAACCACTCTCACCTTCTCTCCTGCTTCTCCCCAAAGTCATGATTGTATTCCAATCACTTTGTTGCTGTTTGCCACAGTTGGTGAAGAATTGCTATTAACCACAGAACTGGACAGGATTGCACTGCTGCCGCTAAGTATCTTTATTAGTGGGCTCAAATAAGGAGCGAGGCCAAGGAGGTTACCTATCAACACAGGGAAAGCAGGCCAGACCAAGATAGTAACGCTGAGGTGAAACCCTTAGAGAGTGAAGAAATCAAGGTCTAATATGGTTGTGGTGTCCCTAGGCCAAAGCCATCTGGCAGCCTGAGAATGATAGGTTTGCTAAGGCAATCATACATCACTTTTCACCTGTATCAAACCAATTGGCCAGCCTTCTATGGACAGCTGCTCCCTTGCACACTGTTTGACATTTTGATGGATAATGGATAGACATAGCCTCCATATGGCAGATATGGGGCTGATTTAGACCATATAATCCTAAATCCCTTTTCAACCCTTACCAAATGACTTGGGGAGCATGTCATATACACTGGATAATCCAGGAACAGCCTGGCAAGAAGAAAGTAGCTGAAATCATCCTTCAAATCCAGTCCGGCTGAATTTTACTGCAACCAGAAAGATCCAAACTGTCAAGTGGGCTATTATTCTAATTACCAGCTGATTGGTTGTAATGAAAGCTAGTTTGTGGTGATAGCATGGTTCTCATGTGGCACCTGCATGCAATGTGCTGCACCTGAGTTGTATTAGACCTAGTCTGCATGCTGATTACTGTGTATGGTATCAAGGACAGACTGCCAGTATTTCCAAGCCATTTCAAAGCAGACAAAAAAAACAAAAAAAACAAAACACTAGTAATCTCTGACAGCTGGGTTTTGTCTTCGATGAGAACAACTGGCATTCATTCCCATGTCAAATGACTCTGCAGCAGTCACAGGTGTTAATCAGCTGAAGCTCCGATTGGCTGTGATGGAAATATGACTTGACACACTGAGTCAGAATTGAGGTTCAACGAGAGAGTGAAGTAGAAGATATTCAGAAATAGATAACCACTGGAACATTGTCACTGTCATTCGTAGTGACAACCCTGCCTTTAACAGAAACCCATATAAGTGCTAATTGTGCTGGGTTTTGTCAACAAATTTTTGTTTTCCCAATGTTTGATTGAGTATGGCTAAACATGAACATAATGCAGAAATTGGCATTTGTGAGATTTGGCACCACCCCATAGTTCCTGAGGGCAACACCACTGTCGTGAAATACAAACTCACTACATCATAACAATTTTATGTCTTGAAAACTTGCATGTTAAAGTAAACATGTATGTTACAGTCAACATAGTGCAGAAAGAAGAGATGGGGGACATATACAGAGACACTAATTACCCTATTACAAGACACTGTACCATCAAAGCTGTTTTTTCATTATAAGAAAAAGTGACATAATAATGATTCAGCTTAACTATACGATGATATGTATGATATGGCATTCATCAACTAGCTGACAAAAGGGCTTCTATTTGCCCTTCTAGTCTTTAGAGTCCCCCCTTCTACCTTCAACCACCCTGACTGACATATGGGTGAGACAACCACAAACACTGCGATTGTTTTATTCCTACTAGGGAATCATTAGAGTTCTAGTTTGTAGGGAAGTTAATTTTTTAGTCTCAGTCCCAACACTTCAAGTACTGACTCTTTGGGTTGGTGACTGACCAACGTACAATCCCAAAGTGTCAGTATTTGAGTTTGGACTGAGAGTCAAAAATCAGCTTCCTTACATACTGGACGTTGAAGTTTTTATATTTTTTGGAAACTGTTTGAGGTCAAGAAGTCCCTCAAAAATCTTACAAGTGAAAGAGGTCAGTGCTATTTACAGTTTAGATAATACCAAGTATTGATTTTGAATGACAGTAAATTATCAGTTACCTGGTTTCTAGCTAGCTAGCTAGCTTGTTAGCACTTGGAATACTTATGCATCCAATACACACAGTTCAATCCACCTTTGGTCTTTTAGCTGTGTTTTCATCCCAGCCAACTCCTGAGAGAAATGCATGCTTCTTTACCTGCTACGTACACACATTTTTTTCATCAGCTATTTGCTAACTGTGTCTTTCTGCTGTTTGATGCTTACTCAACAGATCATTACATTGTTCTGTCAGGCTACACATAGGCAACAGAAAACATCAACCTGTGCTTCTGACACCTCAAATATGGCAGCCTGGCCAGTGGCCCACTTTTCTAAGCTTGACGTACTTAGCCCTTCGGCAGCGTCATTTCTAGAGGCTCCCCTGTAGCATAGTAAAGTTAAACTCAGGAGGAGGTTGGCTGTGGTTGGGTGTTTTGGTTTTGTTCTCTGGACTTAACCCCAAGTGTCAAGGGTTGACTTTTTTAGATACGTCTAGTAAATAAGGTAACTGACAGAAGTGACATAATTATCTGAACCCTACTACCCAGTTACTTAGTAACGCGTTACTCTAATCGGACAACTTTTTTCAGTAACGAGTAATCTAACGCGTTAATATTTCCAAACCAGTAATCAGATTAAAGATACTTATTCAAGTCACTGTGCGTTACAATTTTTTTTGTCATTTTCCTTAGTAAGAATATATATTTTTGCTTTCTTCTTGCGTCTCGGGGAGTGACGTCACGTATGCGACAAGTCACGTTTTTCAGCATGAGAACACACAATATACATAATTATGACACTCAAGTGACACAATTATTTGAACCCTAAGCATGATAATTTCCTAAACCTGACCAAGTCATCTGTGTGCCTACACTAACAAACCAAGACTTTTTTACATTGTTGCTAAGTCAGCTGCAAGAGTCCTGCACGTGCAAAACTGACACTAGAGGGGCAAGTGGGCATCATAGTTTGAAACTTAAGGCCAAGTTTGAGGTATGTTCATGTTGAAAACACAAAGTGAAAGCTGTGAGCTCAGTGTCAGTCTGTCTAAAGTGAGTGATCTCCCCTGACCTCCTCTGTCTGTTTCATACAGCATAAACTAAAGACAGCCATGTGATAATTAAACATCTCTGGGAGATGACCTACTTATGGTCATCTCACCCTTTTCAGAGGAGCCTTTGATTAGCGAGACCTCAGCTGATTTAAGTTGCCTAATAAGCAAAATTTTCCCCTGAACTGGTACCACAGTCATTATGCCATAACACATGTACACGAACAAATGGCTGTAATTGTTTGCCCTTTCAGAGAAACGCTTTCCCCGTCTGCTGAAAGATGATGCGAAGTGAACGTCCCAAATGAGAATGAATCATCACAGAAGGCTTTACTGTAGTGTGTGTGTGTGCTATAGGTGTTGTGTCACTACAGTAAGGTGGGCTGTTTCTATTAACCCCTTACCTGCGCTATGAAGAGGTCAGATCTCTGGGGAGGTGATTATTCTCAAGCCTGGTTAATGGTCCTTACTGACAGCACTTAATGAAAATTAATGAGCGACTTTAGAGCGCAGTGCACGCAAACAGGAAGGCTACTCCCTTCATCAATGTGCATTTATTGCCATTGTTTAACTGGCACTCATTGTGAGGGGGAACCATGATCCACATTTTAAAGCAGAGATGAATCGCTGGGAGTCGGTCGCAGCTCAGAGATGCTTTTGTGTTTTTTGTGTGCACTTCCTCTGTTTAGGGGCCGCCTCTGTTTAATGTGTGGGAATGGAATATAGGGACATTTAATACACTTCATTAGGTTTCCATTATATTTTGCTTTGGGTGATCGGCTGAAATGAGCGATCAGATTTGCCTATTTCTGTCAGTGATATACAGACAGCAAGATGACATGATTAAGGGGTCATTTGGTTAATTGCACAATACTGCCGGTGTGGCGCAGACTTGGAAATGAAATAGGTGCCAGGGGCATAGTAATCCATGCGAGTCACATCACGAAAAAAACAGAGCTGAGCAACTTATGATTGCTTTTACTCCATTTGTTTGTTTTGTTTTTTTTCCTGTCACTCCTCTCTGTATGCAAATGATTATTAATGTACATGAGGAGAAAGTGCATTAGTTTGCTTGCTATCTATTGTGTATCACACAGTGAGTGAGTGTGTGTGAGAGAGAGAGAGAGAGGGCGGGGGCATGAGATGAGGCACATACTGTAAGGATTTATCACACATTTTCAGCGGCTGCTTTGATTTTTGGTAAACAATCAAGCGCACCGCCTGGCCAAAGGGTACGGAGGTTGCGGGCGCGCAATTGTGTGACATACGCAATGTAATCAAAAGGCATTAATAATGCAATTAAATTGAATTCCCATGTAAGCCTGCGGATAAAGTGGTCCAAGGCAGGGGCACAGAAAATATGCCCACCCACCGCTCACTGCTTCATCATCTGTATGAAACCAAGCCCTCCACCGCGATCCCCTCGGTCTCATGTGTTCCAGCCCCTTTAATCTCTGTCGTTCACACACTCTGCCCTTCTGTCCGACCTCCAACCCTTATTCCCATTTCATCCCCTCTGACACCCCCTGTTCTCTCCATCCCTCTCACTCCAACCCGGCTCGGGGCTCATCGCCGCGACAACACTGCCATCTCCGGTCGTGACATCATTTTCCTGTTGCTGCCGTCTCTCCCCATGTGCCTGACGATGGAGTCCTCCGTATCCCCCGGAGTGTCTTCAAAATCAGCCAGCCAACAGTGTAATGAAGCTAGACTGCCATCTACTGCCTGCTGGGATTTTACCTCTCTCTCACTGTCACGGCCTGCTGCAGGAAAGGCGGAGCAACATTGCCATCTGCTGTGGCTGCAGATTCAATTAACCAGTTAATTTCAGCTCAGTATCAGCTTCTTATTGTGTTCTTTGAACGTTTTGTTGCCATTTCCCCCTCTCTTAATTGGCTGAAGATTCCGATCTTGCGGTTTCGTGTGATGATGATTGTCATCATCTATTCCTGAAGACAACCAGCTGAGGAAAAGCATCACTGCAGACAGCTCTCATTTAGTGGTGATTTTCCAGCGCCTGACCTCTGTTTTCTATTGTAATTTTTATGTCACCATCAAGCAGCACAAACGTGTTCGATGTCAGCATCCATTTGCTCCAGGCAGAGTGGAAATAGATGGAGCAAACCCTGCCTCCAGCCCGACATGGCACCGTAGGATGATGGAGAATACACTGACATCCAACCAGGAGGCATCAATCAATATTTGTATTGTTTATCGCAGATAAATGAGGTTTTAGGTGCATAATCAATTAGCTGCCATTTGCGCTACAAGATTATTTCACAGTGAATGCCAATCAATACTGCAGTAAATCCTCCAGAACACTGGGCTCCATTCATAAATGTCAAGAGCTCACATCCTCTATGTCTCAAAGCCTGTCGAGCTGAATTTTCAGACGTTTTCTTTCTTCAACAATTGTTGTATTCGCCCCAAAGAAACTTTTGTGCCGGAGTTTTTTGATGCATTGCCGCGACACAGAAGTTCCCGCTGTGTTATTCATCTTCTATCACAATGATAAACTGCAGTTTGTTTTGTTGTATTTTACAGCTCTGAGGTCAATCAGCACAATGCAGTGAGACAATGACCCCGCTATTTCTTCCCTCGGTGCCTCTTTTAATAAAAAACAATTTCTTGACGTTGGCCTACAGAAGTGTCGACGCTGCCTCTGCACACTCAACACACATACACACACAGAAAAACGCATGATTCAGCCATTTAATTGAAGAGTCAAAGTGCCTCTTGTGAGTTGAGAGTGATTTTAAAATGTTGCCATGGAGCTTCCTCTTTTCTTTAAAAACACACATTTCTCTCAGGATCGGTGGCCTTGTGAATTCCGCCCACCAGGGGCGGACTGGCCATCTGTGTGTTCTGGAGAATCACAGAACGGCCGGCAGCCGCCACGCAGTCATCGCTGTTCTTTGGGGGGGTTTTTTGGGGTTTTTTTTGGGGGGGGGGGTTTCCTGCTAATCTACTGTTTCACACTCCAGTCCGGTAGGTGGCAACAATGCGTCTTTAAATTGGATGCCAGCCGGCAGCCACCCGTGCCCACCAGCAGTGACGGACTAGTAATCCGGAAATTGGGCAGATGCCGGAGCCCTCGTGGGCCCTTTGGGCCGGCCGACCAATTAGAGAGCGGCATAACTGTCGCAGCCATGCGGCCCCAAGATCATTTCCGTCAGTCTCCTTTCAAGCGTCAATAATGTTCTAGTGCTAAATGACAACCAAATTTCACCAATTCCTTCACAACTATTATAATAGCAATCTGATCAGTATGTATATGCCACATATGAGTCTCTATATCACACTGATCGTTACCCTCTACAGTCTACAGTCACAAACTTTTACATCAGTCTGTATTGTTTTGTAGCGAAATGTCTTATTCAGATGTTCAAAAACGTGCATGGCCCCCCGCTGGTGGGCCGCTGGTGGGTGGAAATGCCAGGGCCGTTTTTTTGTTCCCAGTCCGTCACTGCCGCCCACACTATATAGACATTAACATGCACCTCATAACTCATGATGTTGTGATTTACATTTTATGATTTATACCTGGCATTAAAAATTGCCCTGTCATTTTTTTCTCTTTCAAAAAAATGAAGAAAAAAAAAATTGGTGTCAGGCAACAACAACACTGTGGGGAGCAGTGGAGGAAACGGCAGATTTAAGCAACGAGTGTCAGTTTTATGACTTCTTTCATCAGACCAAAATGTCAGCCTCCACCTGGTGTGCGTGAAATAGTTTTCAGACGCTTTTCTGGTTAAATGATATGTTTCCCACTTGCAACAGCCTCTCACATATGGCTGCCGTCATTTGATGGGTGTATCTGAGTAATGACATATATTAACACCACAGTTTTCACAGGCAGCAATCAGTGCACCATATATTTTCTCCAGCAGAGTTAACCAAATCTCCAATCATTCACTTTGGATGAGAGCTGTTAGGAGAAGGCAGAACTGTTTTTTTTTTTTTTCCAACATTACTTGAGTGCCCTGGGGTTTCCCAAAAAAAAAAACAAAAAAAAAGAAACTGATAGTATGTGTCCACATCATCTGTCGTATCCAAACTTGCTGTTCATCGTCTATGCAAGCAGCCATGCTATGCATTCTGGTAGCGTAGCATTTCGAGGGATGGGGTGTTGCGTCTAGTCTGGTCTATGCAAATGAGGGCTGTCCAGCGCAAAATGTCGCTGCTCACCAAAAAAAATGATACAACAACGACTTGGCTTATTAATCATAAAATGTCTGCATTATGGTGAACTATTTTTGTAATATAATAGAAATATTTCAAATAAGCTGCCATGTTGGTCCTGTTTGGAATCCTGAAGCAGAGGAGCCACGAGGAGCATCCTACCAATGACGCTGTCAGTGTTCGAAGGTGTAACCTGTTTGGGTCAAGTGTGCAAAGTTGGGAAGTGTTGTGAGTGTTTTTTTATGTCACCTACTGTTTGTCTGTAATTGTTGTCTAAATTTTGAGGGCGTGCCCTGATGCCCTTAACAGGCCATAACTCTTCAATGTGTGATCCAATCAGGACCAAATTTGGGAATGTTGTAAATAAACACTGTCAAGCTGCACGTGTGTACAATTCTGTACACCTCGACCTCCAGGGGGCGCTACAGTAAACTATAAGCTATATGATGCTATAGATGGCTGCAGTCACGCCCATTCCGGCGGACTGCTATGTCACCTTATTACAGAAAATAATATGTACATTGTTATAAAGACTAGAAAGCCAATAGTCAGTTAGTGACATCGTCAAGTTGAACGGTCGCCAAAACCCACAACTGAATGTATCTAACTGATTAACTTTCACATAACTTCAGCCGTTTCACCTGTTAGTACTATTCCACTGCCAAGGCAGCGGCCATATTGGTTGTTGGTGACGGTTGATGAGCGAGGTGATGTAGTTCGCTGAGCAGTTTCACACATTTACTGTCTTTATAACAAACAGCGGCTTTATTGACATGGAAAATTACCTTTTTTATTCACAAACATCAATTTTGTAATCATGGCGCAATTCAAATTGGATCAAAAATATATTTATTCTCTTCCTGTTCACTACTGCACATCTTTTTTTCTAAATAAGGTCCCACAAGGTCCACCGGAAAGGGCGTGACTTCAGCTCTCATTTAAATTATATTTCTGCAATTCTGTTGCCTTAATAAGATGAAATTTGGACCACATGTCCATGAACGTGTGCACAACATACTCAAGCATGGCATGAACAGCGGCAAGTTTTGGCCATGTTTTTAGCCACTATGTAGAATAAGAAGATGGCAGACGTGAAGCAACATTATAGTTTTTTGGGGGTTTTTTTGCTGCTTGTGTTCGTCACTCACTTTCTCTGTCTGCCATTTGTTGCTGGGCTGGTAGTGTGCTATGTGTTTATCAGATCTTACATCCTTAAAACAGCTGCTGCTGGAGATGTGACAGAGGAGCAACAAGTCAACAAAATATATCATTTGTCCATGGCCTCTGTCCCAATCAGCAGAAATCATTTATCCGTGCCCTTCAATGCTATTAGAATCACTGTTGATAATTACATTTTGATATGTTCATAATTATGTGGCAATGCCATGGTTGCCTGTTATTTGGTTAGGTTAAGGCACTTAACTTCTTGGTTAGGTTTAAAGAAATGTCATGGTTTGGGTCTCAATAATCTCTGGGGACAACATTTTGGTAACTGAATTGTTCTGGTTTCTGTCCGTAGTATGCTTGGAGTACGATTAGTATTGGCCAATCATATTCGATTGGTGTTCTGGTTGGATGCAGGTAATCAGTCCCTGTCGAGAGCAAAAGAGATGAAACCAGTGGCTTTAATGCAGTTCCATCTGCTTTTATCTGATGAAGAACTGATGAGCTTTTTTTGATTAGTTTGTTTTTTTAAGCTTTTTTGAAAATGTCTTCTGCGTTCATATTCACAAACTGCATCTGTTTCCATCTCCTACCTCCAACAGCATTCTTGCATCTCACGTAGCTAATTGGAGAGTAAACAATTACTGCTGCACCGAGGAAGTCTTGGCTCGGATATCTGTTATGTGGAGCTCCCTCATGCAGACTTGGTGGCTCTATAACAAAGTCATTTGACTCCCTCGTTTGCTCTTATTAAAAAAGGGCTTTGTAAGTAAAACATAAACAAATGTCGCTTCGGGGTTAATGCTGTCCTTGGTAGGACTGTCTCTTGACGAGAGAACTGGAACTGAGTCACACATTTAAAGTCTTAAAGTCTTAGCTGTTTTGAGTGTCATTCCCAACTTATCAAATATTGACACATTTCCAAAGCGTCAGTATTCGACGAGTTGGGAATGAGACTCAAAAATCTACTTTTTACAAAGTGGACCCTTGAATGTGCCATAAACAGTAACAATGAGTTTAAAACAGGTGGAAAAGCTGGCAAAATGGAGCGGGGAATTCTCCGTGGGATCATTTCTGCAGACACAGGTTGATTAATTGCTAACACAACAAGATATTAGTGCAGCTTTAATACACTTTCACCTACAGCCCTGCTTTTGTATATTCCCATTTCGGCACTATTAGCTTACAGTAAATTTGAATTATCACCTGGTTGGCGCAAGCATTTCCTGTTCCAGGTTTGTGATTGTTTTTGTGTTTGCATTTTGCCTATAATGGGACCAAAAGCATTTCGGATCACCTCAGGGGGCTGGTTTTCAATGCATACTAAAAGAATTCACACATAGATTTGTATGCAGTTACGCACTGTGCAATCTGACCCAGTCACCCTACATGCATTTTAATTGCAGATGTGCTCGGGGTTCCTTTTGTGATTTCTTCACAACCATTATGATGCCAGCAATGTGTGGGTCTTGTACCAATTTATATTCAGGGACGTTAAAGAAAAATCAGACGTTATTATGTTTGCCATGTGACGCTATGTGCTTCAAATGTCTGAAAACCAGATAATAGACGTTGTCCATATATCATCTCTAATTATCCTTTTGTGTTGTATGATTACAGTTATTATTTCCGTTGCCACAACATATTATTCTGTATATTATATGCATGTATACACAATTATTTCTTTTTTTTTTTTCGTATAGCCATAGCCCTATTGAAAAGTTGAAAGGAGCTCTGCAAGTGCTTCTGGCATCTCGCCTAGATTTTTGAATGAAAAAATAAGCATTCAGGTGCCCTGGAACTTTGTGAGCTCAAAAAACTCCTGATTGACAGTAACAGGGGCAAAGACACTCACTTTATGCATACAAAATAGTAAGACAAAACAAACGCTAAGTTGTAAAAACAGCCTATTTAAAGAGCAAAATGCAAGAAATTAAGTAGACTTCCAAAAAAAAAAAAGGCTCAGGGGTTGGTCAAAGAAGCTTGTATCTGCTCAAATGAGCTGTCAATCAAACTGCTGCTATCTCAGAATCTTCAGTGTGGAGGTATAATGGCATCTGCTGTGAAACGAGAGGAGTTTGTTCTATCTATCTATTGGATCAATGTTTATTTCTATAGTCTAGAAACCGATTATTGAACTGATATTGTATCTCAAAAATCATTTTTATACTTTCCTTAGAGTGAAAACAATCATTGCATTTGGTTTTCAGATCGGTAAATTTGCATTCAAGGGATGTGGGGCAGACAAGGAATGTAGAGCCCACTTGCAAATCCTGAGGCAGCTTCAAGCAGTTCTCAAGACTCGAAAGTTCAGCAAGATAACCGCAGAGCTGCAGGCCGAGACGGTCAAGGACTCAAATGTGACCAGAGAGTTGAGGCCGGAGCACAAGCTGAAAGAAGATGCAACGCAGGCTGATGAGGAAGGCTGGCTGCAGTCAACCAAAGGGCTGAAGGGTGGTTGAAGTGAAACGCGGTAACAATGTGTTAGGCAGCGAGGTAGCTGAACAATACCTATCAAACTGACTCTGAGAGAAAGGTGGGAATAGTAAGCAGGAGGGGGCGGACTGCACATGAAGTGCATCTGCTGTTTTGTGATTTAAATTGGGAGTGTTGCCAAATGCCTCGCCGCTCCAACTGACCTGCAGACTGCATGGATTTTAGAAGTGAGGGATGAAAATATAATCATTTTATGATTTTATGATGATTTAGCACTATTATTCTTTTAAACTGTTCCATCCTTGGCCTCAACACCCACTCTGCCAGAGCTGCATATCTTCCATGTTCTCTCAGCTCACACGGCTTTCAGTCTCAAATGTGTTGTTGACCTTGGAAGTTGTGTTTGTCACCAAGCATCTAACATCCTGAAGCTCTCTGCCTGATGATACATAATGAACAAACAAGTCACTTTAAACTTTACTTAATTTTTTTATTATTTACATAAAACACAAATGTGTATATATGTTTCTCCAAACCTACATTCTAATCCGGCTACCTCTTTCTATTCCATCAGCCATTGTATGTTGAATGAAGTGTAAAGCTTTGACTTCGATGGTAGGCCAGCTCTTTTTTGAGGAAAAAGAAAGAAAAAAAATCAAAGGAATTCTAAGTGCTGTATCGTAGGCAACTGGACATGTTTTTAGTTTCTTGAAGACATTTCACCTCTGATCCAATAAGGGTTCTATAGTTCTAACTGGAATCGAGTTGCAGGCTTTTAAACTCTGTGTGGGAGTGTCCTTACAGCGTCGTTAAGGACATGTGTAAGCTCTGAGTTTCAGAGTCATTAGGGCCACTTGTGGGTGACTGACCCAGCCGGCCTTCATGTGGGTTGCTAAGGCTAGGTGAGCCCAGGTGTGAATGCTTGTCAAGCTGTCTGGGGAGAGAACTCAGTACTGTATTGTAGGTGGGTGATAAGTAATGCTGTAGGCCACCTCCTCTGTACAAATACGGTCGTTCCAGTCTTTTGCTCCTCTTTCAAACCATCTGTCTTCTCTGGCCAACATGTTTACATTGCTGTCCTCAAAGGAATGATTGTTCTCCTTCAGATGTAGTGTATAGCAGAGTCCATACCAGAGGAGTTGGCCCTCCTGTGGTGTGCCATTCATTTATGGAGAGGTTGTGTTGCCTCCCCAATGTACAAATCGGTGCAGTCCTGGCTGCATTGATGGTTTCAAAGAGGAGGAAAAGGATCCATCTATGCCAAACTGGAACGCCATCTTTGTACAGAGGAGGTGGCCTAAGACATTACTAACCCACATGAAGTGTGGTTGGGTCAACAGCCCTAACAACTCTGAAACTCAGAGCACACACGTGTCCTTAACGACTCTGTAAGGACACTCCCACACAGAGTTTAAAAGCCTGCAACTCCCCTCCAGTTACTTTCAACTGAAGAAGCCTTTTGGATGAGAGGCTAAACATCTTCAAGTAACTGAAGCAATCCAGTTGCTTACGATACTGCATTTACAGTTACCATGACCTGCGTGACGGAGAACCTTCATCAACAACCAAAGGAATGTAATGCAGGCTTTACCCACATGGTGGTGCAAGTGTATCATTCAGTCCCTCTCATTGACAACTGGATCAAAAAGCACTGAGGTTTACACTTTCACCAGCTAATATTGTCAGTGAGACATTACCCCCCAAAATAAAGAGGACTGGTTCATGTCGAGTTAGGCCACATATCATATTAGTAAATATCAGTGGCGAATCGTGCCTATCAGAACAAGGCCTTCTGTAACACTGTAATCACAAACGAAAAGTACCTGGTGTTATTTTACTGCTTCATCTTCAAGATTGCGTTGTTCTAGTTATGCACAGAGCCACAGAGCCACACACACACACCCACACACACACTATCAGACATTACTTTTCATACTTTATGAACAATCATTTAACAAGTGTGTGGAAACAAAATGCAACCAGTTCAACGAGATGCTTTTTTAACAATGTCCATCTTTTCATTAAACGGTCGTCTTGAAAAGGGCACTGACAATAAATCCGCGATAATATCATCTCCACCTGCTGTATCAATATCATCTCCACCTGTTGCCATTTTCAACGTCGGCTATCAATCACAACTCGCCAGTTAAGCTAGGTCTCGCGTGACTGAGCCAGCGGGCCTTCTAGAATACCCTGGAGCTGTAGAAAGTCTTAAAGAATACGCCCACTGGCTACAAATCCAAATATGATTGGTTGATCAAATTGTCAATCCAAATGTACTCTCTCATTACGTTTAATGGCCAGGGCCTTCGATAAGGGAAACAGAATACTCTGGATGGAGGATATTCTGCCCAGAGACACATAGAAAATATCTGATTGGTTGAATTTTTTTTCTAACAGAAAACTACTCAAATGCGCAGTTAATGGACAGAAAATTACAGAAACAAGTCGGCGTAATTTTATTTTATTTATAAAATTAATAAGATACGTTTCTTTTTCATCTGAGGATTTTAGGGCCTTCTCTGAATACCTTGAAGGCCCTGAGGATTCGCCACTGGTAAATATGTACCCAAACTCTTATCAAAAGGTTGACATTGTAAAGGACTGAAAACATGGATTACTTCACAGTTATATTCTCACAGGTAAATGTAGATCAGGCTACCCCAGTGGTTCTGCTTTGAATGCAACATTACAGTACATTTACTCAAGTACATTACCCACTGGAAGTACACATTTGAGTAACTTTTGCTTTAGCTGAGTCTGAACTATATTTAAATGGAAAATCTTATTATTTCACCTCATTTATCTGACAGCTTTAGTAGTATTATGCTTAGAAAACATTCAAAAGCGATAAGTCAATTGATCAAGTAGTCATTTGGTAAATTTTAATAGTTGTTAAAAGTTATTTAATATGCAAAACCTTTCATGGTGCCACGTTCACAAAAGTAAAGATTTGCTGACTTTCTTTTAAATTGAATTAATATTTGTATTATCTTTATTTATTTTACCATAGTGCACAAAACAAACATTGTGAAGGTGTCCTCTCGGGCTCTGGGCAGTTTTGACTGATTTCTGACTATTTTCATAAATATTACAAATTAGACGATAGATGACTGATTACAAAAATAATATGACCATCACTAGTTTAATTGTCAAAATAAAAGCCACTTCAACCAACTACACTTTAACATTAATGCATGAGAAATAATAATCTAATGACACAATATATATAAGTATAAAATCACAACCCTTTTTTTTCCTGTACTATTAAGTTCTTTTATCGGTGCAACATGTGGGATTTGTCCACCTGTTAATTTCAAACTCCAAACAAATAAAAAAGCTGCGCGGACTGGAATCTCAGCTCACCGTGTTTATACGACTACACGGGAGCTTTGGAGGAGGTTTACAGATTGGAGGCAGGGGGGACCAGTGTTGGGGCAGTTACTGAAAAAAAGTAATCCATTACACATTACTAGTTACTCTTAAAAAAAATAATGCCTTACTTTACGTTGTTACTCGCTGCTTAAAGTAATTAGTTACACTACTTACATTACTTTTGGATTACTCCATGACATTACCTGAGATGCACCATACCTTCATTGCCAATTAACACTGGTCCAGGTAGCTTATAAAGGTTCTCCTGTCTGATGGTGTATTTTGCTCAGTATGTTTCGAAAAGACAGCGATTCCACCGTGGAAACAGGCAACATTTCCTCCACAATATATGCAGCTACAAGCCTATCTATCTCTGCTTTTGTTGCTAATTTTTGCTCAAAGTCGAGCCTTGCCTGTTTTTGTTGGTGTCGAACTTGGCAGCATCTTCTCTTCAGCATCAATCTCGGTCCGATCTTTAGCAGCCACTAGCTTCATGCTAGCATGTTGCCGCTGCAGGTGCTTGGTCAGGTTGGAGGTTGTGTTGGCAGCGGTGGATAGTTGTGTCTGCCCCGCTTGGCGCTATTTTCTCTCGATTCGTATCAACGCGCACTGCCGCCAGCTGACAGCCGCGCACGAATCCAACACTTTTTCAGTTGTTTGGCAGTGTTTTACGTGCTCGGACCAACGACCACAGCAAAGCGGGAGAGCTAACATGAGAGCTAGCTAGCGATAACCGGTCTCTCACGGCTCCAGCTGTGGCTCCAGCTTCAACTTGTACCACTTCTCTGTCCCTCCTCTCTCTCTCTCTCTGCCCTTTCTAACTCCATCTGGCGAATTTCGGCATCAGTGTATTCGGGTTCATAAAGATACCCCCTTGGCTCTGTGCTAAAGTTGAAGTCCTCATGATCGTCGGTGTCGTAGTCAGACATGTTGTTAACTTTCTGAGCAGTAAACACAGTGAAACAGGCTGGCGGCAGCGCGCCTTGATCGAATCGAGAGAAAATAGCACCAAGCGATTATGAGGTCTGACTTTTTCATGGACAACGGTTTTGTGATGCAAATGTATCACTCTTTTGAACACATTTGTTTTGAGAAGAAAAAGGCTTTATTTTCATGACCCCAGACAACTTGCCGGACTACTTTGGTCAGCACCAAAACCGGGCAAGAACTCGGCGCACAGGACACTGTCGGGGGTAAGTCAGTGTTGATGCACGACACTGCTGACGGGGATGCATCAATCAAAAAAACCCGAACTATCCCTTTAAGGCATATTTTCCTAATTATTCTGACTAACTTTTACCCAAGTTACAATTTCGATGTGAGACTTTACTTATATAGAAGTATTTTTTGCTGTGTGGTATTAATATTTCATTTCTTAACATGACTGTTAGGGAAAAAAAGCGTTTCAGGTGCTTCAGTAGATACGCCATATACCACCATAAGATGTCCCCATGCCTCTTAAGCTGCAGTAGAATCAGGGTTTCTGGCACAACTTCACTTACTTCCAAGGTATATGGAGAAGGTAAGAAAGTCTAAAGAGGTGAAAACTCCAGCAACACTTGTGGAAACTAGAGCAATTTCAGCGTCTGATCAACAAAATTGTTCTATGTGCTGCAATTGTTGGTGGAGTGGAGTTTTGACCACTCCAGCTGCAATCTCAAGTATGATTCCCTCATTCTACTGAAAATGTTACTGTCCAAACCATGTGCTTAATGGCTATGCCTACAAGAGGGCGCTCTTTACCAATTTAAAAAACTGCATGACCGGACTTCAGTTATTAAGGCTGTTGAATTTAGAGTTCAGACCTACTTAGTGCCACATGTGGGACCTGATTAGTCATTCAAGTCTTCAAAGCTGCCTGGTGAGACATTTCGCTTTGAGGGTACGGTAACGGATCCTGAATCAAACTGAGAGCTCATGACTATTTCTTATTCTTATGTATGTTAACACTAAGTATTGTTTCAAGGTAAGTAATAACTAGAAAACTGACAGTACTGATCACTTATTCAAACGTTTAAAATGATAAGCTAATGTTAACATCCTGTTGAAAAGCGTCCTCCAGTGACCTTGCAAAATGTGACTCCTGCGTGTCACGAGCACCTGCTGAAATAGAACAACTTGAAATGGCAAACAATGGTTCCTTTTAATCCAGACGACGATCTCTCCCTGATCTTAATCTATATTTTTAATCTAAATGATGGCTGTGACGAATCTGATTTGGAAGGCAGTGAAAAACAACCTACGCTTTAGTTTGAGGAACTCGGTGCACACAGAAATCCTGTATTCTGTATGTGTAATGTCATTCATTACTGTTACAGAGACAAGAGTCCTGCCCTTAAATAAACCTTTCGTGATACAGGCATGTGAACACATGGCCTCCAATTGGTGGCTGTTTTCTGTCTCCTGCCATCGGTGATGGCTTGCTGATAGGCTTCCTCAATCCATTAGTCACCGCTTTCAGCTGATCAACGCTGCAAAGATAAGCCGGACGGAGGAGAGAAAGTTGCCAAGAGAGTGTGAGAGAGAGAGGGGGGGGGAACGGCGGGAGAGAGAGAAGAGCGAAGAGACAAGGAATGATATATCGGAGCCTCATTATTATTATTTTTTCTGTGAGAGAGTGACAGGCTGCAGCTCCTTTGCCAGCTGAGCAAAGAACAGAGGATTTTGGGGAGACTTGCAACAGCAATATAAATCTCAGGGACATGTGGGAAAAGTATCAATTGAGGAGCGCTGTAAAAATGATGACTGACTTTTTGTAAAATGTTCATGTTTCCATTCCCGGCGAGGCATAATGTGAACAGCACCACGGGCTTACTTTAACACACTCACCCACAGTCTGTGCAGCCTCCCCCATTTTCCTCCCCCTGCCCCATATTTTTGGAGCCCGACTGTGCGTCTGTGGCGCCACACTTGCAACTGACAGCTTAATATCGCTGCAGAAATTGGTTTCATGGAGTGGGCAAGAAGCAGAAAAAAAAGGAAGAAGAAAAAAAAAATGAGATGAGATTTTAAAAGGCTTCTTTTCTGGTCTGGGCTTTACTGCGCTGTCTTCCTCATCATCTGTCATATTTGCCCGTCTAATGATGCTTAATAACAGAGTGAGGCACGGCGCTCAGCGCAAAACACACTGCCAGCCATTGTGCCTCTGTCTTCCCCGATGATGACTTGAGGTAAATGTTATGACGCAGAGGAGTATTTCCATTCAGGGGCGATGTTCTCTCCAGCCAAGTTAACTGTCTGTCAGACAGATCCCCATCAGGACTTGGCTTGCCATCTGTGAAAGTATAGATTTTATAGGTTGCACTTATATTTCTGTGTGTGAAACTCTGTGCTACTACGAAACACGCTGTGCTAATGTAAAAACCTGCGAGACTGGTTGAACCAAAAATCGCATAGAGTTGTGTTTCTTGCTTTCTTGGTGAGTTAAAGGGTCTATTTTGTATGAACCTTAGTTGAATACAAACCAAAAAACGCGCTAAAATCATCAAACGAATTTGAACAAAGAACTTTGATCTTTTGATGTCGGTGCATTGTTGCATATTCACTGAAATTAGCATGCTAACCAGCTAGCCCCGATCTGTCACATTCCAAAGTTCCTGTGCTAGCTAACATTAACCCTCCCCCGATGCTCGGAGCTTCCAATCTCAACCAGTAGCTGCACGGCTAACTGAACAAACCACAGTTACAGTAGTTAGCTGTCACTCTGGTAACGTGCTGCCCCCTATTGGTTTGGAGTATGAACTCAGTAGAAGCTCCCGCTCCTCAGAGAGGCATGGCTGTTTTTACCATATATGTGTTCACGTGCGTGTCTATTCACGTGGGATTTAGAGTGTGATCTCCGTCTACAGTAAGCTGGCCTGCATGCATGATGGATGAATGTGCGTCTGAGGGGGAGCGCATGTGAATTCATGCCCCTCAACACTCTCACAGTTGGCTCTTTCATTGTACGCAGCTTGCGTCACAGAGCCCGCACAAACCCTTCACTTTTCTCTCCACAATATAGCCAGGAGCCAGAGCCTAGTTACAGCTCAAGCCTTTTAATTAAAGCGAGTCACTCGATGCCGTCCTGGATGAGACCTGTGGGTGCATTAATCATATTACCTAAAAAAACTGATCCGAGACCAGTCCTATCTTGTAAATAAAACACAGCCTCACACAAGTCAGGAAGTGTGCAGACAGGTAGGACTTCCACATTGTATTGTCTTTGGCAGCAGGGCAGCTCCATGCACAGAACCCTCTTTGTCTGGTTGCTGAGTGGAAAGTGGCGTTTTCTCAGAAGCAGTAATGATGTAGTATCTGTGTTTTCCATCAATGCGAAATGATGTCGTAGGCAAGCCCGCTGCTGATTGTGATCTTTATCATTTAAACTGAATGTTATACTCCTGGCACCCATGTCGAGGCACTTACAAGCGCTAAGCTTTATGTTTCACGGAGTCATAATTGTTGTTGTGTATGTTGCGCACTGTAGGAATTGTCTCGAGCCAACATGTTTTGACAGCAAAGGCTCTCGTGGCTGTCAGCATCTCGGTGTTTCTGCTGCCACATGGCTCTGTACTGTATCAGCATGGTAGCTTTGGAAACACACGAGGCTTGTAGAAAATAAGTCAGTTGTAAAAAATGAAATATAGTCTCCTACAAGACCTTTTTTTTCATGAAAAACTAAAATGGGCAATTTCGATTAGCAAAAGCATATTAGTATTTACACAGCTACTTAATGGTGAAATGTGTAAGATATGGCTACCTGTGGAAGATCACTACAAACAAATAGGGGGCAGCATATCACCGGAGTAACCGCTAGCCGCTGCTCACTATTCAAGAGTTTCCTGGGAAGGTCATTGGGGAAATTAATGGGGAAATAATTATGGGTGATACTTCCAGTGCTCACGTTACTAGCGTAAGTAACAAGTATCATAATAACTGAAGCACTGACAGCGTTGGCTAACTGGGTTAAACAGGAGTAGGTGTTTGTACTGTTAACTCAGTCGCTAAGTTAGATCTTCATCAATGAATGATACGCAGTACCAGTTACTCTAACAGTGAGGCTTAGCGTCCTGTTACCATGGAAAATGCAGGTTAAAGGTTAATTGGCTGGACATAAAAGTGTGGGGCTGGGAATTAGGTGGATACTCTTTGCTAAAGCTATCTTTGGCTGTAGATAGCTGTTGTTAGCTAGTTAGTAAAGTTATCTCAGTTACCCATGTCGTCAATGGCTGACCTGCTCCAAACAACGGAGGAGGGCTGGTGTTCACACTGCAGGCAATGGAACCTGGCTCATTACCACAGCCGACAAGGCTGCCAGATGGTCGGCTGCAGTCCAAGTCACACTACTCGATACTTCTAAGGAGAATTCCTTGTTTTTGTGCCAACCAGTTCTTTTTCGCAAGAATTCAAGCCATCTTCATCCATGAGATAGGTATTTTAAGTGAAACCATGATTTTCTCCTAACCCTAACCAAGTGGTTTTTGAGCGCAAAATTGCATCTTTAGTGTGGACTAGGAGTCGAAATAGTTTTTTTATCAAGCAAACTCAAGTTGGCCATTGTTGGAACACCAACTTTTGCCAAGTTTTATGTTGTTTCTGTGGAGTTCAGTAAAAGACAAAAAATGGAAATTAGAAGGTTTACAACTGTATTTCTCTGTTTCCATTCTTTGTGGGATTCTGTGAGTTAATTTTGTTCCTTAGACAGAAAATTAACAGAGCCCATGAAACGTAGGCTACGGATAGCTGGTGAGCATGCTCACTTCAGCAGACACACAGATTGCATACAATTGAGTTATGAAATGGTTATATAGAATTTAAATTGTTCAACCCATCGGTGCACACCACTGATTGATATCTGTGAGTACAATAAAAGAAGAAGTGGACTTACAATATGTGGCAATAGTAGTTCAGTTTATCGAGCTGAATTCTCAATGCCGGTGGGTTTGAACACTTATGGCAATGACCCTGTTCAACACAACCTTGCCTTTTGATGGGCTTTGCTCAAAAAAGAATAAAAAAAGCATTTACTAAACTCCTACATTTACTACATTTGCCACTGAAAAGAAACAATCATGTACAGCTGCCCCTGTGTTCTGTTCCCACACACATGGGATTAATTTCTGGGTAAACTTCTTAAGACAGTCCAATAAATGTTTCGTTGCAATTACATTTTAGTAATTACCTCTAATTGACTTCCATCACTTCCATGTTAGTTGTTGTGATTGCTTTAAAGGCCCCCCTTTGCTGGGATGAAGAGATAAAGTCAAACTTAGGTTTAGAAGACACATCTATGTAGAATAATACAACCATGAGCTCCTTTTTGACTTGAGATCAAACAGACTAATGAAGGTGTTAAAATGCGCTGAGATACTGAAGCAGAAAGCAATGACTGTATGCAGATAAACTGACAGTGAGAAAAATATTCCCTTTTCCTCCCACAAATCTGCTCTCAGTTTTGATATAATGAAATCAACCGTCAGCTGCAGGGTGCCTGAGCTCCGCTGGTGGTAGTATATTCTGATCCTGAATCGAGCTGTTAACACCTTCAAATTATTTAGATTTCCTTTCCTCGTTTCTGTCAGTGTAATTTTATCTTCCCGTCCTTCTTGCCAATAAGATCTGACAAACAGCAATTCATTTTTAAAATCAGGTTTGAAATAGAAACGAGGCCTTGTCAGAGTGGCTTCTTCATTTATCAGAGATACTGTACACTAAGGCCTCACGCTGATTAAATATGAAGAGTTATTACCATCCCATTGCAAATGAATTAAAAGGTTACAAAGACTGAGAACAAAACAGCTGAATCCACTTGGATTTGATCTCAAATTGAATTCGACAATATTTTATACTTTGTTCCACCACAGTTTCATTTTATTTCTCACAAACCCAACGTCAACATCAACGAGGGACCTCTCCAAAGAGAACTGAGGAAAAGACTGGACACAGTGACCTTGATGATAACTCTGAGTAAGTCAATGTTTGTGGCTCACACCATAGCCCAGTATAATAATCCACAGACCTTGTTACAAGATGTGTTTTTCCCCTTTTTAAAAAACTACAATGCTGGTTCAATTTTGGTAATTATTTTACATTCTTTTACGATATCTAACATTTAGGAGGACCCACTGAGCAGTTAAGCTTAGAAGCTAGTAAGATAGGCTAAATTGGTTTCTCTAAGAAAAATGAATGCTAGTTAATCTAGCTAGCTGATGTGAGCATGAACCTACTAGACAATACGTTTGGTTTTGTCATTGCAACACGTCATTGTTGTGTTCATCCTAAATTATAGAAAGGAAGGAGGCTAGCTTGTGTTATTTTGTCTCACTCCCATGTGTCTAAATGATGATTCACGGGTTTGGTCAGAGTGCCTTGGCACGGACAACTGTCATCATCTGAAAAATGGCCAGATTTTTGCTCAAATAAAAGTAATTATTATGACCTCCTAATTACACCTGTCAGTGGTCACATTTGTTGCTTTGGGAGGTCGCTGACAATCAACATATTCAGACATTTACCAGTGAGGAAGGATTATGGATTGGCCACTAAGTCATTTTAGCATGTCGTTGGTCTTGGAAAAAGTCCTGCATACACACACATTAGACATACATTGCATAACTGGACGTAAGTTAAGTATGTTATGCAAGTTAACTCACGTACATCAGTTAAAATGTCAACCTCTTTCGGTTTAAAACTGACAGGAAACCGACAGCAGTCTCCTGGGTGACTGTGCTTTACCCATCCATCCTCCCTGCTCCTTATTATACATCACCTGCTTTGCTCTGAGCATCTCAATGCGTCTCACACAGATGCTCAAGGTTTCCTTGTGTGTCCAGATCAAAGGACATAGTCTCTATGCTGCTCCAGAGTCATTTATTCAATTACAAGTTTCAATTCAAGCCAAGTTGTATGGCAGTTGAACTACACTGAGTCAGATTTCAGTTTGAATAAATCCCTTTCACCTTGTTTCGTGAATTCATACATTTTATACTTTATATTGCAGGTTTCACTGTGCATCTTTACTTGTGTTTTATTGATATCCTCTGAATGCAGAACCTTTTCTTTCTGCTCGGATAGAACATTTCACAGGGATGCTACATGTCTCAATCATTCGGACTATGTCCTACTTCCTGCATATCTTTCCATTTTCTGGCTACTCGAGCAGAAATCCATTTAAATAATACCTCTCAGCCCTTCTTCTGCTCTTTACAGAAGACCGCTGATTGGAGGAAGAGGTAGTCAAAGAGATCTGTAACCTAGGTAACTAGCTGTTTTTTTCCCCTGCTACCACCCTGGATCAACAGGCTTGTAGTCTCACATCATTAGACTTACAGTCCGTACACATTACATGCTGGGGTTATTTTCAAGGATGGGCACAAATTGGTGGATTTCATAATGCCAGAGGGGGTGCAAAATGTGATAAACATTTTGCAGGTAGTGTCCAAAATGTTTTCCATTGGTTTGCTGGTGGAGTTTTGAAAAATCACAGCAAAGACCAGAAAGGAGAGTGGAAGGAAGTCGAATGCAATAGCATCCAGTGGGAGGGCTTATCTTCGCAGTCCGCATCCGTTCAGTCAGACTGACGGGCCTGTAACTCTTGCGGCGGGCGGGCTGGCTGTGGGGTTATCCTGAGGTGGCAGCTCGCCAAATGCTCCGGAGTAGATGGGTTCAAGTTTAGGGCCCCGCGACCTCAAAATGATAAGGTGAGGGGTCGTGGAGAAGTCAGGAAACCATTGTTTTTAGAAATTCCAATTATTTGGTTATTTAAGTCGACTGGAGCTTGTTTCCCCCCCCGCCTCCCCTCAATGCACTGAGAGGTCTGCACACCATCATCCCATTAACCACATGTGTGCTGGCCAGAATACACACACACACACACACACCAGGGAGAGTGGGGAAGGAAATGGAATGATACATGCAGAGCACTGAGGAGGTAATGAAAGGGTGTTTGAGATTTAACTCAGGCCCGGAACATAAGTTACCAATTACACATTACAACATGGCAACTGTAGTAATTGAGTCGCCATTTATGAGAAGACAGAAGTGAGGGGATTTTTGTCAAAATGTCTTCCATGCGCAATCATTTCCCGAGAACAAAAATCTACATTTGTGGGGCCACTATGTAACCCGATAGTGGAGGATTTAGATTTTACAGCCTTTGTCTACAATGATTTTCCATTCTACTGGCTGAGTTCGAAAATGTGTAGTGTAAACAGACCTTGGCGATCGTGCACTTCCCTGCAAGAGGCTCCGTGTTTACCTCAGCTCAGGTTGTTCCGCCTTCCTGTAACAAACGACATGGTCAAGGCCTGTTTTTTTTTTTCTACACATAAAGCTCTCTCCTGTGAATCCATTATCTCCTAAAATGAGCAGTTTGAGATGCTAGCCTGCGTCTGACCTCCCCCTGTCCTGGCTTCCATACGTGCTGATGAACCAGGCATGTGAGCCGCTGAGGATCTGCAGTGAATCAGGCAGTTCACCGCACAGACAAAAACCTGGGGAAACGCAATTGAGTTTGCATGCAAATACATCTGTAACATTTGACTTTTGATTGACTCGCATGAATACATTCATCCTCGATCCGCTGTGGTTCTGTAATTGGTGCGCATTTTCGTGAGGATCCACTGCTTCATGTGCAGCGCGCCAATAACAGGACACTCTGGCGCGTGTCTCCGTCTAATCAAAAGATTTGTCTGTTTACGTACCTGTCGTGGCTCGTACTGTGTTTGTACTTGGAGAGGCGAGGGCTCATTAGCACCATAAAGGAGCAAATTTTTTTCTTTAAAAAGTCTGAAGAAAATCAGATATGAACAGAGGGAGGCAGTAAAGCGGAGAAAAATAAAAGGTGGTGCACATGAAGGGAGCGTGATGAAGGGATTGTGATGGGCATGTGAGGTGCAGCAGAACAAACAGCGCGAGAGCACAGATCTACAAACATCTGTGTTCATCAAAGAGGGCCGGCCTTCCCAGAGGTTTCAGCGGTCGGGCCCCCATGGGTGCAGTGCCATACTTGGCCCGACTGCCTGCCTCCTTGCCTCCTTGCCTCCTTCTGCAGCTGTGTTGGGTTTTCTGTGTGATTCCGACCCTCCACGACCTACTGCCGTCACACAGAGAGCTCAATGCCAAGGGCTCATTTACACATAATAAAAGAGTAGAGAGCATTAATGCAAGGAGGATGCTTTCTCATCTTGGAAAAAAAAACAATTTTATCTCTCTCCCTTATAGTGCAGCCATACTCCCAGCGCCCAGTGTGTGTGTTTTTCTTTTCTTACTTCAACTTTTCGTGTAATTCCTGAGGCCACATTATGAAGTGGGCCTCTTGCTGGAGACACACACTTTTCAGTATTTTTTACCCTTGGCTTTTGCACAGCCAGTTCCCCCTTATATATCCCTTTCTTTACTCTGCCAATACCACAGAAACCTTTTCCTTCCATTTAGATGCCTAGAGTCAATTCAAACCAAAGAGAATGGAGCCAAGGAGTGCGGATTCGCAAAGAAACGTAGCATTTGACACCAGAGGAAACTATAAAAGCATGCATATTTTTGATCATAGGAGCGATGAACACAGCATGACTCTATCCACTAAATCTCTTTTTATAGCAGACATTTCACTGTCATATCCCTTAACGATTACGCGCATTAGTTCCGTTCTTATTGTTTAATTTATCCATATAGTCATCTATCACATTACAACGACAGAGCTGGCGGTGTGTGGTACTCTTGAGAGGTGCTTCACCACGCTTTTTTTCTCCCCTGCCAGCATGATCAATTGTGTTGGATGTGGCATTAGTCTTATCCACAGCCATGATGAATGGAAAAGTGATATTGCCGCATATGTCATTCTCAGTCAAATCAATACCAAATGTGAAGGAATAAGGGAGAGGGTATCTTCGCTCACACTCTCTTACTTTTTCTTCTCAGAAATATTCCTGTGGGTAGTAAATAGTATGAGTCAGATCCATAGCATGACTATTGCAACAAAAAAAAAGTACCTCATTATTGCCTCAGGAACATTTCTATAAATAAAGAGTTAAAGATGTTAAAACATGTGAGAACATTCAGCCGCTAAATGTGGCATTCCATATCCTACCTTCTACTGCATTCACATTTCCACACCGCTGTCGCTTAATCATCTGCCCCCTCAAGTGGTTGCTAACGCTAGCTAGCAAACATTTGTTAACACTAGCTAATGTTAACTTTGATAACGGTAGCTTATATTGATGTTGCTAATGCTAGCTGGCTAACATTACAGCAGTACACACTGTAGAACTCATCCGTTTAGCTTTTTTTCCCCAATAAACTGGCACCCAACAAAAGACTCTTGATACCAACTGTGATACCAACGGTGATATACTGGCTGTGATAAACCTTAAAGCTGGAGCAAACCATCTGAATTCCTTCACAGAGCTCTGCACGTGTACTGAAATATAAATATTGTCTACATAAAAATGTTATCAATATGACCATTAAAGGTGAAATATGTATGAACTGGCGACCTCTCAAATTCATATTCGAAAGTAATAAGGGTTAGCATTCCACTAGGGTGGCTACTAACTGCTGCTTACTTTAGTTTCCATTAGCTAGTCAGCTTAGATAGCCGTGCAGCTAGCAGTACAGAAGTGGGAGCTTGGAGCACCGGGGGAGTGATGGTGTTGTTTACACCCCAAGACAGGAGGAGGAGGTTTTCAGGCCCAGGACGAGGGAGGGAACCAATGAGGAATGTTAGTATGCAGCAGTGCCAGAATGGGCAGCGGAATTGAATTGACTATCATCTACAGGTACAGGACAGGATGGGCTGCAGCTAGCCTGTTAGCATGCTAACTTTAGAAGATTTGTGTGAAAAAAAAAAACAAATGTCTTTGACGTGACATCTAGTAACAACATGACAAACTGTTAATGTGGCACATTCTGTTGATTCTGTTCTAGTTTCTAGAATTCTTGCTAGTCATCCTCGGTCTGAAAACAGCAAAGCACATCCTGTCCATGCTGACAGCACAATTAACGCTTGCTGATATGTGCCGGGTCCGGGCTACGAAGTTGATATCACTACTGTTTTCTCCCCAGAAAAGCCAGGGCCCCTTGGAGTTCAGGAAGCCTCCTCAGTTCCCGTGCTTACAGGTAATAGAAAAATTGTGAATTCCTTGAGAAACAGGAAATGCGGGACTAAATGTGCCAATCCATTCAATTTAGCTCCCATTCCTCGTCAGCCACTAACTGTCGCAAAAAATTGCACAGTTGGTTTTGACACTGTAACTGTAGCTCTATTAAACATCAGATCCCTGGCAGGAAAATCTTTTTTAATACATGATTTTATCATCAAACGCAATCTTACTTTTTTGTTTTTAACTGAAACTTGGTTAGACCAGGATAACAGTGCAGCTGTTCACATTGAATCAAGTCCCCCAAATTTCTCTTTCATAAGTGAAACTAGAATGCATAAAAAGGGAGGAGGTGTTAGTATTCTGTTTAATGAGTTACTCAAATGCAAGCAGATGTTTTTTGGAAGTTTTAATTCTTTTGAATATGTTGCTCTTCAGGCAAACTCATCGTCTCGAGTGATATTTCTAAACATCTACAGGCCACCTAAATACTGTACGTATTTCTTTGATGACCTTGTTGAGTTACTGTCTCTTATCTGCACTGACTTTGACTGTGTGTTAATTGTTGGTGACTTTAACATCCATGTCGACAAGCCTGAAGACAGATGGACTAAAGAACTGTGCTGTGTCCTTGATAACTTTGGACTCACTCAGCATGTGACACAGCCCACACACAACAGGGGCCACATCCTGGACTTAGTTATCTCAAAGGGTCTGAACATTTCTAAGGTTCTGGTATCTGATGTCGCTCTCTCTGACCATTACTGTGTTTTCTTTGAGAGTGACATATCTGTGTACACACATGTTCAAACTGAGGTTGTCTCAAAGCGATACATCACTGAAAACACTGGTGACATATTCATTGAGGCTTTCTCTTCCAAACCACCCCTCTCTAGATTCTCTGTCAATGACCTTGTACATCATTTCAATTCCAAAATTACAAATGTCATGAATGCCATTGCACCCACTAAAGTGAAGGTGGTATCTGGTAAGAAAAAATCTCCTTGGAGAAATGCCACGCTAGTCAAGATGGAAAAAAGGGAATGTCGAAAAGCTGAGCGCAGGTGGCGAAAAACAAATCTCCAGGTTCACTTTGACATTTATAAAGAGAGACTTCACATTTTTAATTTAGAATTAAAAAAGTCAAGGCAGTCCTTCTTCTCAGACATCATCACCAAGAACAAAAATAATGCTTGTGCCTTGTTTGCTACTGTCGACAGACTAACAAACCCTCCTGTGCCAGTAGCCTCTGAACATCTGTCTACCAGGGCCTGTAATGAATTTGCATTATTCTTCACTGCCAAAATTCAGAACATTAGACAAGCAGTCAGTGCCACTCTACCAGGTACTGGAGGTGTGTTGTCGTTTTGTCCACCTAAACCCAACTCTAATACCCTGACACAATTTGAGCCAATCAATGACAAGAACCTGCAAGACATTATACAGCATTTGAAATCTTCCTCCTGCAGCCTGGATATTTTACCAGCAGGGTTCTTCAAAAAAGTTTCAGACTGCATGATTCCAGATCTGTTACAGATTGTTAACACGTCTCTTCTCTCAGGTGTCTTCCCCCAAGCCATTAAGACTGCAGTCATTAAACCACTCCTGAAGAAGAGAACTCTAGACACATCAGTAATGAATAACTATAGGCCCATTTCAAACCTCCCCATTTTAAGTAAAATAATTGAAAAAGCTGTCTTTCAACAGCTGAACAATTACTTAATAATAAATGGCTGTTTTGATGTGTTCCAATCAGGATTTCGACCACATCACAGCACTGAGACGGCTCTTGTTAAGGTCCTGAAAGACATTCATTCAAACACAGACAGCGGAAAAATCTCAGTCTTAGTATTACTGGATCTCAGTGCTGCGTTTGACACAGTCGACCATAATATACTACTGGACTGACTGGAAAACTGGGTTGGACTCTCTGGTACAACACTAAAGTGGTTTAAATCTTATCTAAATGAGAGAGATTACTTTGTCTATTGGTGATTACACATCTGAACGGATGAAAATGACAAGCGGAGTACCCCAGGGCTCCATTCTGGGGCCTCTACTATTCAACATTTACATGCTCCCTCTAACTCAGATAATGGAAAACAATGACATTTGCTACCATAGTTATGCAGATGACACACAAATTTATATAACCATATCACCAGGGGACTATAATCCCATACATACCCTGAGTAGATGCATTGAGGAAATCAATGATTGGATGTGTCAGAGTTTTCTTCAGTTAAACAAAGATAAGACTGAAATAATTGTTTTTGGATCCAAGGAAGAACGACTAAAAGTCTCTGCTCAGCTACAGTCTGTAATGTTGAAAACTACAGACCAAGCCAGAAACCTCGGTGTAATTATGGACTCAGACATGAACTTCAACAGCCATATTAAGACAGTTACAAAGTCAGCCTACTATCACCTTAAGAATATATCCAGGATAAGAGGACTTATGTCTCAGCAGGATTTGGAGAAACTTGTTCACGCATTTATCTTCAGCAGACTCGACTACTGTAATGGGGTCCTTACAGGACTCCCTAAAAACTCCATCAGACAGTTGCAGCTGATTCAAAACGCTGCTGCTCGAGTCCTAACAAGAACCAAAAAAGTAGATCACATCACTCCAGTTCTTAGATCTTTACACTGGCTTCCTGTCTATCAAAGAATAGATTTCAAAGTCCTGTTGTTGGTTTATAAAGCATTGAATGGTTTTGGACCAAAATACATTTGTGATCTGCTGCCACGTTATGAACCATCCAGAACTCTGAGATCATCAGGCACTGGTCTGCTTTCAGTCCCCAGAGTCAGAAGTAAACATGGAGAAGCAGCTTTCAGTTACTATGCGCCACATATTTGGAACAAACTCCCTGAAAATTGCAGGTCTGCTCCAAGACTCACCTCTTTTAAATCAAGACTTAAAACATTTCTTTTTGCCACTGCTTTTAGCTGAAGCAATTCAAGTCTTCGAACTGCATTATGACTCTGACTCTACAGTCTTGTTTCTTTTAAAGCTTTTCTATTTGAGTCTACTTTCTTTTTGATGTTTGTTTTTTTCTTAATGTTTTTACTGGTCTTAAAATGCAATTCTTAATGTTTTTTAATGCAATTTTTAATGTCTTTTAAATAACATTTTTATGTTTTTTAATGTAATTTGTGTGTGCCTATAAAGCACTTTGAGTTGCCTTGTGTCTGAATTGTGCTATACAAATAAACTTGCCTTGCCTTGCCTTGCCTTGCCTAGTGTTAGAATTTTATCAACTAAAATTCTTACATATTGCACCTTTAAATTATGAAAAAAAAAGTTGGCACCATGTTGGTCGGGTGGAAAATCTGACTGAAGAGTAACTTAACACCAGGCTGAAACTTAGTGATTCACTTCCCCTTTCTGGTTTAATACTTCAAGTTGGTTGGGCTTGGTCAACAGTGTGCTCTGCTGCACCTGTAACTACAACCAACATGATGTCATGGTGTACTCACACACCCACGAGTACAACTCTATATCATTTCAACACGGTGAATACTGTAGACAAAGGTTGGTTCAGACAACACTAAGACGATTTCATAAACATGTAAACATCATTTAAATCAAGTACTATCTGTCAATATCTGTTTGAACTAATTCTGTATCTCATGGATGTAAGAAGAATATGTAATTGCAATTTCTAATAGTCAGCCAAAAACCCAAATATCCATATTCAAGGAGAGGCATAGAGTTATCTGTATATTTAAAAAAAAAAAAAAAAAAGAAAGAGAAGAAGGAGAAACTATTGGACTATGTAGCCTTCTCACCCATGGCGGAAATCGGAAAATCAAGGAGAGGTTTAACCGTTAACACAAGCCGAGCAGCAATATCAGGCAGACACGCAGAGGACTGGCCTCTGCATCATAGTGCTTCTGCTCCCAGTCCCCGAGATGATTTAAACGGATGTGACTGGACAATATATTGTATATTTCAGCTGTCAGGATCTCTATTTGAAGAGTCCCTTCTGTGCACCGCAGCTGATCTCGATGTTGATCTTGGTACAGAAAGTATTGGAACATACCCGAGCCCTGTTTACACCACTGGAAAATGGGGCATTTTGTCTTTGCCTTTCAAGATGACGAAAATGTCTTATCAAAGTAAACACGAGAATGGCCGCCGCCCGCCATTTCAGCCGAACTAAGCTGGACTCCAAGCTGCATCCCGTTTGTTTACACAGGTTGTTTACACTGGACTAATGGACCATTGGCTGCTAAAATTCCCCGCACAGATGTATGTGGCACTGCTAAAGACAAACTGCAGTTGGATATGATGTATATGTGTAGGAGACAGTAAACTTTGTATTTCTTATTTTATTTCATTGTGTGGGAGATTTCATCATCCTTGTCTTCCTTCTCAGTATTCTTGCTGATACATATCAGTCTCAAAATCTTGTTAAGTGGCAAAAAAAAAAAAAAAAAAAATTTGGTTGTGTTATGTTCAGGATTAGACAGCTCAAATAGATCACTTTGTTTTTCGCGGACAGGCAGAAACAAACAAAACACTTTTATTTACATTTTCTTCCATCCATATTTCAACCTGAAACCTGATCGGCCGGTTTATATTCATCGCAGCTCAGGATTGTCTTCTAAATATACCCCCTCCTCAAATGACAGCTTTAGCCCTTTCAATACAGCTGTGGCTGTTGTAAGCTCTCCAGGAAGATATATTGTGACAAGAGTCACAACAATGCAGAATGATTCACGTACACGCTGACAATACACATCATGAAAATGATCTCATCCTTCATAGGGTCGCAAGCAAATCTGAAGTTATTTATAGTGAAAGGGTCGCATGTTTTCATCTCACAAACAAAGAGAAAAAGCTAAAAAAGTACATATCTGCTTATAGGTTTGTGTCTGTGGTTGTCACCTGCCACACGTTAATGCCACTGTAAGCATTGTCGTAGTTTTAGCTAACTTCCTGTCTGTTGTGCAATCCCCTAACGACAGGACGGCCTCTTTAAGTGAGTTCTCTAATTTCATTGGATAACGTGGGCAGGGATACCAGAACAATTATTTTCTCTGTTACCGCATGAGCGGGGGGAGAAGAGACATGGATTAATGACCTATAACAGTACTCTTGAAATGTGTCAGACCTGCAATCAAGAACTACATCCATATGAGACAATTCTGCATTTTTCAATGTGCCATTCATGTAGCAGTTTGCAATGTTTGCCCGTCCTGAATGAGCACGTAAAAAACCTTATAGAGAAAATGATAAAAGTAGAAATATTGGGAGGAATTTTTCATGCTGGACAGAAATGGGAGAGTTTGTACATATGTGATGAAAGCCGATGAAAATAGATTTCCCATCAGAAACAAGAGACTGTTGGGGCACATTACCTCGCTCTTTATCACCATGGCAGCTGATAAAACTGCAACAGGGTACAAATGAATCAGAGGAGAGATGAATTCATCCAATGCGAAAAACAGAGAAACACGCAAAAGAAACATGCAATGAAACACGCTGGGGAGCAGCACTGGTGGTGTTGAGAGCAATCTTCCTCATGTAGTATTTTTCGATATCTCGGCATATAGGAAGCTTGATGGACGCGTGCACCAGTTCCATTCTGCTGAAACTTCAGAAAGGCACTTACGACTTCAAACAAAAGTTTTTAATCACTCGGTCACACACAGAGCACAGCGCAGGGTTACAAGACACACATCGCAGTGCCAGACACACTCTGGGTTTTCTGTGAATGCTAATTATTCCTGCTCCTCCTTAAGAGCCTTAGCGGGATGTCATTTTTGAATGCATACAGCCCCCCCTCCCCAACACACCCTCTTATCTCAATAATGTCTCATGTATTTGATTCCAGTGCTTGTAAGTGCCGCTCCGTCGGGGGCGTTTGCACCCCGGGTGGGAGGATGTCATCTTCCTCAACACTCTGCCCTACATTTGTTGGGAAAACAAACATTCACTGCGGGGAGAAAGAGGGGAGCTGTCTCGGGGTGTCGGGGGGTGGGACGGTTAAAGGAGAAGGATGATAACTTCATCAGCGTCGAGCAGGTCGGTTTCCCTCCCGAAGAGGATGGATGGAAGTTCAACGAAATGAAAATGGATTGTGAGGATAACGGGGAGCGACAGAAAGAGGAAGAGACGGAGCAGATGGGAGAGAAATGGGACGTTTTTCAAAAAGAAAGGAAGCAGTGGGAAATGATCAGGGAGATCTTTTATAGCAAAAAAACCCAACCCCCCTGAATGTGTTTGTTTTCATAGCAATCATTCAACCCGATCGCCAGAATAGATGTTTGCAGTTTCTTTATTTCCGCAAACCACAGATATGTTAAAAACGTAGCATCTGTTTATGTTGCCTCTGTACATTCCTCAAGGTTCACTTTTCAATTTGATGAAAAAACGCTGAAAAACCACTTGGTTAGGGTTAGGTAAGGTCATGTTTTTGTAGGGGTGTGTCGATTTAAACACATTCAAACCGGTTTGTTATAAGGCCTCAGACCGGGACCTGTAATACCTTACTTCAGTGCTAGATGTTGCACTTGACTCAGCTGCGACACAATGAGAGCTCGTGAATGAGAGTGTCGCGGCGCTACAGTCCATCAGGGCAACTGCAACATGTTGTGTTTTCATATTCTCACCACAATGTAACTAGAGTTTATCTTCCTCTAAAGTTTAACATCAAGTTTTCCACGAGTTGTTCCTGATAATGTTTCACAATAAAAGCTTCTTTAGGAAATGAAGGGTTGCTGTCCAGTGAAACGCTGGAGGGTTTTTAATTTGAAACGGATACAGGAAGTGTTGGGTTTGTATTAATGCGGCAACCTTGAGCAGCAGATCAAAACGAGGCTTCATCCCTCAAGTTGCTAAAAAAAACAGTGTGTAACTATAATGAGCTGCAACATAACTTGTTCCAAGTCACTACTAATGAGAGTTTTCCCCAGTTGACTTCAGTTAGAGTAGTATATAGTGGACCTGTGTGCACAACGCTCAGCTCCAGGACAACCTAACGAGTCTGAGCTAATTGGCTATCCCATGGCTTCCGCTAAGTAGCCACATGCTGCTAGTTCCCTCCACTTGACGTTACACCTGACAAATGTCGGTGCAGTTTTTTGGCACCAAATCAAACCAGTCGAAGCTCGTACAGCGCGCTGGACTGGCCAAGCCGGAAACCTACCCAGCCCTAATTTTTTTGCTTACCTGGTTCTGTCACCTCCAACACAGCTGGAAATTGTCCAGGAATCTCATTAAAAGCATTTCTTGAACAGTGGTCTCGCTGTCACACCACTGGCATCTCCTCCACTTACTGACAGTCACTTTACTGAAAGTCAGTTCATAATCATGTAATCTGAACAGGATATAGCACATATTGTGTAAACGTTGATATAGTAGGTATGACATATACACATCTAAACACATCTTTGGTTTGGAGAAACAGACATTGTGTTGTGCATCTTCAGATTTTAAATATTAATCCATAGTAACAGGTAGCAACAGTAGCTGCAAATTGGAGTTGGCTGCTGATTGTCTTTTTCCGTCTGTCTCTTCCCCTCTGTTTCCCCACATAATAATATTTCTGTAGATTTACTTTGATCTGCTACGCTCCTCTTTACTGCGCCAGTTGCTTTTTGCTTCCTGCTGTGAGGCAGGGGCCCGCTGTTGGCTAGCTGTGAGAATGATCAAATTAAAACCAACACAGTACAAAATAGCCTCTTTCTGGACAAGATAGCAATTAATCTCTGCTTAAGATAAAAACTAATAACTGGGAAAACGGCAAATACACTGCGGAGGGGAAGCGTGCCCAGAGTCTGTAAAAAAAAATGGTCTGTAAGGTTTTGCACGGATAAGAAATGTCTACGCATTCTGCTGCTGCCTGGGTGGTGAATTTTAAAGTTGAACGTGTGGGTGTGCTGGCATGTGTTCTTCTGTACACCTTAATGCTTTGAAATAGAGGGCTGCAATGTGTGTAGCTCTTTCTCTGAAACATTTAGGTGTCGCATTCCACGAATGCTTCCTCAGCCGGATTGTTAAACCGAAATTCTCAACGTGAACTCGTTTTAGATAAATGTTTAAAAAGTCACGTGTGCTGAGGGAACAGAAGCTAAAAAACATTTTGCTTGTTGTGTAGCAGCACAATGAATCATTATGTCTGCATGATTCATGCCCGCACAGACCCTCGCTCCACATCTAATGGAAACGTTGGCATGCCTCACCAGAAGCATGATGCCACAATGACATTTTGCACTAAATACCTCACAGACAGCCCGTTTTAACTCACAATGCATCAGCTACAGCAGCCTGCTGGGGGACCAGTGACAAGTCAGAATGCTTTATTTTGAAAGTTTACGTAACGAAAGCATCTTAATTGAAGCTTAAGGGCCCTGACCCAGCGGCAGTATTCGACGGGTTGGGAGTGAGAACGTGTTGTCACAGCAACAGGTTGATGACAATTTCCAGGTGGACTGAACCGACACGTCCTTATAACTAAAAGACTGAATAGGTTGATGACAAATGACGTACATCACTGTTCCCACAGCAACATGACAGTTGCAGTGTACCTCTTTTCTTCCTACCGTCACATTTTCGTTGGGTTCAGGCGACAAAACTCCTTGATTAGAACATCGTGGTCCGGTAAAAATAAGATTATTACATGAGTAACGTTCCTACATACATCACATGACGTAACTTAACAATGTTAGTGAGTTAGAATAATTCAGCGTTGACTTTTGGCTTCTCATTTTCACACTCCTGGGTGAAAATCCTGTGCTTGCGTTACCCATCCATGGACCCCTAACCTCGGCCCTATGTGGCCTTGGATGCTCTTTACACTTCTTCACCTGACTTCCTCCTTTGCTGCCAGAATACTTACTACGGCCACAAGAGGTCGCCATCTAACAAGAAAAAGAAGTAGTTGAAATATCACTCAAATGAAATACATGCTGACAAAGGCGCTGGTATGTAACTATTTGTAATGTCCAAAAGACATATTTTCTTAACAGAAAGTAAAGTTGAACTTCAAACCCTCCTGCATCCTTTCATCTTGAATGTATTCGATAAAAAATAAGAACAGAAGCTGCACTATAGAAAGACATGCAGGTGATGGTAAAAGTGGGTGATAAGCTCCAAAGATCAGTCAGTCTTTGTCATCCTGGCAGATTCTCATCTTCTTTCAGGTGAGATCCTGCATAAATAGGTGGAGTTATGAAAGGCAGAGGGGGAGAAATGTTGAATCCAAGTGAATTCGCTCTTTATGCACATCTTCAGCCCACCCCCTCAACCCAATTTTTCACGTATTCCTTTAAATCACTCTGGGGCACCCTGTCTGTCACAGCGACAGCATGGTAGGAACAAGTCTTTTTCTTGGCAGCATTTGTCATCCCTCTCAGCACATCGGTCTCACCCTGCCATCACCTTCTCCAGCTTGTTGGGCGACAATGTCTGTCGGCCTCTCCCATTGGTGTGTCTGTGAGTTTTAAATCCGTCCCTTTCAATATCACTGCATGTACACACATTACACTTTTAATAACTTTTTAATATCAAGTGCCTCCAGAAGAAGCCACAGCGTGGAATACAGTCTCCAGAAACTAAATTAAAGCTTATACCTGGTCCCCTTTTTATAAATCATGCACAGAATAAAAACAGGTACTTTGCTCCCATCTTCTGACTCCAACTTTCTCTCTGGTTCACCATCTTTTGTGTCTTTCATCCCTTTTTCTGTTATTCCTCTCTTCCATTACTAAAACAATCTCATTATCTAGGCTATTTATTTTGCTTGATAATTCATTTGGTAACAAGATACAAGTTTATAAGACATAACAGGGTTTTGACGTAAGGAGTTCTGTTTGCAGTTAGCACCGATATTGCTATTGACAAATTGTTACAGACCTGGAATTTGTATTTACGACAGTGGTTTCCACACAATGCTGCTTTAAGACAGTATACACTCTACGTGCAGTATGCTATGTCATATATAGGGATTGATAACTAAGTTTCCATTCCAATTTACCCCAAATTTAAAAGAGATTTCTAGAAAATCAGCAAAAAATAAAATGCGAATGAATCCATGTTTCCATCCACTTCCGTTTACTCAAATATTAGGAGTAGCTGGTGGAGTTAATCCTCCAGTTGGCCATGGACAAAACCTTTGTGCAATATTCCTTACTCTGTTTCCAATTTCCAGTGTTTTTACTTTTGTGCTCCAATCAAAAGTGTTAATTAAGCCGCTGGAAACTGGGCCATTTCTGACACCATGGGCAAAAACCAGAACCAATTTACGGCCATTGTTATATGTTGGCCCACGGCATTCTTCAAATAAAACAAATTATATATATATATATATACATAGTCAGAAACTCAATGGCCAATGCCTGCATGCATCTGAAAATCACCAGCTTAAACATTCACAATGGCAGAACAAATTGAGAGAATTCCAACTAAAATGTAAATAAAATCAAGGAGGATAGATGATAACAACACATTACTGTGTATTTTAAACATTTATTGCGACGTTTACTCAGCACTTTAGGCAGTGATTTCTTATTAATAGACGAGGAATCTAGGTAGCATTTCCGAGGAGACACCGGATGAATACAGCACGGTGATTTCCTCTTTCCCTCTGTCCTACATTTGTATTTTTTTGTCATCCTTCTGTCATTTTTCTCCCTTCGCCCGGAGCTGGAGAGAGTCCAAAACCCCGTAGAAAGCCGCCTGCCTCACATGCAGGGATGACTGTTGGGGTGTTTGGAAAACAGCTAACTGCTGAAGGATTAAGAGATTTCAGAAGTAATCTTCCAAAGAGGAAGCGCCCCTAGTCATGGATATGCTGTCATCGCCGTTATTAATAAAGGCATAAGGGATTAAATCAGCAGAAGTTTGGCTGTGTTTTAGCATACAAAGCAGGCAGTTGTTCAGAAGTGTCCCCACCCTGAACACACTGTACCATTGTGTGCCGCGTTTTTTTGTTCTAAAAAAGTGAGAGAGAGAAAAGTGTGCCTTCTAAATTGGGCTGCTTCCAGTTTTCAGAGGAGAATGTTTGGTACTTAATGCGTCACAGATCCCGAGGCGTCCTCCTTATAATTCTACTCCTTTTTTGTCTATTTTTTTATATATCACTCTTTATCCATGTAAATTAAAACATGTTTAATTGTTTCTATGTTTTTTCTAGTTGAGATAAGGACACAGGAAGCAGCGCGCAGACCAGACCATTTGGAGAGCTATTTGTAGCTCATTATATGTTCATTAGTGTTCACTAGACTCATCACGGTGTGCCCCAGAGGAAGATGAAAGATTCACAGAACTTTGGCAGATGTTAAATTTTAATCAGAGAGGTCTAGACTTACAACGTGCAAGAGTCATGAGCTTGAGCAGGAAGAGCGTGGTCCATATGGTGTCAGGGTATGAGCATGGCAGAGACTGGGCCATGGGAAACAGTGTCGCTACACAGCTGCTGTGCATACATTTGCCGTTTTGACCAGTAGTGACACATTTTCACCGCATTACATTAATTCAATGATGATGTTGGTAGTGATCTAAAGTCCCCTCCAACCTGGGGTAAAAGTGTTTGAAATCAGCTGAGTCAGCAATAATACAATGTTGGTGGGTTAAGGTTTCACATTTGTTTGTGTTGCCATATTGGCATTTTTACATGTTATATCACATATGGCGTAACTTTTGCAGTGGAAGGCACAGAGGATGGTGGTTGAGCTGCAGTTTGGCGAAAAGGCTGCCAAAACCAGTGACTGCTGTTCAAGACTGGGTTCAAACATTTGCAAGCATAAAACCACTGGATATTTTTAAGGAGAAGTCGGGACATCTCCAGCCATGTTTGTGGCAACATAACAGGAATTAAAAGCCAAAACATGATCTTTTCCTAACCCTAGCCGGGTAGTTTTTGTGCTGCGCACAAACACAAAATGGAAAAATTGTATTGATTTGCACAAACGCTGTCATACACTACAACATTTATTCCTGGTGCAATAGCAGAAATTGCATACAAGCAAATTGGATGGAGGCAAATGTGTAAAGATAAAATAAGAATTCTCTCAAGCCCAGAAATACAATACAGTATCATTTTATTAAGTTGTATGGATTGTAGTTGTTTACTTAGACATTAACCAGGCATGGAGCAACATGGAGAGTAGATCCTTTTCTCTGGTCACCTGACAGGTCCAACATTCACTTGCTGAACCCATCTAAGAATAATTATCGGGCCTAAGGACATTACATAAATTGGTTTCTGAGTACCAATCTTATATTGTGGCCGTATGAAAGTCATTCTTGCTTCCTGGGGACTATTGTGTGCATAAAGATAATGTATATGTGCTCAAGTAATTAAGGAAATTGCTTATTTTGACAAATTATTTGGTGGTAGTTAAAATGTATATGTGAAAGTAGTATCAGTAATGCCTTCAGGTAATAGGGAGCTGCATATCTCTCTCCCCTTCAATAATACATTAGCTGCTTTAAATAATAAAACATACCGATATCAATATCGATCTTGGCACTTCTGGCTCTGGAGTTATTTGGTATCAGATTCAATGTGATGGTATTGTCCTCCCTTACTCCCTTACTATTTGAGGCTTTGCACCTTGCACAGCACACACTGTTATTACGGTGGTACAATGAGTATAGTCATATAGTGTACATTTTCTGCTGATCTAAACTGTGGGAGGTTATAGTTCACACCCCTTCCTTCTGGTGCAACTCTACCACTTCCTCTTCCTCTTTGAATCTGTTCTGGCTTGCAGCATACAGATTGAGAATGGCAGGTGATTGTGCCCCGTCTTGAAGTCAGGATGAGGGCCATTACCCAGCTGTCCTTGGGTGGGAGAGATCCATCTCCAGTAAGAGGCGTGACATGGCCAAGTGAAGGTGATGATGTTATGTATGAGGCTGGCTTGCGGCACAAGGTAAGGCTGGCCACTCCGTCACTCAGGGCAGGAGTTGACAGGGTCTATGCGCAGACAAGGAGCCAGGCCTTGGGAATGCGAGCAAGGTTAACCTGAGTGATTTCTGGAACTGATGGGAAAGTGACCATACTCAGAAAGGGGGCTTGACAGATGAACAGGTAGTATGAGATTGCTGCATTAATTCCTATATGCAGAAACTACGTGGAATTCTTGCCATGTACCTGTGTGGCAAGGATCCCACTGATACCCAGCGGTTGTTTCACATTTCACACCCCGGTTATCAACTATCACAGATAATTGGCATGAGGGGGAGACAGTAAGCAGGGAGATATCCCTCTGCAGAAAATCCTATTTTGCTTTGATGCCTCTCAGGAAAGTAGATTTTAGTCACGGCTGAGCACCGTTTGATCTGCTATGACCATTCGTTTCATTGCGTCTCCTGCCAGGGGAGCTGAGATGAGCTAAACTGGTGATGATGCCACAGCAGGCCAGCATTTTTCACCATGCTGTCCTGCCCAGCGATTGAAGCCATCTGGACAACAACAGGCTCATTCACTGCAGCAGCAGTTTAGACCGAAAATTGTATATTTAGGTCATATGGCAGAAGGAATTAGATGTCAAGAGTGCGCACTGTCAAACACTCAGAGGACATGAATTTCCTCCCTTCTCATCAGATGTCCGGCACTCGGGTCCTTTGAGGTTGTGCTGCAACAACTGAATGGCTGTCACGTGTTGGGTGCGGTGGACGGAGGCTCGTCTGAAGCAAAATGGGCAGACGGTGCCTGATTCTCTTTTCAGAGAGCCTATGGCTGATGTAATTGAAGTGGGCAGAGTGAGGACGGGATGATCCCCCCTCACAGAGACATACTCATCTCCCCGGCTCTCCTTCCCTCCGCTGGCCTGCCAGGCAATAGAGCTGTCGAGTAGTGAGTCTACTAATGGAACACCCAGCTGGCAAGAGACTTCATCACGCTGCAGTGAATTATTCAGCTTCCGGAGGGCTCTCCCCAAATAATTTAAAAGCTTGCTTTGGCGTTCAGAGGAACAAGGCAGGGCCCCAAAAAGAAGTACTCAGAGTTTGTCTTTTAGGTTTCCATGAGTTTTATCTATCTCCTTTAAGACCAAGAGCCCGGGAGATAAACGACTCTCAAAGTTTGCCCCTCAGCAAAAACGGATCTGATGATTCAAGTCTCTTTAATGAATGCTCAGAATTTAGATTGCTGAGTAAACCACCACTAAGCATATTACTCGAGTGTTGACTTATACACATGAGATCATGGAGCGGGTACTGTCGGAAAAGTTAAGCACTTACAATTTTGACAGGCGCAGTTGCAGAAAACAGGCAGGACATGGCCGCTCAACAGGAATTACAGATTCACTGATGTATTTTGAGGGGTTTCAGATGCAACACGATCTGGATTTAGCAGATTAGTGCTCTGACCAGAGTTCAACCTAGTTCAGTCTGCGCTACCTGGTCGAAGCCAAGGAAGCTACATCGTATTACTTCTGATTAAGTGCCTCCAGAAAATGAGAGAACACACTTCAGAGAGTTGGTTAAGAACTGATTTTTTTATCGGTGTGTGTTTGTACCTCCTGTTCATGGCATAAGTGCAGTCTCTTCAGCAATATTTGGTCCTATTTGTTAACAAAATAGGACAAAACCTCTTTCTTTTTTAGGTTCTTTGGATGAAGCAGCAAAAAGGAGACGTGGTGCAGTGCAAGCCGTTAGAAACAACGGGTTTCAGAGCGGAGTGGTGCCATTGTCGGGTTGGAAGGCCATTTAGCCTTCATGTCATCAGATTTGAATGATCTAAGACACTTCGGGTAAGGACAGACACCAATCTGCATATGCAACCTTTCACAGCAAGATCCTTTTCCTAATGAAAGATGTGAGGCACAGTTTCATCCTGTTCCACAAGACAGCCAGGATTCATCAGTCCTTCTGCGTAGGTGTCCTGGCAAGAATGACTGATTGGAATTCCATGTCCATATACATCACACTCGATCCTCGTCCACTCAGCAAAGAGCGGATAAATCACTCCGTCTGGGCCGTCCCTCAGCAGGCCCCAGAAAGCCTTTAATAACAGGCTCAAGCTGCCTGCAGTGCCGGCCCCTGATTGTTTTGAGTGAAAACAGATGTGGTTGCTTGCTTCACAGCGCAGCCCGCTCAACGGAGGTTCTGAACAGACCCCCGTCACAAGCCCCTCTCCGCCATGTTGTCTTACTAAAACATCCGGCACCCATAGGAGGCCACCTGAATTCCCTCCCTGCTCCCTGTGGCCTCCGTTATTCCAGCACCTCCCCATCGCCGCGCCCCATTACAGGGAGGGAAATAAAACAAAAAAGTATTTCAAACAAGGTGGAAGCAGGCTTCCCTCTCCGCCCTCGTAAAAGCCCACTTGAGAGCCTGGATGAACACATTCATGCCCCGCGGCCCCGATGAAATAAAACACCAGCGCCATGCCCTTTATGTGAGCCAAAAAAACTGGCCCATGTTTATTACATCTGACCATCTGGGTTTTTACACGTGCATGTCTGCTGGACACAGCTTCACACAGCCGTGCGCTCACACACAGGTCAGAGGTCCCGCAGACAGCCGATAGCTTATTAGCTGCGTACGACCTAAATGCCTGCGACTGCTATAATTTGCCGGAAAGCTTTTACACTCTGAGCAATCGCACAGGTACTTTCTGAGAAAACACTCTTTCTTTCTGTCTTTTGGCCTCTCAAGGGGAGACAAATGCCTCTGCGGCAGGGGGAACAAACCAACAGCATCTCCCGCAGGGTCCTCAGTGACTGATATTCCTCACTGATTTGTTTAAACAGTCTCAAATGCCCCCCCGCCCCCAGCAGTCCCCATCCCACAGCAGTCTCCCACCTTGCCCTCCCCCCCCAGTTGCCCATGTGGTGTGTTGTCCTGCTGGAGCCCTGAGCGCCGGTCCAAGTTCCCCCTTCAAGCCAGGAGTTTTAAATAAAGCAGGATGGGCCCATGCACTAACGCTGCCTTTTTTTTTTTAAATGATAGACGTGTAGAGGCCCGGCTTGCCCTGATCACCCCTCCCCCGTGGCACACATAAAACCCACAAGCCAGCCTGTATTTCCCCTTTATTCTCCTCTTGTCTAATCTGTCTCTCACACCACGTCTTTCTTTCTGACTCAGCCAGTCTGTCCCACCCAGCCCAGTGTGTTCGCATGAATCAGGAAGGAAATATTTACCCACTGCTGGTGTGAAGGGGTTGCGACCTCCAGGTCAAACTGGAGGTCAGGATGTGGTTGGCATCGGTATGGAAATGTTTACACACGTCACTCATGAGATGCATAATGTAGGCAGCAGGTTAGTGCGTGGATTTATAACATTCTTTGTGGTATTCTGAATCCATGTGCTTGTACATTTATGGCCGTTAATAGAAATCCCGTGGTTATTCTGCAGAGAAGATTTTCCCATCAGCTACTGAAATGTCAAACTTGCTGTGCGAGAATCGGCCAATACAATTACAGAATCAAAAAAACCCTTGACTGGCAAGCCATGATGATGATGATGATGATGATATGGTGAACAATAAATTATTTTGCATTCATTTAGTCTCAGTTATAGATAGATGGCGTTGTGATTGATGATGAGTGTCTTTTACCCCTGTCGAGAAAGACAAACTATCTGCTCTTGACACACAACTGTGAATTATGAGAACAACTGATGACTATAACAACTTCTCTTAAATCACTTACACATGACACTAAAGAAAACACGACACATGAATATGACAGCTACACATTTGCATTTGACATTGAGCTAATTTGCTTTGCGATCTTTGTGCACTAGGTATTAGTCCAATCACATAACAGGATATTGTTATACGCAGTATCATACTCCTGGTAGAAATGTTAGCTGTGAAAGATGCTATGGTACCATTTTTAGGTATGTTCCTGGCCCTTTTGGTTCGCAAAAACACACAAAATGAGGCATTAAGAGGTACATGTGACAGATTGTTGGATGTCATGTACAGTTACTAGTTACTTCTCTCAATAGCATTTGTATTATATTATCATTTACTGCATACAAAAGTCATTAGATACCTGGAAAATCAACTTCTGTATTCCTTTTTCAATGTCTGTAGAAATGCAGGTTTCACTTCACCAGTTCATATTGTGTCATTATCTAAGTTTCTCTTTAACCTTTTTTCATATTGTTGTATTTTTTTGACATTTGCATTTTACTTACATTTTACATACTGTGTATTTGTACTTGCTGTTCTGCGCTTACTTCATATTAAACCTATTTACAGTAAATCCAGATAATGGTTGTGTTAGATGCACAATGGGGACAAACGAGGGGGTGTGGACAGTATATAGTTAATATTGGCGGTGCTGAGGTGGGTGGTGCGTTTAGCTGGGGGGCCCAAATCAAATTCTGCTTAGGGCCTCATTAAGCCTTATGCCGGCTCTGCACAGGTGACAACTACAAACCGAACTCATTACATCATAACAATGTTATGTGTTGAAAACTTGTATGTTGAAGGAAACATGTATGTAACGCTGTGATCCTACCCTCTAACTGAAGTCACATAGTGCAGAAACGAGTGATAGGAGGGCGGAGTGGCTGAGACAAAGACACCATTCACCCTGTTACAAGACGCTATACCATCACCATGATATTGAAACAGATATTTCAAGATGAAAAAAGTTACACAACTACATAACTGTATCTACATTGTACCCATTATCATTGTAGCTATCATTCAAAGTAAACTGTGATGAAACTGTGCAATAAACTTTAAACATTAAATTCCAGTGTGTTCATAGAACGAGGCTTCCAATAAATCGTATATCTGTTGTAGAATATGCCGCAGTTCATTGGTTGCACGTGATGTGGAGTAGCCAATGAGGGCAGCTTTGTTTTCAAAATAGCATCCAATTTCCAATCACAAATACGTCATAATAACCGTACAAGTCCATTAGACAGATAAGAGGTCAGCAGGAAACGGTCGTGACCAAAAGGTTAGCATGACCCAACCAAGCCATTTTGTTGTCTTTTCCATTGCGTAAATGAGTTGGGGAAAAAAACATGCCCCTCAATAAAGAAAATAACTGTCTTGTTCTGAAGATGTAGCAACATGAGCTGCAGAAAAGACATTATGAGTCCACTGAATTGGCCTATTGCAGCCCAGAGGCTTAACTGCTAACCCTGAGACGTCTAAATATCAAATAGGTTCATATGTGCCCATGGCCTCGCGTCACACAGTGTGGGTGATGGAGTGATGTTATAGATCCGTCCCAGCCTGCAAATGTACTGTATCTGACAAACGTCCTGCGGCTCAGCACGCTATCGTCAGTACTGGGAGTGACTTTGGTGTGGAACTAATTAGCAGTTCATTCACAATTTTCTAAGGTAGAGATGAGCTCAAAAGTGTCGTTCTGCCCCGATTGTGTGCGAGGGTGGATTGTCAGTGTGTATAGGCCTGTGTGATGCAGGGGGGAAAGTTCCGAGAGAGGCTGTGACGTTAAACTGGGACATGGTTCGTCAACACTTTCTGTCACTTTTTAAAGATGGAGAAAATTATTGCAAACCAAAAAAAATCTATGAAATTGCCAATTCAGGCAGAAATCTTGCTTTAGTCAATGTGCTACCTGTGTGAAGCCCTGATAATATTCATACTCCTTCTTTTGAATGGTGCCAGGCGAATCACCGCCGCAAAACAAAGTGGAGCTGACGCCCCCGGAATAGTAAAAACAACCAGAAAACAAATGCCTACCAGCACTGGCATTGTCCTGGAAGGTACGAGCGGCATGAGAAAGTCCTGTTCAAGAGTTCAGCCGTGCACTGCTCTCCTTCGATTGCCTTAGAGCTAAAGAAAGCCAGGATTTCCTAATGCCCAGAATGGGGAGCTCTCAACAGATTGATCTGCAACAGGGGACTGTCCATTCTTTGGAAGTGAGCTGGCCAGAAAAGAAAAGAGAAAGAGTTTGGTGAGAATAGCCTGAGATAGACCTCGTCCAATCCTGGGGGCAAGTTGCACCTGACGCGGGGGAAGACATAAATCCGTGGATCCGTCTGTCAGATAGAGGAAGCTCAGGATGGATCCCTTCTGTTTGGACGTGAGCACGGGTGAGTCAAACATGTGTTTTATTGTGAAATGTAAAAATTGGACACGGTATACTAACTGTGGCAGCCTATTGTTTGACAGCTGTGCTTGTCATGTAAAATAAGCCATTCCTTTTATTTTGCAATTTTCACCTGTATTGCTTAAATTAATAATTGGTGTTTTTTTTCCAATAGTTTGTTATACCTATAATTTTCCCTCAATTCAAAATCCTGTTGCAGAAGTCATAAAATACTATATGATACTATAAGTGACACCATACATTTGTTTCGGCATTGAAGCATGCACAGTTTATACAGTTTAAATATGCACTATGAAGTATTGAGGTAGGAACTTAATTGATTTGAAGCAGATCTTTTGTTTTATACCTACACAAACTGAATAACCACATTTTGTCTTCATTTTTCACGACTGAATACACAATTTCATGCTGTTTTACTTTATTTACATGTAGCGGACCCTGCCACCTTTCTAGCAGGTTCTGGGGTCCTTATTTTCCAGCTTGTTTATTCAGCCATGGAAAAAAATAAATATCATCAATAAATATCAACAACTCATCAACATTGTAAAATAAAAATCTGAGTTTGAATTCATTCTCCAAAACTACATACTGCCCCTTTAACGGTAGCATTCCTGTGTTCAGCTTTGCAGCTACTACGTTACATCCGCTCCATGTACATGTTTGTTTGAGATGGCTGGGGAAGGCGCCCGAAAGCAAAACTCTTTGATTTCAGACATCTAAAATGAAAACAAGATTAAACCTGATTCAGTTTTGTACACGAGTTTCACAGCGAGACTTGGCAGGATGGAGAGCCCTCGTACCGCGGAGAAGCTCTGGTGTGCTTGTTTGTCAAGCGGGACTGAAGATTATTGATTTTGCAAGCGTGCGCTGTCTAACTGGATGTGTGTGTGTGTGTGTGTGTGTGTGTGTGTGTGTGTGTGTGTGTGTGTGTGTGTGTGTGTGTTTGAAGCGGGAGCTGGCACACAATCCTGGAATGCAAGCAGCTGCTGTTGCAAAAGCTATGGCGTTTTTAGAAGGCATGGATGGACTACATCCAGCGACTTTTCATGATTGTGCTTCAGATTTCCTAAGTCCCTGGAAACATCTTTTGCTGTTGGTCAAAGGTCTTTTTTGACTAACTTCCATCCACATATGGTGTGTATGTCATATATGGATCTCCCATAGCTCTGATAGTACCTCTTCATTTCCATCTCCCCACTGTTTACCTGCCTTCCTTTATTCACATCTTCAGCATCAAAAAATCTCGATCTTACGTTATCAGAAGATCTTGCCCATTGATCTCCCAAAGTTCTGCTTCACCCACGGGTTTTCCCAACTTCCAACCTCTTTGGGAAAAGAATTAACCGAGTGCCGAGGGCTCAGCTATGCTCCAGCGATCCCTGCAGTGAAGGAGATACCAAGGCTTTACAAAAATGAAAACAGGGTTTTAATGGTTTGGTGAGCCGGTCCCTGGCAGGATGGTTTCATCAACTTATAAATCACTCAGACTTCATTTGACAAGGCTTTGTTCGGCTGAACAGAAATCATGAAGCAACAGAAATCATGAAAAAAAAAACAAGACAATTAAACTGGAAGTTTAAAAGGATGGATAACTTACTGCTCTCAGTGCAGCTTTGTCATCTTCATGGATGCATCAATGTAAAAGTTGATGAAGCACCTTTGTGTAGTGAGTGCAGCATCATTGTATAGACTCTGTACCAGTGTTTCCTGAGGAGAGCTGTATTTCACAACTGTTTGGAAAGCCTTAAGCGTTCATGTTCCAAGTTATAAATCATGATCTGTGCAAGAATTGCTGCAAGGGCTTGTGCACAATATCCCTGCTCACAAGTGATGAGAGAAAATAAATGTTCCATCTCTGTGGCCTTGGAGCTGAGAGGCATTTTTGATGTCTAAATAGTCTGAATTTGTGAAAGAAAACCCATTAAGGGGTACACTTTAGTGTGCCGTGGCCGACATGAAAAGAGAAAATATGTACATTGTTGCCAAAGACACATATTTCTGCACTTTGCTTTCTTGCCCCCTGACTTTTTCCCTGTAAAGACTAAGAGAGAAAGAGAAGTGTGTTGCGCTAACGCACTCTGTCAGGAGGCTGTAAGGTATTGATTGCAGGAGTGTATGAAGATGATGGGCTTTGACAGCCCGCTGCGTGGACCTGAGCTGAGTCAGACAGGAGCCTGCTCCGTCTTCCGTCTGTACGGGCCCAGGGTCACGTTGGCGGGAGCCTGCATCTCTCCGTGCGCATGAGTGCCCTGGAACACCGGGCTGCGAGGAGAGGAGAAATATGGCTCCGATCTTTAACATTTCACCAAGAGAACTTAGTCTTAGCGTGGTCTAAGCCTCTTAGATATCACTTTTTTTATGTTGAATATGTTCAGTCAGAGAAAAGTGTGATTTAGTGTGGTTTTCCTTTCCCTGCCTGATCGATTTATTTTCGTGATTGCTTACGTATCCTCGATTTCACAGTGTGCTTTCCAACAGTCCTTACCGGAGAAGACTGGACTTCCCGGAGCCCAAGGTGACGTCTTCGAATTGTTCGCTTGCGTTCAACCGGCACACTCAAGGCCAAAAGTTATTGTACGACGATATAAAACAGAGATGTGAGAGGAAGAAATTTTCTGTTTTTTTCTGTTCTGAAAATCCATTGTAGCTCCACTGGAAACATCTCAACCCTAATGTTTTTCACATGGTCTCTGTTTGTCCAGATGTTTATGGGCAAATGGAGAATGCACCACAAAATGATCGACGCACCCGGACTTTGCCTCCATTTTTAAACCATTTTAATGGATTTTCAGAAGCATCGGGAGCCCTCGCTTTCTGGGAAATTACGAAAAACCTGCTCCGGAGCGGGAGTTAAAAGCTTCTGACTGTCGTAAATGCATTCGGGGTGAGGCTTTTTCATGGGCATTAATTATAGCAGGGGGAAAAAGAACACTCCTGTCACTGGACCATGTGGGGAGACCAATGCCAGGATAGTCTCCAAACAAGTATGCTGGCAAATGTCTGCCCTGATGAGTTGTTTTTAGGCAAGACACTCAGTGTACCTGCTGATACTCCTGCCTCCCTGCAGCAATGTTAAAAGAAACTTCTTCCTACTAGGATTTGGGTATTGCTGTCTTAATAATGCCATCACTGTGAAAAAAGGGATTGGTAGATGAAGTAGTAAACGACAGAATGATCCATTGTCTTGTAACAAGGAGCCATTAACGGTTGACCCAAAAATGTAAGTTCTGTTGTTGTCTACTCACCCTCACGCTGACGGGAGATGTTTTTTATAGTCCACAGAACATTTTCTGAAGCTTCAAAACAAAACAGTGCAGCAGTGTTCTCCTGAACAAATGAAGTAGATGGGGACTTGAAAAACAGAAGAAAAAAACAAAAAACATTCAACGGCTCCACTCAGCTCATCTTGTGTACTCAGGGTCTCCGGAAGCTCCAAAATCCAAAATTGGAAATCCAAAATTGATCTGAAAACAACTGAGTGACTGACTCAAAACCGGCGGGCTGACCTTGAATTTCTTATTGTCATATATATTTACTGTAAATAAATTGTACTAATGGTAAATATCAGTCGGAAGCTACTCGCAGAGCAGAGAGAACAACTAGATTGTGGGTTTTGGGGTAGATTTTTGTAGCTTGTAAACAAGTACTTATCTCTCCTTTCAAGTTTATTAATAAGATCCCCAACTGGGTTCTGAATGGACCAAAGTTCTTTTGACAAAAAGACATTTGGATGGAATTGTATTGTTCCTCTATACTCTGTACTCAAGGACACAACTGTCAGGATGTAACCATAACTTTTATTGTTGTTCTTCTTCTTCCATCCTCTATCTAACACCATTCATTCAGTGCGCCACCACTGGCCATAACCTGCCATTACATCTCCTCCTTTAAGATGAAAGGTAAACTGTTTTGCAGAACCTCAAGACACTGAAATACATTCAACAGTCAACATAACCTGAGACGCCAACAAAACCATTATATTTCACTGTAGCCATTTTGTAACCTTTTCCTTAACATTACTTGTTCATTTCAGAAAACCCAGAACATGACTTTCCTAGTAAACATTTCACTTTTCAAACAGAAAATTATGGCTCTTTTAGCTGTCCTCTTTTGTTTTTCTCTTTTCTTTTTTTTTTCGTTCATTGTTCAATGTTTAAAGGTCCAGTCTCACAGGAGCCTTGGAAAGTCTCCCTGACCTAGTCATTGTCACCTCGCCTGATGTTGGAGTCACCGGTACTTCCCTGAGGTGTGAGCGGTTGCGTCGCAGCCTTCCTCCGTCCGGGGTCTCGACCTCATATGAGCGTGGTGTAGGCGCAAGACCCACAACTGTCGCTCTGGTGCGTGTGGGTTTGATCCACACCTGCTGACCCGTCTGAAGAGGTGGCAGGGTTTGAGTATGGTGTCTCCGGCTGAATGTTTGCTGCTGTTGCAGTTTCAACGCTGTGTCCTTTTCTCTGAAGCTCTTTAGATCCGGCCACTGTGGTCGTAGCTGCTCCGGTGACACTGGGACTGGTGTTCTGATTCTCCTCCCCATCAGTAGTTGGGCTGGGGAGCTCCCATGCGCCAGTGGAGTGGCTCTGTAGGCCAACAGAGCTTTGTGGAAATCTCCCTCTTTCTGTAAAAGGGACTTCACAGTTCTGACGGCCCTTTCGGCCTCCCCATTGCTGCGGGGATAACGGGGGCTGCTTGTCACGTGCGTGAAATCATAATCTCGTGCAAACTGATCAAATTCGTGACAGGAGAATTGAGGGCCATTGTCCGTGACAAGCACTTCTGGGCATCCATATCTAGCAAACACTGCTTTAAGTCTCGCTATAGTCTGTTTTGCTGATGTGCCTCCAGGTAGGTTGCAAACTTCAATGAAGCGAGAGAAATAGTCTATTATGACTAGGTAGTTTCCATTCTGCCATTGGAAAAGATCTGCTGCGACCCTCTGCCATGGCCTGTGTGGGAGATCAGTTGTGAGCAGGGGCTCGACTGGTGTTTGAGCTTCACGTGCGCAGACCTCACATCTCTCGACCATCTGCTTTACCGCGGACGTGATGCCTGGCCACCAGACCGATTCTCTTGCTCTGGCTAGGCATTTGTTGATCCCTTGATGTCCCTGGTGTAGTCTCTGTAGGATGTCAGGTCTCATGCTTTCAGGGATTATGAGTCTCTCACCTTTCATGAGCAGTCCTCCTCCTTCATGTAAAGCTGACCTCTCGGGCCAGTAGGGCAGCAGCATGTGGTGCACACCTCGTCTGTGTTCGGGCCAGCCGTTTGCAATGTAACGACTGAGGCGTTTGCAGATGTCGTCTGAGGTTTGTGCACTCTTAATCTGTTCCAGCTTTGTTGATGTGGCAGGCAGGCTTTCCACCACACTGTCCAGGTAGGCTTTACATTCCTTTTCCAAGTCTTGTTCCGCCTCCGTGGCTGTGGCTGGAAGAGGTGCTCTGGACAGGGCGTCAGCCGTTATCAGGTTTTTACCTGGGACATGGATAATGTTGAAATTGAATCTGAGCAACCTGAGTCTGAATCTGATGATCCTCGGAGGGAGGTCATCCAACGCTCTGGACTTCAGGAGCGTTATGAGTGGCTTGTGATCAGTTCTTATGGTAAAGTCCAGGCCACTTAAGTATCCACGCAGCCGCTCACACGCCCAGGTCACAGCTAAAGCCTCCTTTTGTATTTGGGCATATCTTGATTCGGCTTTGGTCAGACTGGTTGAAATGAAGACGACCGGTCTCCATTCACCATCTGGCTGTTTTTGTGTCAGGACGCCGCCCAGTCCATACGACGAGGCATCAGCTGATACAATCGTTTCATGACCTGGGCTGTATTGGGCTAACACAGTCTCTGACCCCAATTCCTTCTTTGTCTCCAGGAACGCACTCTGCTGGGGTGCTTCCCATGTCCAGCTGTTCTCTGTCTTTAGCAGGTCGCGGATGGGCTTTGTAAGGTCAGGCAAGCGTGATTAAAACTTGCCGACAAAGTTCACCATGCCCATGAAGCGGCGAACATCTGCTACGTCCTTTGGCTCGGGCATGTCAAGGATCGCCTTTATTTTATCTGGGTCTGCTCTGATGCCTTTGGAATTTATAACATGCCCCAGGAAGCGAATCTCTGTCATGGCAAACAGGCATTTCTCATTCAGAGTGAGCCCCGCTTCTCTGAATTTCTGAAGCACTCTGTGTAGCCATTGGTCGTGCTCGGCCCGGTCCCTTCCTATGACGAGGACATCATCAGCATGGCACAGGACTCCATCAACGCCGTCAATCAGCTGAGGAATCCTCTTCTGGAAGTGCTCCGGTGCTGAAGATATACCAAAGGGCAACCTTTTGAAGTAGTAGCGGCCCTCTGGTGTGATGGATGTGGTCAGCTGCATCGAGTCTTTATGAAGTGGTACCTGCCAGAAGCCTGATGTCGCATCGAGCTTTGTGAAGACTCTGGCTCCGTCTAGCTTGGCCAGTGTCTCATCCACAGCTGGTAAGATGTGTCTCTCTGATAACACTCTCGTTCAGATGAGTTAAGTCCACACAAATACGTATTTTGCCTGATGTTTTTACAATAGGGACCATGCCTGCGCACCATTCAGTTGGTTCTTCAACGTGGGCTATGACCCCCATCTTCTCCATCCTGTCCAGTTCCTCTTTGACTTTGGTCCGGAGAGGGATGGCTACACGTCGTGGGGCAGAGAGAACGTAGGGTGTTACATTGTCTTTCAACTTGATTTTGTACTCCCCTTTTAGCTTACCTAGCCCTGTAAAAACATCTGGGTAAGTTGAGCGGAAGTGTGCCTCTGTGTCGTCTATGCTATGGAGCTGAGGAATCATCTGCAGTCTGCGAATAGCAGGGAGACCCAATAAAGGTGTGGTCAGGTCCTTCACGATGAACACCTCCTCCTCAATCTTTCTGTCCCCTCTCTGAATGACAGCATGTACTTGACCTTTAACATCCAGAGGTTGGTTGGCGGGGCCCAGCAATGGTCTGTGGGGGGCTGTGTGCCTGCCATATCTCTCTTGTATGTATTCTGTCTCTGGGATAGCAGTCAGTGATGCCCCGGTATCCACCTTAAAGCGCAACAGGCTGCCATTTATGTTAAGTATTTCAGTCCATGTAGCCGACTGTGAGTGGTCGACAGCCCCTAGATAGGCCGCCGCCTCATTCACTTTAATGGATTCTAACTTTTGAGCTGATCTGCACACCGCTGCAAAATGTCCCCTCTTTTGACATTTTCTGCACTCAACGTCTTTTGCTGGGCACTCAGTCCATAATGTTTTGGGGTTCTGCCGCACTCCCCACACTGTTTAGACTTGGTTGAGGTAGACTGGGGCTGGGACTGGTTTACACGTTGAAAAGATTTTTTTCTGTAAGCCTGTCTCTTGTTGTTATGAGCCACTGCATCAAGTTGTCCTGGTGAATCGGCTGACCGCAGAATAGCTTGTTGCTTTTTCACGTCTTCGTGCTGCCTCACTTGAACTATGGCTGTGGCTAAGTCCAACTTTGAATTGAGCTGCAGTTTTCATGACAATTTGGCATCACGTATGCCAACAACAATCCTGTCTCGGATCATTTCTTCACGTTAGACGCCATATTTGCAGTGTTCAGCTAGCTTATGCACGGCGGTAATAAAGTTCTCTGCAGATTCGCCGACTTCCTGGCATCGTTTATTAAATTTGGCTCGTTCATAAATGACGTTATGCACTCCTACGAAGTGTCCATCAAAAGCCTGTTTCACCTCATTATAGTCCTTTTGTTTCTCCTCCGTCAGCTGCAATGAAGTCAGGATGTCGTCCGCCTTATCACCCATTATGTAAATGAGCGAATTGACCTGGTATGCGCCGTCTTTGTCTTTCAAACCGGAGGCAAGCCTGAAGCGTTCAAACCTCTTAATCCATGCGGGCCACGAGCTTGGCTCGAAGTCGAATGGCCCCGGCGGTGTGATGGTGAATATGTGGTCCATGCTGTGTGTGTTTAGCTTGTCGCTAGCTTGTTAGCTTTCGCTGACTCGCCCTCACTCGTGCCCCACAGGTCACCCGTTCTCACTGTCCGCACCATCAAACTGCTCGGACTGGTTACCTGCGTCTCTCGACTCTCTCTGTCGTGAGTTATAAGCTTCTGACACCATGTATTGTTCCTCTATACTCTGTACTCAAGGACACAAGTGTCAGGATGTAACCATAACTTTTATTGTTGTTCTTCTTCTTCCATCCTCTATCTAACACCATTCATTCAGTGCGCCACCACTGGCCATAACCTGCCATTACAGGAATAAAAGAAGAAACAAAATTGGTCACTACACAAAGTAAGTAATATTGGGAAATATATACAGCACAAATAGACAGCATTTTATTTAAAGGATCTGTGTACTTGGGCACGAAGTTTCCTTTATTTTTTCATGACACAAAGGTTGAAAGGTTTAGATTTTTGTCAACATGTAATCAAAATCACAATCTCCCTTTGGACCCTGAACCCTGTGGATTAAATATCATCGGCTATGATGGCGGCGAGGTAGACGGACGCGCTAATTAACCAAATATAGGCCCTTTGAAAGTCCTTAATTGAAACTAAAGCAAGGCAAACAAACCAAAACTGCACCGGCGATGAAAAAAAAACCTGTAACAAGATTTTTCACCCGCTAGCATCGTAGCACAAGCTAGCAAAGCCCTGGCTAACGAAAGCAGCAAGATGGAAATGGCCACAATCCCCGATGAAACTACCCAACAAGACACCCATACTCAACAGCAGGAGGCTGTGCTTATGGCCATCAAATCTGCATTGAAGGCACCGCACATATCAGGACGGATTTGGACGCTATCAAGGGACGGCTAACCACCGCCGAAAGTCGTATCAGTGACACGTAGGATGCAACAGCGCAGCTCACATCCAAGGTAACTGAACTGGAAACAAAAGTGACATTGCTCACTGAGAAGAACAAGGACCTGGAGAATCGTTCACGTCGCTTCAACCTCCGCCTCATCGGCCTGCCAGAAAACACAGAGGGGAAGGATGCTGAGACTTTCCTGGAGAGGTGGCTCAGCAGGTGGAGCTGAGATTTTCCCCACACCTGTGAGGATTGAGCGGGCTCACCGCATCCCGACCGGTCCTGTAAAATCTACGAGCCTAGCCTCACCTCCCATACCCTTGATAATGTAGTTTTTAAACTTCAAAGACAAAGTTTGTTTGATGAAAGCCGCACAGGAAAAAGGCAAGGTTATGCACGAAAACAGGCACGTTTTTTTCTGACTTTTCCGCTTAAGTGCAACGCCGGAGAAAAGCATATGACACAGTGAAGCAGATGCTCCGGTCAGAGGGAACCCAATACGGTCTGCAGTTCCCTGCCAAGCTCCGCATCACACATGGTGGGAAAAACATTACTTTTCAGACTCCTCAGGATGTACACACTATCCTCCAGAGAAAAAACAAAGAGAGACGCCCAGAGGGAGTTTAATAAATAGATATCTACACAAGGTGACCATAACCCGGGAGTTTGTGGACACTGATCCCGTTCTGTTTCTCAGCAAGAGCTGCGTATGATATTACATTCAAGGTACTCCTGGAAACTCAGAGACTATATTTCGTTTACTCATGTGAATTTGAGTTTATCCATCTGAAGATGATACATTATGGATGGTAACGAGGAGATGGTCAGGGTGGACTATGAAAAGACAAAAGGTTATTGTCACTGACTACTTCAGGTGTTAAGGTAACTATTCTGCACCAGTTTAGTTCTCTGTTTGGGTATCTTATTGTTTGTTCACCAGTGTAAGAGACTGTTACATGTTAAGTAAACCCAGATTGTACAAAATAGTCTTTTTTTTCATTTGAGATGTGAGTAATCTGAGCGGTCAGCTGAGTAATAGATTCTACTATCCAAATAATATAAACTGATTATTTAAGGAGAGTTCTCCTATTTTTTGATAATTGGGTGTTGACAAACTATACTATTTAATGTTAAAAGATTTATTTTTCTTTTAGGGCCATTAACAAATGAGACTGATGGTCAGGGATAAATGGTAGCAGAGGTAAGCTAACTTCACGTATAGCAGCTCCTTTGTGTACGAGCAATAAGAGCCAAGGAAGTTGGTATATTAGTCTGGTTTTGACTGTAGAATAGAAAGACAGATAAAGTTTTGTTGTTTTTGCAGATTCTAGCAACATGTTCAGTATCTTTTCAATGTTTTTTTAAAATTATTCTACCCTGTTTCCTTGCTTTTCCTGTGACTTTGATATTACAAGCGGTGATACAGAAACACAAATTCAGGATTTTACCCACTAACAGAATGCCCTTTAAATTACTCCATGGCTAGCAACCAGTTATGTAAAATGTCATCATGGAATGTCCGAGACCTAGGCGGACTGGTGAAATTAAAACAAGTTATGACTAGGCTTAAGCACCTGGGATCTAAAATTGTCTAAAAGTGTCTATAGAATAATGTACTTCGAAAGAATTCCGCGGACCTCCCAGATGGAGATTTGATACCAAGTGGCCACAGGACCCAGAGTTTATCTGCCTCATTGACCAACAGATAGAGTTGTTCTTCCAGGTCAACACGTCTGAAACTTCACCCTTAATTAGATGGGAAACTTTTATAGTTTATGTCAGAGGGCAAATAATTAACTATTCCAGTTTTAAATCTAAACAATTCAAAAACAAAATGTTGGAAATTGAAAAAGAAATTAAACTGACCATACTTAGAGCCCATTGTAATGAACAGTCAGCAAACAAGGCTCTAACAAACTTAAACTAAAACAGTCATTCTATGACCAGGAGGAGAAAGCGGGTAAACTGCTTGCTTGGAGAATGAAAACTTTACAAAATGAAAAAAATATTCATGAGTTAGAAAAATTAAATGGAATTAGGACAACTGATCCAAAGGAAATAAATGAAACATTCAAATTATTTTATGAAAAACTCTATAAATCAGATCTAAATGCCAACAAACGTATACAAAACAGTTTTCTCGATAGGCTTGAGTTCCCCACTCTTTCTCCTGAGGACCAAGAAATCCTAGACAGGCCAGTGGAGCTTTCAGAGTTACAGGAGGCCCTCGAGTGCATGAAGGGGGGGAGAGCGGCGGGCCCTGATGGGCTCCCAATCGATTTTTACAAAACCTTTAAAGACAAGCTGCTGCCTCCTCTTCTAAATATGTTTGAAGAGGCATTCAGAACCAACTCCTTGCCACCTTTTCTTTCCAGAGCCCTTATTACGAACATCCTGAAACCTGGTAGACCGCCATTTAAATGTGACTCCTACCGAACCATATCACTCTTGAACTCAGATACTAAACTTATAGCTAAAATCATAGCATAATCATTGGTTTTGTCTTTTCCTTTCTCTTTGAATGGGGGCATGTAATCCCTCATTACTGTATGTGTCAAGATAATTGTGAAAATCCAATAAATATAATTTTCAAAAAAAAAAATATCATCGGCTGTTTCTCGAACTGAAAAGATTTTCTCCAACCTGAACCAAAGTGCTTTTGTTGAGTAAACCTAACCACAGCCTAGATGGCATCCAACCTGCCACCTCTCTGCAATTTCAGGTTGGTTTATAAATGTCAGTCAAAGAAACAGGTTGCAGTCACTCTGAGGGTCAGGAAGACTGTGAAGTGTCCTGTAGGTATATTTCCTTATATTTCCTCTAAACTTTGTGGGACTTGCATCGCGCTTTATTTTACCATCAGAACGTATCTTCAAACAATGTCAATGTCAAATTATTCCGTAAACAGAAGACCGCTGTTGTGGACGTGTTCTGCTTTCTGGATATATGAGTTACTCTGTTTTTTTTGTTTCTGCTGAGTGATTTATGCAGAAATAAATGAAAGGCAAAACTCCCGGCATTGGCCGCCCAGCACAGGCCCACAGTGAGTAATCTCAGAATGTGTACTATCCAAGGCTCAAACTAATGAGCTGGACTGAATGAAAGCTTTCATCAAATCCACTTTAAACACTGTAAGCAGTGTTTCGGCCTGTAGGAGTCACTCAGCATGACTGGCTCCGTAATGACCTCCAAATGTGTTTTGTGTGATTGCTCCCTTGCAGCCTCTGTCTCCCCCCACTCCCTCCCTCCTTTCTCCCACTCTGACCTGATCTCGGAGGTAATTTGTACTTATTCGTTTGAAGACAAATGCTGCTGGGTTTTCTGACTGATAGGTTCAAATAGAAGTGGACTCACTTTGGGTACACAATTTACTTACACAGTAGAATGCAAAACTGCATTGTAAACCTTTCATTAGCCCCAATGAAAACAGTTTCACCTGACTTAAACCCTGATTGGACAACAATTAGTGAATGAATAACGAAAGGTATCTTCAAGAAATCTCACCCAAGCCAAAAGTACTGCCCTCATGTTGGCATTAGAGAAAAAGTCATTCCATTTGAATGTCATCTAACCACGAATACCTGAACAAAAGTGAGTGGCAATCAATTTACTAGAAGCTGCCATATTTCACAAGAAATGAGATTTTGACCAACTGAAGCCTCTTGATGAACGGTCAGGGGGTCGCTCAACAGAGTAAGGTTCATCGTCCAGGGATCACGACTCTCTGTACAATATGTCCTGACAATCCAGCCGATAGATTTTAAAATATTTCAACAAAAACCTCATAGAGGGTCACTAAAGTCAGTAGGATGCATCATCTCCTGACCATGAACATCAGTAAAAAATTCGATGGCAATCCATCCGAAAGATGTTCACTGTAAAATTAGTCCTATAACAGCCACACGTCTGCATTATTGACGTATCATCCGGTAACTATGAATGTCTGAACACATTTCTATGCCAATTTATTGAGTACTTGGGACATATAGAGCTAGAAAATAACATTTTGACCATTTGAGTCGCTTCATGAAAATTCAGGGGGCTGCTTAAATTACTAAGGTTCATCTTCTAGGGATTGTGAATGTTTGTATACATTTCAAACACCAAATCCATCCAATAGTTGTTGAAATATTTTATTAAAAATGATGTATCATCTGGTAATTATGACTGTCTGAACTTTTATGCCAATCCATTCAGCATGTGACATATAAAAGTAGAAACTAGAATGTTGACGTTTTAAGCTGCTACATGAAAATTCAGGGGGGTGCTTAAGTCATTAAGGTTCAGGGTTAGGCCCAGAATAACATATTACATAGTACTACATCATATATCATACATACCGTAACTTACCAGCTGAGGACAATCCGTTGCAGGTCAAACTTCACCATAAATTGACAGTGTTAGTTAAATTTTAGGTGTAGGCTTCTCAGAAAGCCGCTTTTAGAATGCAACAAGTGATTTTGGTCTTATAACAAACAAAGTGCTGCTTTCAATAAAGACAGCCATTCAAACAAAATGTTGGTTGTTGACAAGGCGTTATCGATCCATGAGAAGCCCTCACAGCTGAGACAAAACATACTGTACCTAGCTTTCTTGAAACTACCATCTCAAGGCTGGAAGACTCACGCTCGCGCTGGAAGTCATTATAAGTAGCGGTGGCGAGTCGAGCGGAGAAAAGACAAATACCACGCCGAACTGACAGCAATCAATAGCAATAATGGATGCGTGGAGCAGTGAAGGACAGGCGGTAAATGCTGTCTATCAGCTTGATGAGGGGGATGTTTATTAGCTGATTTATAGCTTTTTGTCTTTTGGTATTTTTATTGGACTTGTGATAAATAATGCATCTTAGAAAATTAGACCTTGTCCTTGGTTTCCTTAAATGCCACTTTTTTGCCAGCTGGCAGCCCTGGCCGCTGCTTACAAAAGCAGGGGGAAAAAAATTTAAAAAAATTCTATATCCCTGTGCAACTATAGACAGAGATAGGGTCATTAACATAGACTTTGTCCTGGCAGTCACTGACCCAGTATTTGACATATTGTTTGTCTAAAAAGATTTCCTGCACAACCAATGGTTTTTTCCTCTGGCGACAAACACATTGAGCCTGCTGTAGAAATGCAATATTACACACCTAACCAGGCATGATACTCATCTATTAATGACAAAACCAAGAGTGTGGCCAAGAGGTTTTCCTAATTTATCTCCCTCTCTCATCGGCAGCATGCGGTAAGGGTGGAGAGCTTTTAAACCTTGACGAGAGAGAGGAAGCGGGAGGCGTGAGGGTTGTTTCGAAGGGGAAAATCTTAGCGTTGAGCATATTCCATAGAGAGTACTGTATTCCCACAGAACCATAGAGCAATTAGTCACTGCTCATTGATGACTGCAGGTCCCACGTGGCACGCCCCGATTGCCGCTGCACCGCAGATCTAATCTTTATTTGATTTTATGTCCTGACACTGGAGGAACTCTGAGAATTCACAGAGCACAGCAAGGTGGAGAATCCCTCTGAGGGGGAATAACGCGTGGCAGCATGGCAAGGGGGAAGAAGAGGGTGAGGAGAAGTGTCTGAGATTGTTCTTCGAGTCAGTTTTCATTTATTTATTAGTTTGTTTTTTTTTAACACTTGCATTAAAAGCAGCAGCTGTGAGACAAACATAAAGAACCGTGTGGCTCCTACACCAAAACGTAGACCGCAGAACCGAGACCTGTTATCATTCCTGAACTGGAAATTTAGCAGTTAGCAAACACACTAATAAACTCTTTATTTTCATGACTGAATAAACGGAATAAACGCACTTTCATACTGTTTTACTTTGTTTGACTTTTACATTTGGCGGACCCTGCCACCTTCCCAGCCTTAAACAGTGTTCTGAGGACTTGTTATCCCGTGAACTGCTTTTCTATTCAGTTATGGGAGCAATTAATATTTCAGAGTTTGGGTATTATTACCTGGTTAATATTGTCAACTTGAATTCATGACTTTAAATCTCTTCATCCAAAACTCCACAGGGCCCCTTTAATCACAATGTTCCCCCAGCTTTAACCAAGTGTTTTTTGTTACGTAACCCTAACCATGCCTTAATCATATCAAAATCACAATCTTCCCCTTATCTGAACCTAACTGTAGTTGCCAAGAGCAAGAATTTGAAAACTGTGTTTTGAAAAAAAAAGAAAAAGAAATTGGCACTGAGTGTAGGGGAAGGTTTTGCTCAAACCTCGTCCATCCTGGGTGTTTATTACGATAGATTTCAAAATGTACAGATTTATCCTTTATCATCTTTCAATGCTGGTAAACGTTTGTATAAACTGCTTCTTAATTTGAGGAAGAAAAAGATCTTTGACTCTTTGATTATTGTAAAAGTGAGTGCGACCTGTCGGTGAAAAATCAGCTAGTATGATGCAAGTGATTAAGAAAATAAAAGAGCAGAATGTTTGACAGCTCTCGTTCCCTTCATTGGGGTGAGACTGGTGGATGTATCGTAACGCAGTATTAGTTTTGCACCTCATCCAACCTGCTGCTAACGAGGGGATCTCAAGCGGTGGAAGCAAAATTGAGAAATTTGACCTGGTCCCAAGCTGTTTTGGAACAATTACATAAATCTTTCCTCCGCTTTTTTTTCTGCAGCCCAGGCCGCCGCTCGTAAATCCTGCGGGGCTTTATTCCTCTTTCATCTGCTGTTTGAGAGTGTACCGTGTAGGGCCGCTCCTGTTAAATAAAGCAGCCCGAGCCAGTCTTTCATTAAATCGGTCACCTTGAAAGTTTCTGATTTTCTTACTTTCCATTTTCTGCTCAGTCTCAAGGGCCCTCGCAGCCTTTTTTTTTCCCCCTTTGTGATCCGCCGTAGAACGGAGCAGGCGAGCGGGGACACATGAGCAGCTCTCCAGAGATCCACCCCCGGCCGCTCTCAGGTGATCTGCCAGCGTGGATTCGTTTACCAGGCGAGCAGCTGCCGTGGGAGGTTTGAGCCCTCTTAAAAGTCGACGTCAAGCTATGGTTACAGTCTGAAAAGTCTGAGGCGAGTGCTGGAGAGAAGGGGACGGCGTAGGGCCAGGGGGTGCTGCAGGCCTCCTGCTGTGGGTTCAAAGAGAGGTCCCTAACAGCTGTGGCTCTCAGGGGAGGTTCAGAGGTTCTGCTGGGGCAGTGAGCAAGGGGAGGGGGGGGGGTTTAGGGTCACATGGCAACTCAATCTGACCTCAAAAACCAAGTTGCTGCTTTTCTCCTGATTTCCACATATTTGAGAGAAATACACACTGCTTAGATTTCATCACAGGAGGAGCACAGTTTTGCCCTTTCTCGTGTTTTTCTTGGATGCAATGCGTTGTTTGCTTAGGGAGGCTCTATAAGGTACTCTATTGTACTGTATTGTATACAACAATTCCACAGCTTAATGGTTCAATGCCACTTTGACAATATTATTTGGCAAACAATGCAGTTTTCTTTGGAAGGAACTCAAGCACTACAGAAGTCAGGATTACCTGGTAATAAAGGGAGAGCTGTAAAACGCAGACATTGCAGAAACAGATTGTGTGAAATACTTCACACTGAAACATAAACTTGCGCAATTTCTTCACTCCTTTTTTTGAAATCTAAAGCCCAAATAGTTGTGGATTATTCGTCTGGTATTTTCTAGTTGACGGGACCGGTTTAGGAGGATGGTTTGGAATTGCTTTGCATAAGATTTGCTTAAATCTGGCTGTGTCACAGGCTGCCTGCTGTATCGTCTTTTTTTTAAACAAACATGTCATATCATGTTCAGAGTACATGTTTATTACCTGACTTCATGTCGGGAGGTGGAGGAGATGGGGGGAGGGCTGGAGTTACAGGTGCCTTACAACATTCGTGAAAACACTGGATGTTTTTCAGGAGACCTCATATCAGTTTCCGGCAGTGTTAGTGGCGACATAAACTGGATATGTTTGACAGGAAGTCCCGGCCATTTGCAGCCGTGTTTGTGGAGACCAAAACCAGTATTTGTAGCCAAAGCATGATGTATTCCTAACCCTAGCCCAGTGGTTTTGGTGCCTAACCAGAGCATAAGCAAAGAGTAGCAAGAATTAAATGAAAATTTTAACCTGAAAGAAAGATACTGTTTTAAAGGTGCTCTGTTTACACATATATCACTTTTTTATGGGCCCTATGTGAGTGTCTCTCTCGGTTACCAATACAGGTCTGAAGATGATGCGTTAAAGCTGTTTAATGTGGCTGCACTGTGGATTTCCTTGTGATTCGTGAACGTGACTTCGTTCTCCAGTGCCACGTCTCTCCACTCTGCTAACAATAGAGAGCAACAGTAGCTTACATTGGTTAGAAATGGAGGCCGCTAACACAAACTCACAACGGGCTTCCAGTGCAAACACGTAAGTTCCACAGAGCCCCCGTTATCAGTGGTTTTGCAGAAACGCACTGTGCTGACGTTTATTCTGCCCATTTGTTTGCAGGACTCGAGGTTAGTTCAGTGGTATGAGTGGTTTCTGCAGAAAATGCTAATCAGAAACTGGGAACACAACAGAGTTAAAACAGCACAGTCTTAAGGGAACGTTTTGCAAGTTGGAACCTCAATATCATACATTTCTGTGGATGAGTCATTGTGGCATTTGAGTAACACCCATAGACTCCCACCGTTGTTAATTTCACAAAGGATCGAATTCTTACTGAAACTTTGTTATATGGAGATGTTTCACTTTGGCTCCTCCAGCTGCACAAAACAAGCCGCTTGTTCAGCACTTGGCAGTCTCGTTGGCAGCTTACAGCCAGGTAAACACACGTCTTTAGTGGGGATTTGCTGTTTCTGTCATTCTGAAGGGTGCCAGAGTGCTTTTCAGTTTCAACAGTCTATCGCCACCAGAGAGAGGACGGTTGAATATAGGAAAACAAATCCGGGACTGGCATGTTTGATAGATAGCAGATGGAAGAAAACAGCACAGTCTGTGCACGTTGCCTTTTTTCCCCTCACATCAGAGAAAAAAAGACGTCAAAAAATGATTCCATGTGGATCCTAGTATTGTTTGTATGGACTGTGCGTTGGCATTCGATGTATGGCAGGGTTTAAGGCAATACTTTACAACCCTGAGAAGGAACTGTGGAGCCGACTGTGAGTAATACTCCGAACAACAGTTGACTTCGAATTAACTCGCAATGTACAGTTAGTGATGGGAAATGTGATCCACATCCCTCCCCCCCTGCAAAAATAAACTCAACAGCGCATGTAAAGTTTATTTGAGGTTCCAGCCGTCGGAGTCCAACGTTACTGCATTTTTCTTTAGCACAAAAGTCTCAAAAGCTCAACACAGAAACTTTGTTCAAGGAAACATAAACAGGGAATTGTGCACCAACAAGACTGTAACTTTGAAAGACATCCTCTTATCCGTCAAATTCAGACTGTTGAGGACTGGTAAGGTTCGGATAAAAGTTTAAAACACATATTTACACAAGAATAGGGCTGTTTTTTGTCCCAGTCATGTGCTATACAACAAAAACGCAGAGGGAAGCCAATAAGAATGGGGAGAATGGTTAGTGGTTTTAAAAAAAATGCACTCCTCGCTTCAAGCATAGATGAATTTTAAAAGTAAATAAATTATTGTGCACATTTTTGTTTCACCGTGCTTCAATTTATTTATCGTTATACAACATGTTCTTCCAACAAAATGACAGTTGAAGTTTCTATGCTAATTCTGTGCTATGCTAATGTATTCTAAGAACAGTACTTGGTTAGGTTCAGGAGAACATTGTGGCTAGAGCCAAAATAAACACATTACGTCTGTACCTTCACGAACAAACATGCCTATGTACGTAACTTTTTTCATGTACTTGACGTGACTTCACTACGTAAGTAACTCAACTCGCCGTTGACTTTGTGCAGTACATTTAGAAATATGTATTTTTTACATAACTAATAAATAGAGGTAAATAAGGTCCCCAGAACACTGTTGGAAGCTAGAAAGGTGGCAGGGTCCGCCAAATAGGAACAAAGTAAAACACAATGAAATCATGCTGTCGTTTAAGATTTAAAGTTTGTTTATTCAGCCATGAAAACAAAGAGAGTTTATTTAGTTAGTTAAGGCATAAAAATCTGTTAAAAGGATTATTTTCCTCTGGTTAGATATATACACAATATATAATAACTGAAGATTGTGCCAATCTTTACAATATCTGCATGTTCAATTTGAATTTGTATTGTGTGATACTTTCCAAAATGCATGGTAGCTTTCCGCAATTACACCCCTCGCAGTATCCAGAGAAATAAACAGTGTTAAGTGTGAGGAGCCCCGTTCATTACCGCATTTCCTGAGCTTTGATCAGTGAATGATCCAATTGTAGATCCTCAGATAGAGTACAAATGTATTACATGTGTATCTGACTTTTCAATCACCCCCGTCTATTCTTGTCTCCCCGAGTTCGAATGTTCCAGTAACGCGATACTGTATAAATATTTGTCCGACATAACTGCAGGCCCATTCAGCTGATCCTGCGGCTTCAGCGCCGGCACAATGGCCCCTTATCCCGACCAAGTAACTCTACACTCGCCTCCGTGGTCATTATTGATGGCCTAGTAAGTGTTACAGTTACAAACCAATTACTCTACCATTAATGTTAGATGAGCTGCTCTACAAGTACAGCTCGATGCTTATCAGCTTTCCACTGTTACGTGCCTTTTTACTTTCACTAAGTTGCACACCTTCTCCTCCTCTTTCTTTCAGGCTTTAATAAGTGGGAGGTGAGAGTGACAGCTGGCAGTCCTAACCCTATATCAGGGGGAAATTTCTCTCAGTTCAAGAGGTAAAGAAGTCAAGAGGTGAGCGATGTGTCCCCTAGGTGACTCTCGGAAATCTGGTGACCCAGTAAACTGATATCACACCACCAAAGAGGAGAAATGGGGAAGGAAAAAAAAAAAAAAGGAATGGTAGAGAGGTGTAGAGATCAAATGAATCGCGCTGCCACCTCCAGATGTGGTTTCACCGGTGCACAGAAACCGCGTGTCTTCAGGTCAATGAAAGGTAGAACGTTTAAGTGATACACTCGCACGCTCACGCACAAACAGGCACTTTCCCCCCCCCCCGTAGATGTGTGTTTGAGATGTGGCAGACAAGTTTTGTGCATGGGAGGCAGAGGAGAGACGGTTCATAGATCAAGTCAGCGCCTTTCACGTCTCTGGCACCAGCATCTGCCGAGAGACAACGATTAACACATCCTTTCAGCAACAGCTACAGGTCTCAGGAAGACACTGAAACTGGGTATACAGTTGGAACATTTGAAGAAACATGTTGAAATCCCAATTGCACTTTTCCGGGCAGTATAAGTACTCATTTGAAAAACTCATTTTAAATTTGAAAAATACAAAGGTTAAAAAGTATGCTTCCACCCCCACCCCAAGTTCACCACTGTTAACAACCCTTTTCCCAAATATTACTGAATGTGTTTCTTTAATCAAAGAAAACAAAACAGACAAACACAAATTGATGTAATTAAATGGAAAAATGGAATCTGGTCTTTTTTTTGTATTTGTATTATAAATACTGTCAAGCAGCACAGCATGGGGTCTTAGACTTTAAGAGCTGAACATGTCACCACATGGACCCGTTATTAATTGTGTTTCAAGTGCTATTGGATATCATCCGACTAAACAGTTATGAAACAAATGCTTGGAAACTCTGTGGAAAGTTAATACTCTGCTACAGTACTGCTTTATCCATGTTTCTCAGAATCAGAATACTTTATTAATCCTCGGGGGGGAAATTGTTTTTGTTCCAAATCTCTGTGCAAAGTAGAAATAGAAATACAGCATGAATGGAAACAAGAATTAAAGATAAAAATAAATAAAATACTAAAATAGACAATAAAATAAGATAAAATATTAAATGAACAGCAGTAAGCTAAAGAGTGTAGAGCAATGACACTCACTAGGTGTACTGTACTGTACTTTTTATACAATCTCAATTTTATTAATTAATAAACTGTAAAAATCCCTTTTCTTCTGCTGTTTCAAAGCAAAGAGTGCTAATGTCCGCATATTTCCATGTCAACAATGACCATGTCAACATGCTGATGTTTAGCATTCTATTTAACATGTAGCTTGTTAACGTGCCACATCAACATTTTGCAACTGTCTTGTGGTTTATTTAGCTTGAGAAGCAGGAAATTGTTCGCTTAATTGGCTACTTCCAAAGAAATCCACAAAATCGGACGTCTGTGGTTTTCCCTGGACTGAGACTGGAAGTTTTGCTGATTAACACTAAACAGAAGTTAAAGTTGAGGTTAATGGGAATGTAAGTGGCTCTTCAAGGGTATTTGGTTATGAATCAAATCAATACACAAAAGTAGTTATAACACATTATTATTATATGAAGTTATGTCGCTCGTGGGGTCGGCGGGGACGTCTTCAACAGATTTCAGTGGCAAAAACACATTTCTCACAGTCGCAGCCACTGGGGGGAAAACAGGAGCTACAGAATTTGTTTCAAACTGCAGCGCTGGTAAGTCTCTAATTTCCCAGCACCGGACAGTTTCTCCCTCTCTCTCTCTCTTTCAAACACACACCTCTGCCTCTGTAGGTGATGGTGCTGAAGCCGTATATCAGCAGCTTTGCAGAGGAGCATGTCCTTAAGAATATGATAAAGAGGAAGCAGGCATTTCCTCCTCGAGAGGGATGTTTTCCGTTGCACGTCCTGTCTGATTAGTGAGACCGGTGCCTCTTCCCCTGAACTGCACCGCTCGACGCATTAACAGAAAAAGGGTTTCATGTTGTACAGCATGTTGTGAAAAAGGCTCTCGATTGCAGCGGGATAGAAAGCGCCTCTATAATTCATAACTGTGCTTGAACTTGCTCTCTATCATGAAACTGTCATGAGACAAGGCTTTTCGAGCTCTGTATTGACTCTCCTCCGCCTCAGAACAAGCCGAGTCACCATATGCTTCTTTTTAGAGTTTGGTTTGCAGAATTACATACGCGTAAACACAGTGAACCATTAGCAAATGTTTGTTTCAGCGATATAAATGCATAATGTTCCCATAGCCAGAAAAAAAAAATAAATAAAAAAAAACAAGTTCAAGAATAGATTTCTCCAAGCAACAAAACCCCAACGAACCTCCGCAGCACTGCCCGTCTGCATTGTCAAAGGCCGTCGCACCGTGAGTCATGGACTTGACTGCAGGGGAACTTTGAGAAAAGAGCCCCACAGTTGTGGGAAATCAGGAGATCAACTCATCTCCTCTGGAGTCCGTCTGGGAGCCGTTGAGGAGGAGATGCATTATCTAAGTGTCCAGCGAAAGTGGGGGGAGAGTGGCGAGCTGAAGTTTATGGAGATTTATGGTTCCCTCCACAGGCCTTAATTGCCTCCTCCTCTGTGGGTAGTCCTGGGAGGCCCGTGGTGAGCAGTGACCAGCACCGGGGCTCCTGCAGGTGGGCCCAACCAAAACGCTGTTTACTGAGACTCATTATGGAGACAAATGGTGTCACGGAGGGCTCGGAAACCAGACGACAAACAAAGACGAGGAAGAGAAAGGAGAGGAGACGGACAGCTGGCCGCTGAAAGGGTTCAGGACTTCAACTTGGCCTTCAAAAACAGGAAGAGAGAGTTATGGGAGGCTCGGCTTTACTGGTGCACATTAAATGTCTATCAGTGAGAGTAGTGCTGTGATAAAATAGTGACAGCCAGAAACATTTGAACTTGATCCGAGAACATTCATTTTGTCATGACAGGTCCAAAACCTGGAATGGGTCTTTATCTTTGAAGAGTGAATCATTTCTTTTTTTTCCTTCCTATCAAACAAACAGGTAACAGCCAGGAGAGCCTTGGCCCTGAAGGCAGCATAGAAGCATATTTACTATGCAGAGACATAAGTAAGCTAATAAAATACATTCTAAAGCCAGTGAAGTTGGCTGTACAGGCATTTCACTTGTCAAAAAACTATACATAAAATATCCAAGAATGTCAACTTAACTGTATTTTTTAATTTTACAATGATGCACAAAGCTTGATGTAAATAAATGTAAATGTTTTAATAACACAATTAACTACATGTTTTCTTAAACTGAAAAAAGTCGCAGTTTTGACATTAACATGTCTATGCATTGCGTTGCGGAGAAATCTCCTGCAGTTAGCATGCTAACCAGCTAGCCCGTCCCGCTTTAAAGTTCCTGTGCTAGGGGATGATCATGCTTACAGCTGACTGAACTGCTGGCTGCACGGCTAACTAAGCTTACTGGCTAAGGTAGCTACAGTTAGCAGCAGTTAACATGAAGACTGGTGGTATGCTGCCCCCCTTTGTGTTTCAAGTATGAGTTAGACAGGTGGCCAGTTGTTTCATTTTTATATGAATTACAGACGGTAATGGTTCAAACTCATAGGGGTTGATGTGTGGGGCTGTGAAAGTCAAAAAGCGTTTTAGTTGCAGAAGCACCCTTAATTGATTTTAACATCAGTCATAAACAGTTCTCCACATTAATGACCTGAGTGGCTAATTTTAATTTTACAGTAGCGGGCTGCATGAAGGGAGCTTGGAGAAGAGCTTCTCGAAGCAACCACATGTAACATCATAAGTGGACCTGACTTGTTTACTAAGCAGATTATTCATGAAAAATGAATGTGGTGCAACACACATTATTTGTATTCGTAAAGCAGCAAAAACCACTGTTTACAGTTATACACCAAGGACAGCACTTCCCAGAGCCGCTGCTGGATTAAAATTCTCCTCTAGCTGGCTTGTTTGTTGACATCCTTGCCTGAGATGCATTTTATAGGTTAAATCAATGAGATGATAACTTTCACCTGGTTTCACCCAGTGAGTCAGCTCCACACACACAGCCTAGGATTTGTTTTATTTGTTTATACCACAACTTTTGTACGCTTACTTAAAGATGTGTGTGTGTGTGTGTGTGTGTTAAATATATCCATTTTTTGTACCCACATTTAGTATTTGCACCTTTATATAGCCATACCCACTCTTGACCCCTGATTTCGGGTTGCAAATAAATAAATTTAACCAAAGAAACATTTTCCCTTGTCAGATTGTTTCATATGAATAGCTTTAATTGTCCCAAAGAGGTCAAAATCAGTACGATTTAATAAAAGAAAGCAAAAATATACCTAACATGTGCCGCATAAATGTTTTACTGCCCAGTCGCCAACACAAAATGATTCCACTCGACCTTTCTGCAAACCAGAATATGTTCAATTTGAACATTTCACACCCATCGAATCAACATTTCTACCATAGGTGTCGTGTCACAGTCAGATTACAGATTAGGGGAGATGGCTGGCAAGTCAGAGACCACTGTTAAGGACTGCATTTCAACATTTGTAAGTACTAAACCACTGCATCATTTTAACAAGAAAGGACTGTTTTTAAAATGACGTTGGGACATTTTCCAGCATTGTTTGTGGCGACAGAACCAGGTACACCAAAACACGATATTTTCCTAACCAGGTCGCTAAACGGGTCAGTAAGCACAGCATTGTTGCACCCTAAAATTCAAAATTAACATAAAGGAACATAAAGCTGTAACAGAATAACAATTTAGTTGCAACATATGAAACATGAAGCCTCATTCTATCCTGTGGTGGTCCTGTCAGCTCTCCTTGTAATTGTGTTTTCTTGGTTTTGTGCTGGTTTATCTTCCCTCTGTCAGTGTTTCCCTCCTGCACTGCATCCCTTCGGATAGCCCAGCCCTGTTCCCTGTGTTTTTCCACTCATTACCCTCACCTGTGTTTCTCAGCCTCACCTCATCCCCTCATTAGTTCACTTAGTTCAGTATTTCCGTCCAGTCTTCAGTTCTGTCCCTCATGTCATCGGTTCTGTTTCCCTGATCCTGATGTACTGTTGTGCCTGTTCCTTTTGTTGCTGTGATCCCAGGTACATCCTGCATTTGGTCCAAACTTCTCTCCTCTCATCATGATGCACATGTGGTTTGCAGCAATTTGCTTTAAATTGGCCAACATTTATTCTCGCAATTGGGTTGATTTTCTCTTCTTTAATACTTTCTTAATAATTGTCTTGTGACCCCTCTCAGATTTGTCTTGTGAACCACTGTCACTCAAATAAGCCATAGGTTACCTCAATCAAAATCCACAGCAGACAAGGCTGTGATAGTGATGCGTGATACCACTTACTTTTTTTCTCCCAATACATTGCCAAATAAAACCCAGATTGCTAAAAAAATCAATATAAGTGTGTCATCGATTCTTTGGCCAAAGTTCAATAAAACGGCATTCTGAAATCTCATCTAAGAAGTGTTGTGGTGTCACAGTATCTCACAGTCCTCCGTTTGCTGATCTTAGGACTGAAAAACCAGAAGTGGAAGTTGAAAATATTCCTATCAACTGCATCATATTTAGACTTTCGATTTCGGGGATTAGATTCTGCATATAGTGTAGTTAATTCCTGCTGTGTCCCCTGATGGTAAAACACACTTTTACCACAAGTTGCCATGTTTAGATATCAATCTTTTAATATGGAAATCGATCCTCCAACAGAGACTTTTGGGATGGGAGGCATCAATATTTCCGTATCGATCTGCACTCCGCTAGCATCTTCTGAATTGTTAAGGAAGCGGGAGGGGAGAAAATAAAAAGGCAGAGGGTTGTGTGCGGTGTCGGGGCCGTTGGAAGTGACAGCCTCATGTTTTTTGCAGGGGAACACGTCTTGAGTGACTGGCTCCGAGATGAGCTCGCAGTGACATGGCGGAGAGGCAGTAAGTGCACTAATGACTGTGAACAGTCTGGCCACTCAAACCATGAATATTGGATATGTAAGGGAGCACATTTACAGCGCGCCACACCAACCCCCCGTTCCCCTTCCTGTTTCCTGTTTGGCCGGTGCTGCTGCTCATTGAACTGAGCTTACCTACAGAACACATGGGGGGACATGTTGTCATGAGGGAGGTGTGAAGTGGGAGGAACGGTGACTGGGGTTGGAATACTGAAACTTTGATGAATCTCGAGTTGTATCACCTCCAACCATCAGATCAGCTAACAGCGTTGCTGAAGTATAAACAAGCATGCCTTTTTTTTTTTTTTGTTCGAATGATTAACATCATCGCCATCATTACTTTCAATCAGCTTTGTTCCCGACGCCCACCAACCCCATTAAAGCTTCCGGCCCGGCGGGAACATCAGGTTGTTTTGTGTTGCAAAATTCAGCAGAGTAGTCATTAGAAGATTAACCTCTGCCATTTTGTCATTACTGTGCAAAAAGCTCAGAACCAGGTACCAGGCAACAGGCAGCGCAATTAATAAATGAACTCGTTTCAGCGAGCCATCTGGATACTTTTTTCCATGCGCTCGGAGCCGGAGGGACGACTAACGCAACTCTATCAACCTGTCGCCGTTATCTTTGATCATCATTTCGGACCCATTTTGTCAATGACTCGCCATCTGCAGGTAATCGCTGTTTACTGGTTCTGTAAAGCCCGCACTGAACACTCGACTATAAACAGAGATCTTGGATATCTACAGTAATTGTTTCAACTTTACAATGATTAAAAAACGGTTTTGAATTAAAGACAACATTTGGCCAAAGTGACCAAATGCTGCGACGGCTCCTCGGTGCGATATTGACCTGAGCTTTTTCTACTTGTTCCTTCCAGTGTGTAACACCGTGTTCTTTTGGTATACTCGGCCACGACCATATGAAAAAAAACAACACTTCCCGCATCACCCTGCACGATCACGCTGCTGTTCATAAATGTCAAACCACTGCATTGGTTTAATTTGGTCTCTGGGATGGCGGCTCCAGTGGTTTAAATTGTCATGTATGACACAGGACTCTTTCCACTGTCACACATGCCATGCCTGAGAAATTAGCCACCAGTCTTCCTGGTTAACATTCCTCAGTGGTCACTTAGATTCAGATGTCACTTTCCACACAGCTTTGGTGATGTCTGTGGGATTTTATTTGTGTGAAACATGAGATCACTGACAAGCAAGAAAAAAGGACGGTGTGGTTTGTCTTGCTTCCGAGAGTTACGTAGACACATTTGTGTTTGTATCATATATATGTGTGTGCGATTGTGTGTGTGTGTGTGTATACATATAGGCAGTTCCTTCATCTTAACAGTAAAGAAAGTAATTTTCTTTATTAACCTTTATTAAATGTAATCCATACTGTGATTTTTTTCATCAAATCTTTATCAGCGCAGTGTCGGATCAGATAATGGGTTTACTCTGCAGCATAGACTTTGAATGGTTTTTGAAGGCACTGACAAAGAATACTGTCCCGCTGATGGTGGCACGTGGAATACGTGTCCACGTGTGAGAATCACAGTCACATATGAACATACTGTATGTAATTCACATGTGAAAACGTCAATTTGGGGATTTTTTATTCACATGTAAAATGGTCAACGACTTGTGAAAATGTCCAGTTTCAAATGATTTAATTTTCACACATAAAAATGTTTGTTCATGTGTGAAAATAACCAGTTCTATGTGGAAAATGTGGAATTCCTATGTGATAAAGCAAAGTTCTCCTGCTATTGTTTGGTTGTCAGGTTCTGTGTTTCCACATTGGGGGGAAAGGAAGCTGATAAATGTGTATTTCACGTGTGAAAATGGGAATTTCAAATGGGAAATTTTCCATTAATATGGTACGTGAAAAAAGCCAACCACTTGTGGGAAAAAAAATCCCTTTACAGGTGAAATTATTATCTTATTATATCATTTTTCAATTTTATCTGCAGGACAGATGTGTCACTCAATATGTTTTGTCATGAATTAATTGTTTGATTAAAAAAAGGCCCCCAAATAAAGTCAAAGGCATAAAGATTTTGGGATGGTACATGAATCTGAAGTTTGTAGGAATCACTTCTTTTAGTTGGTTTGTTGGTTTGTTTTACTGTTACATCTTCTTTTGGCCTCTCTTTGCCCTCTTGCTACAAATCCAGACGTTTCTACCAACTTGTAAAAACAGACCTCGCCACCCATGAGACATTTCACTGCCAAGTGCAAACCAGACCTGTGTTTCGCAAGATAAATGAAAAGTTGCAACACAGCAAAAACAAAACAACAACACACAGCAAACAACAAGTCACTTCCATGAATCTGGGCGGGGGCGCCTAATAATGCAATACCGAATACAGCAGGCCGGGGATTCCAGCTCTGACGAGTGGCTGCGACGGCTCCGCTCTGCCCTGACCCAGTCGCTGTGAGCCGGAGCACCGAAAACGCTGAGGAAACCCCCCTGCCTTCCCCCCATTCCTCCTCTAATGAAGACCAGAGGAGAGGATATCAGGCCCTCAATCAGCCACAAGTCCACTTCACATATGTTTTGATGAATCTCCGCTCATGTGCAGAGCCCCTGCGAGCTCAGGGGATCGCGCCGCCGAGCCTTATCAGCATTCCTCGGAGGACACAGTCAACAAAACCGCATGGGCTATCGCTGACGGGCGACGCCTTGACACACACGGGCAGCACCTCGGTGTTTGATCATGTGATATTCGGCGGGTGGGGGGGTAGGGGGAGGGATTGTTTGTGCGATCATGATCACATGCTGTAATTTGTCTTGAGGCCTGTTGAACTCTCAGCTGCTGCAGCGGAGTTAAGCTTAAGGCTTTCTGAATTGGGGATTTTTGTGCATGTGATTGACAGCAGGGTGTTCTGGTAGGATAGAGAGCAATGTGAAGCTGAGCGGGGCCTTTTTCACTATCAGCTGTGCGTTATGCTGCGGTCGTGTGATCATCCACAGTTGATTTGCGCGCAATTCGATGAGCAGAGGAAGAAGATTAGTGTAAAGCAAGAGTTTTCCATCTCGCAGAAATAGGAAAATTGTTGTATTTTATATGCATGGTTTCTCTGTTCTTGCGTGAATGTGTTTGTGGTGTTCTGTGGACATTTATCAGCCAGCCTTCAATAAGATTGCAGCTAAACATTAAATGCCCTCTATTAGATGCTTACCCTCATATATTACCTTTTTAGGTTATGCTTGATTTGCTGAAGTCTGCGTAACACTGCTGGTGTATTTCAGCTAATATAAAACACAGGTTAAAGGAAATGATTAGTCAATGTGCAGTCTGTCAAAATGACCTCACTGGTTTAAAACATGTCCAAAAAAAAAAAAAAAAGGGGGGGATTGCCACATTTCCTTTGCAGTGTCAGACCTGAATGCAATTCTTGTATTGGATCTTTGGATATGCACCGTTTAAGAGCAACAGGTGTCACAGTTGTCATGTTGAAAGTCCACTGAGTGGTAAAATAAATGTATTAACTTTTTTTCTGCTAGCATCCCTGCCTTATTTGCAGCAACAGTGCCGTTTTTCCCCTATTAAGACCAATTATTTTTTCTTTGGAAATAGTTATGCCTGCATTGTGTACAGAAAAAGAGTTAAAGGCTCAAAATGTACAATTATTAGTCGAAAACAAACAGTAATAGAATAGAATGAGAGGAAATAACAGCAACATCTTGCAGATATGTACTGAAGTTAGCATGCTAACCAGCTAGCTTTTGGACCTGGTCCTAAGCCCCTGTCCTGGTGGTGTAAACACCGACACTTCCCTGGCGCTTCAAGTCGGGACCACTAGCTGCACAGCTAACTGAGCTTACTAGCTAGAGGCAGCTACAGTTAGCAGCGACAGTTAGCAGCAGTTAGCAGTGACTCTTGTGAAATTCTTAGCAGGTGAACAATTCTTACATATTGCACCTTTAAATGACGCCCCAAACGCCCCTTAATGGGAACGCGCACAGAGCTTGAAGAAATAACTGTTTGATAACCACAGTTGCGGTTCTCGTTATCTCTGACTGAAGTTTTATGTTTTGTGGCGTCAGCTCACTCAAAGACAGCCTAGCCACTGTCCAGCTTGTTTCATAGTACAGGACACAGTAGTATGGAGTTGGAGCGTTCATATGTGTCTATACCAGTGCTAATTCTCTGGTTCTAGCTGCTCAGATTTGACACTTTTCTCTATTTTATGTCACCGCGGATAAAACATGTTTGGAGTTGGGGCTGAAGACATCACTTTACGCTTTGGGAACTTGTGATGGACTTTTCATGAAATTCAATGATTAATCAAAGAGCGACACAGGGACCAAATGTCTTTCTGCACATACATATTTCTGCTATTATGTGTGTTTTTGCTTTGTGTATGTATCTGTGCGAGAGTGTGCTTGTGTGCGTGTGTCCCTCACCTGCACCAAGCTGAATACATCACTACGACGTTATTATAGAAAGCAGCGAGTGGGTGAACACTGGGGGGAAAATAGACCCGTTGATGATTTGCAGCGTGTTATTTATATGTAGCACACACACCGTACTATCTGCGCTTCAAAAAGTTAACTAATAATATGTAGTCAGATGTTTTGAAAAGGAATCGAGGGCTTGTGTGTGTGTGTGTGTGTGTGTGTGTGTGTGTGTGTGTGTGTGTGTGTGTGTGTGTGTGTGTGTGTGTTGAGGTGGTGCTGGGGAGACTCTTTAATCCTGTACGTCTCAAGTCTGTCATCGGGAGCTCGTGTCATTTCTCTGCAGCTGAAATGTGCTGCAAATTTCTATCCAGATTTTCGTTTTCACAAACTTCACATACACAAGACTAACAACATTTACTGCCACGTGAACCGATTGATCAAGTCTGCCACAGTCGATTGACTGAAATCATGTTTTGAACTCTGATTTTTAATTTTTAGCTTCAAAAATCCTTTTTCCTCGCAATTCTCGACTTCACATTTATATGTACATATATATATATATTCTGCACATGCTTGTTCAAACACTTCATTGAAGCTATATAGTACTCACTGAAATATTCAGGCACATGATTCATGGCTGCGCTGTTACATCACATATTCTGAGCATTTCTTATGCATGTCCCTGCGACTCGGCATGACGTATGGCATCTTCACAGACGTCTTCACATGCAGGAAGAGTCGACATAAACTTCGGTGTATGTTTGGAGGTTTTACTGTAGTTATGGAGCATGAGATATGCAGGTTGAGAAGGCCAGTCAGATGCAGAAATTTGCTGTGTGGAATCGATGAGAAAACGCAGACATCTCTCATGTGGAGAACGAACGTCGAGCTAGACCATGTTAGTGTAAAAGACACGTCGGCAGTTGTCGGGCTTGCGTGGCCTTGGCAGAAAACAGGAGACGGCGTGTCACTTCACTGTGTGTGCCCTTGTTTCATCTCACTACGACGACGCAACATGAACCAAACCCACAAGCTTTCACATTTCCGCCTTGATTTATCCGTTTCAGTTTATCGCAGCGGGATAGGGGGGTGTTAATGAATAGGGAATGATGGAGGCAGAACTGGGAGGGTGAGAGGAACATGGCTTGTGCTTTTTCAAAACTCTCCTGGAAATGAGGCCTTTTTTTTGCACATGAAATACTCTGCCCTCACAATGCCATGTGAAAACACTTGAAAAGCTTTATTTGAAAAAAAAAAAGCTCTCCGTGCTGAGATCTGCTGAGGCATCGACGGTCAGACCCCCAGGAGCATGGATACCTGACAGAATGGGGCGGGGTGTGCTTTCATCGTTAATTCCAAACCTGCCTGGAAAAAAAAAAAAGTGGCATTTTTCTGTCTTGTGAAATGCTCAACTTATTTCCTAGCCATGTAAAAACACACATAATGGCTTGAAAGAGCTCTCAGGGGCTCATTTTGTTAAATCACCCGTGTAACAATCACACACCGTATATAAATACATATTGTTTGCTTCGACTCTGAAGCAGCAGGCACCATGTGAGAAAACAGGAAGTTAGCCAGCTGAGTGGTTTTCTTTCTTTTGTCTGCAATGCACTTTAACCCATACGCGGAAACAGTTCTCTGGAAAGTGTGACTTCTGCCTCCGAAAAAACAAAATCATCAGGGCGGGTTAAAAATAGAGAGAGAGAAAAAAAAAAAGTGGCAACCTGCAAAAAAAAAAAAAAAAACGTCTGTCCAATGTCTGGTTTCAGTGAGCGAGGGGGAAAAGCGAGCGCGGGTCCATGTAACGTACCGAAAGAAAAAGAAAAAAAGGTGTTCTTCTCCTGTTGAAAGTTTTTGGCCGGGTCTCGCTAGATTTCCATCCCCCCCAAAAAAAACGGAGAGCTGAAGCGAAACCGCTGTCTCCAGCACTCTGCATGACTGCATGCTGTTGTGCAACGGGGCCACACACACTATTTACTCGTGTTTCCTTTGCCAGCTCGTTGTTTTACACTTTCGACATCCTGCGCGTGGGGGGGTGGAGGGGGTGCCACGAGAGCCTGACGCCGCCGTTTGACTGCTGCTCCACGTACAGTGTTGGGAGCGCTGCGTACGAGGAGAGAGGGGAAGTAAAACAAGCTTTAAAATCAGTTTCTATTCGTGGTAACATGTGCTTTTCTGCTGCCGTGCGATTATTGAGGCTGAGGTGGCAATTTGATGACTATGTACAAACCCACACACACATGCGCTCGGATAATAGGGAGCTTACGGGAGAGTGAGGGTCCAGAGGAAGGTCAGAGTCCTCGGTAAACAAATGGCTATTTGACCATAAACAAATCATTGTGCCTCATAGCCGGAGAGCTGAAAGATGTTACCTCAGGTGACATGGCCCTTTAAGCCGTGTTGATGTTGCCCCAGGTAAACAAAGCATCTGCTATCCTGCACCCAAAATATGGGCTTATGTTGTGTGGTCACGTTCTCTTACTTTTTTTTTAGGTTTAATTTATCCACAGCTACGTTTTTTTTTTTTTTTCAGTGTCGTCGTCTTTTTTTTTTGAAGAGATCAACATCCTGCTGCCAGGTCTGTGTTCACAAACTCAACATCGAGCCCAGAGCTAAGAAGCTTCCTGTGTGGCTTTTCTGAGCCATGTACAGACTGTAGTGACAGCGAGGTGATCGTGGTGATCTCAAATGGGTACACGGCGATATCCTGTGTCTTCAGAGGGGTGGCAAAGCGTGTCAGGGTGTCTCTGCTCCATCCACTGATGATGTTATCTGAGAGCAAAGATTTACAAATGCGCGTCTGCGGTCGACTGCGAGCGAGCGAGTGCGCTCGTGGCGGGGGCTGGGAGCACTGATCGGACTGAGGCGAGCGCAGTGCGGCGGTGGTTTTTCAGTGAATGGAGCGGTGAAAGGCTCGGGCTCAGAGCTGTGGTCACAGTGTATGTTTGCTGTTTATTTTGTTCTGCTTGACTTGCCGGACTCCTGGGTGTGGAGGAGGGTGGTGGTGGTGGTGGTGGTGGAGGGGGGAGCAGGGCAGGGAGAGCTCGGGGTTAGGAGGTCAAACAGAAAGGAAACACCAAAGAATGTAGTCCAATCCACGCTCTGATGTGGAGGAAACACATTAGATGCATAAAGTACTATGTTGTGGATTATTGGGTTGTGATTTTTGCATTTTTGGGGCTTGATTTATTTAAATTTTAGGATAAAAGAGACAGTTACCTGATCATGATGAGCATCATACTTATATGGACAGGTGGTGCAAATCATGGCCATCAACTTCAGGCTAACGGAAGGCCGAACACGTGTCACACCTTATTGAGACAAAACTCACAAAACAGAATGGAACAGGTCAGGCCATACAAGAAAATATCATTAACACATCATTAACATTTTTGCAGATAATAACATTCAAATTAGTGAAAGAATTTGTTTATAATACAGACGAAGGCTCTTTTCCAACACATATCTTTCAACATCATATCTTTAAGTTTAATATGTAATGAATATAAAGAAGCAAATCTTCTTTTTTTTTTTTTTTTTTTTAAATAAGACCGAGCCAAGTTAAACGAACATCGCTAAATATGCATGACCTTTGGGAACGTAATGTTAGAACTGATGTTCTTTTCAAGAAACTCTTTGTCATCACGTTTTGCTTTTGGACTTTATAAATATCTCCCAGCGGTATTCATCTGGTTATCCACCAAAGTGTAATCAAAATTGAATTTTCATTTTTGTGGCATTTGGCTTCACAAAAAGTCACATTTGGTTTGTCCTGCAGACAGCGAGTCGCATTTTAGAGACACTTTCAGGGACGAAACAACGTCTTGTCAGAGCTGCAAGCATGGCTGTATGTAGAAACAATCATTACAATACTAAATGCTAATCCATGTACTTTTGAGGTGTTATTATATGAGGTCAAATATAGTATATATATGAAAATATCACATTGTTTTAGTTTGTAAAACCACTCAGTGAGTTTGAACAATATGGTGATACTATTGTATTGTACTGCTTTACTTCATGCTGTTTGAAGGACGTGTTCACAGGTGCTTCAGGTCTCAGAAGTCAGGCGCCTATTCAAGCACTCGTACAGGTTTTGCTTTGTAGAATCATCCTTACTACCGGCCGTTCAAACATTCCCTCCTAATGTGCTTTCGGTGTAAGTGACGGGGGGGACAAAATCCAAAAAGTCCCCGTTCTGTGCAATGATTTATTCATCTCTTGTTTTGAAAAACTGAACAAGGAGGAGTACAGCGAGCAAAACACATGTGAGGGCCTGAGCGTTGTTTCAAGACAGATGTGCAGAGCGGAGGCACAGGTGTCACGGGGCCTTTTTTTAATTACAGGGCAAGAAAGGCACGGGAGAGCATCTGGAAACATAACCTTCTCTCTCTGACCGTGTTGTATCGTCTAGCCCGCATGGGTTTGACACTGAGCCCGTTGTTTTGACCTCGCTGAGTACACACTGTATCTGCGATGTCTGTCCCGAGCAGCAGGTGTACGCGAACTTCATTCAGGGTTACGGTGGGGACCGGAAGGAAAACTTTTCTCTTTATCGACCTCTGTTTCCCCAGGCAGTGTGACGACACACAGTACAGTCGTCGTATTAATCCCCCTTCACTTTTATAAAAAGAAAAGAAAATAAACACTCCGGTGTCACCTACCCTCTGGAATCTGTTCATCCCGTATTTGCATTTTGTTCCGTTTTTTAATGCTTCCAGCCTAAATCTGTCCCATTTAATTTTTGGATAGTCGTACAATATTTATACTCCATAAACAAAAACAAAAAAAAAGTTAAACAAACTCCTGGACCCCACCCCTGAGGTGCAGAATTATACAATAAACAATGAAAAAAAAGACAATTACCATGCTTCCCACTGTTTCCCCCCTTCGGGCGGTGTGCTTGGCCTGCGTCCCACATTGTCAGATGAAATGAGTAAATGAGTGGGACGACACCAGTGCTGATACGACCGAGGGCCGCAGGTTTTGGAATCGTACAACAACATCGTAAATCAAACCGCGAGAAAAACACTGAACAGTCAGCCTTGTTGTCCAAAAAAAGTCCCACTCAGCCCCAGTTGGCGCCTGTTGTGTGCAAAAACATGCAGTTGCTCGAGTGTGTAGGAGATGTGAATCAGTGCAACCACTGTCCAAAGGCCCAAGGGACTTTGTTGTTGTTGCTGCTGCTGCTGCTGCTACAGTCTGTACTGCAGAGTCATGCAGCAGAGATTTGACTTGGAATAGTACTAAAAGAAGAGAGGCAACCTTGAAATGTCATGAAGTGAGCATGAGTCTTTGGAACCAATCCTCTGTCCTTGATTGGAACAACCAGAACAGCCCAGTCGCTTGAAGGAAACGTTGGCAGTTGGCAGTCAACATTTGTATGTGTCTCACGCTACATATCTTACCAGCATCTCTACTCACTTTTGCCTTGTCTGTTCATGACCTGACTTTTATATGGTGAGGTGAGGTGGAGCGGATGGTGGTGGCGGAGTTGCAGGCCAAGGATGCAGCGAAGCCGGTGACCACAGTTCAAGACTGAGTTAAAACATTCATGAGCGTGAAATCACTGGATATTTTTTTTAAGGAGACCTCGGGACAATTTCCAGCCGTGTTTGTGCTGACAAACACCGGACATTTTTGAAGGGAAGTCAGGACATCTGTAAAGCCAAGTGTTTTTAATGAGACATCGGGATCATTTCCAGCCATGTTTGTATCATCCAGAGCAGCTATTCATCATCTACCAAGTGTGTTTTTGTGCCTAAACCTAACCACACCATGAGCACAGGTTTGTCTGAACATATCTGTGGTTTACAGAAACGTTCACTGCAAACAATTGTTTTTTGCAATTGGGTTAAATTTGGCAGAAAGCAACATTAAGCCGCCTTTTGGCGTCAGCATCAAAATCGTTTTTATGGTACAGTGTCTTGTAACAGGGCGAATGGTGTCTCCCCCCATCACTTGTATGCCACAGTCTGCCAATTTCTACATAATGTTGCTTTAAATAAAGGATTTTCTTCGGCAGGTTGGGTCGACATTATGAGTAACAAATTAATGATGACAGACTTGGTGATTATAATTCACAGCATATTATTTTATTTGAACATAACCATAATACCTTTGGGTTTTTGGACGGATAGATAGTTGCAGATGTCACCTATGACTCTGGCACTAGTTTATGTGCATATTTTGCCGTTGTCTGACACTGCATAGACTTAAAGATTAATCCATTAAATGAGGGGGGAAAAAAACAGCTGATTAGTCTCTAATGAAAATCATTAAGATTCATGTTTGGATCACAGTACAGTTCACTTCAAACAGTGAAAAGTAGCTTATCCTGCTCAAAGCTGGGGATATGTCTCAGATCCCAACCCAGTTTCCTACAAATTATGCCTCCATTATTTTGCATTAGCAATTACGCTCCCCACCTCATAATGTTATGCGTAATTACTGAGAAACAGCTTCTGTTGGCCCCTCCTCCGTCATTGTGTGCGGATTCCTCTGCAGTTCATGGAGTTCCCGGCCACATTTTTGGGTTTATCCAGACAGCGTGCGTTACCTTAACTTGACCGTTTTTTCTGAAAGGATGAATGAAACGCGCTGCTTGTGAACGTAGTCCGAGTGGCATTGCTGAGGCAAATTGGTTTCATATGAGCGTAATTTGTTCAGATGCAGTTCCAGCTTCCATTGAGGTACTTTCCATCGCACATAGGTCAGAGAGAGTTACACATGAGCAGTGAGAGAAAAAGAAGTGATTTCACAAATATGACTTCATCCTGAGAAAACTGAACTGAAGTTGACTCATGACTCTTTGGATCTCTTTTTTTTTCTTTTTTCGTTGATGATTGAACCCACAGGAGATGTAAACAGCTATAAACATTTTGGTTCTTTTTGCCATATTTGATTCTCATGTTTGCATCTTTACGTTTCACGAACGCTCAGGCTCAAATCACACCTCTCGCGCAGCGTTGAGATCGTACGAGCAACGGAACGTGTTCATATTTGCCTTTCAAAATAAAACAACTTATTTCAGGTGCTGCTGCGGGAGATGACGAGGCTCATTAAGGGCACTGTATAAACATGAGTATTTTTCCTGCTGCTTTACTGAGAAGTCTGGTGTTCAAATTGACAATACGTGTGAACAACAAGAAGCTAAAAAGACATCAAAGTAGATAGACTGGAAAGACCATAATTTAATTTCAAACCGACAAATTTACCTCACGTTTGTCTGTTTGCTGACACGGATCAACTCTCTCTGTCACATTTCCTCCTCACCCAGGCCGCGGCCACGCTCTATCTCAACTTCGATCTTTTCGTCGACACTGTTGTGTCAACTTTCGATCTTTCTTTAACTCTTGAGTGGGACCGCTTTTTAGCATCCGTTACGGCCACTTAAGGAGGACATTTAATTTATTGGCAAGGCCCTCTTGATTGTTGTTTGAGGGCGGCCGTGCCACGTGTCGGAATGGGCTCGAATCATTAAAACAGCAAAGAAGATGAATGGAGGTCAAACAAACAGGTCGTCGCCTCTTAATCTTTCCCTCGGATCATAAATCTTTTCACGGAAGGAGAGAAAAAAAAAACGCCTACGTGATTTTTCTGTTTCAAAAATGACTTCTCAGGCCCCCCCCTTAAAGAGACATTTCATATTCATGAGAATGTGCTCAAATACAGCTGGTTTTCATCCTGTCCTCAGTCTTATCTGTGCTTGCCCACATTCGAACGCTCCTGCAATAAAAACCAAAAACTTCTGTACACAGAGTTTAAGATAAGTCACAATTACATACCAGAGCGGGCTTAAAATCTGCTCGAATAACACGGCGTATGAATGGTTGTTTTCTTAGCACCGGGGCACATTTCTGGGGGGAAGTGAGCTTCACATGAAGGTAATAAATGGAGTTTCCTTTTTGAAATCCACTCTGCGCCGACCTGAGTGGATGACAACCCCCGATAAGGTTAAACAAACACCACGGCCTATCCGCTTCAACCCACAGAGCTACTGAAACTCACATACAGGACACGCATGTACACACACATGGACTACACACACACACATATCTAAGTGTCTAAGTCTGCGCTGAGCCAGGCCGAGCCGCCGTGTGCCCTCATCTGTACCTCGTCCTGTTCACTGCAACCTTCTACAAACTGCTCCGGCGCTGATAGCCATCACCGCTGCTGCATATCTCTGTTCACATCCGCAGGCGCCTTACAAATGATGTAGCCGAAGAAGAATAAAGCAAACAGAAGCTAATACTGTAGCGCCTTGTTGGGGGAATAGTTTAGTTTAGTTTAGGGATCATTTGATTTATTTAAGGTGAATCAAGCAGTGGTTCATAATAAGAAACTTGTATAACTTGTCACTTTTGATTCCTGGACAATTCCTGAGCTGGTCTTGTTAAGACTTGATTTAATTAAACTGTAGATGTAATCTACGGCCACGCTTAGCGGCTGAACTATCAAACAGCAGTGCAAAAAAAAAAATGGTAAAGTCTGCATGCTTGCACACTCACAATAACAATGTCAGCATGCTGATCATAACAGTTTATATGAACCACATTTAACATCATATTGTGTTTACATGATTACATTTGCTAATTGGCACTGAAAGAAAGCACAGCACAAACCCTCACTTTATTCTCTGATGAGAATGAATGTGTTTCTGTCACAGGTCAAATTTGTTTTGGCAACGAGGTCGAAGATTTAACAAAAAAATGTAGCAAACTTTGAAGGAAATACCGGCCGCTGCATCTGCATTCGCCGCCGTTGCCGATTCATTACTGTGCCTATGCTCCGGTTTGGGTCGGGTAAACATCACATTTTGGCCTGCCTTTGACTGTAAATATGACTGTAAACTGTCCTGATGTCTTGTTAAAAATATCCAGTTTCCAGATTACAAAAGTTTAAAACTTTGTCTTGAACACTGTGGTTTGGCCGCCGTCTTGCCCGGTAGTTACGCAACTTATTCCATCCCCTCCTGACATTAAAGTCATCGCATGTGCATGTGATAAGACACTTATTTTTAGAAATGTGGATGTGGTACAAATGACAAATTTGAACGAATCTGTGGTTTTCAGAAACATAAAATGTCAACATTTTTAGTTTCAGGGGACACAGTTCTTCCTGAAGGGCGAATGGATGTTGGGACAGAATTTCATGACAAACAGTCGGACCAAAAATGTCAATCTGCTGTTGGTGCTCATTGAAAAGCTGGAGGATAACTAAAGTCAACAGGGTTCATCCTCTGTGAACCATGTAGGTCTACACCAAATTTCATGGCAATTTACTCAATTGTTGTCACTAAAAAAAGAAGAAAAGAAAACCTCAACCTCCTTGTGGTGCTACAGATAAAGTTAGACGATCGCTAAAGTCTTGTAGCTTCATCCTCTGGGGAACATGAATGTCTGGCCAAAATTACTTATTCTATTGAGCCACAGCCCCTTTGAGTACCACTGCAGCAAAAGCCAGAGTCATTTCCTTTGTGGTAAATAGCTTTGGTTTAAAATTGGTGCAAATTGCACCCCATTCACAGGAGTGGCACTAGCCAGGTTGGCAAATGTGAGGGAGACTTTGGCAGCTGCAGAAGTCCAGACTCCTTCAGCACTGCAGCCTCCTTACAAACTCTCATACCTTGCTGTGAACCACTCCGATCTGGCAAAGAGAAAGTTAGAAAGAGGAAGGGAGGAAGGAGGGGAAAGGGGAAGGATGGGAGGATGGGCAGAGGCTTCCTCACAGAGCCTGGAGCTGTGACTGTGAGAAAAGACTGTTACGCTATCTTCACAGAACCCCCTAGACCGAGGAGGGATTTTATCTCTCGCTCCTCTGGGACTGGAAAAAGGCAATAGAAGGTTATTTCCCAAGAAGTGAAGCAAAGAAAGAGTGAGCGGGGAGAAAAGAGAATGGAATCAAAAAGAGGGGAGAAAGAGGTGGGTGAGGAGACTTTTTCTGAGTTTTGTGGGATCCAGGAAAGGACCCAAAGCGACAAAAAAAAAACAACAACACACAAAGCGACAACAAAACCCAAACACAGCCCATCGCAGTAACCCTCCGTCCCACCTTTTCACACTGCGATTTCCACAACAAAAACATCCGCAGCGGCATCTGAGGCGCCCGTGGGTCACAGTCGGAGATACACAGAGCGAGCCTCGGCGGAAAAAGAAACACAGTACATAAAACATTTTTCGACACTTTTATGTCCTGCCTCCTTCATACACAGCTTTCTCCTTAGTCAAAGCCACACAGAACAAACAAGCTGCTATCAAAGAGGCGTTGGGAGGCAAAGGCAAGTCGGTGATTGAACGGGGAGGGAGGGGGGCACCAAGAGAGGAAGAGCCTTCAAAGAGACGCATGGGCTCTGGATGTGGGTCAGGCTGGGGGTTTTCTCCCTGTCTCCTCGATCGCTCACTTCACGGAGACGCCGGGGTTCGAAGAGGATCGTTTTGTAGTTGGCAAGAAAATGTGCCAGCGCAATTACAGCAGTCACAAGTGTTTACGGAACTTCTCAGATTAGAGAACATGTCCTAAATGGCACAGTACTGTCAAACACAGTCAATACGCAGCAAAGAAAAGAATATGTATGTGTGTGTGTATATATATATATATATATATATATATATATATATATATATATATATACATATGTATATATATATATATATATATATATGTATGTATATATATATATATATATATATATATATATATATATATATATATATTGCCTCTGCTTTATTTGTATGAATCTGATTACTGGAATGTTTTTACTGGCCATGGTTATTTCCGTTTCCCGCAGACAGCCAACAGCTAGGACTTACCGACAACTCCAGTTCTTGGTTGTCATTATTCATTTTCTTCATGTCTCCGTAAGGTCACGGACGTGTCATGGACCCACTGTGCACCATCTATTGTCAATCTGCCCCTGTCCATGTCCACTTATGAGTTTTTCGAGGCTTCACACGCAGCTGAAATTGCCTCAAACATTTTGTGTGAAAACCATCTTTTATCTGCTTTCTTAACCCATTTTGGGAGAGTCATACCCCCATCACACTGGACTAAATAACGCTCACTAACGTCTGGCTCTTGTCCGTAATGAGACAGGGTGCAATCAGTATTGCAAGGTATAAGGTATGCAAACATAACACCCTGGTGGACAAGCTAATGTTCTGGCCCAATGCTATGGTGTGCAATTTTGAAAAATAGTTTGAAAAATAGATTCAAGTGAAAGACTTTGTCACCAGCATACATGTCAGTACCGGATTGAGGGTTGTGCATGTGCAACTTTCAACAAAAGATGAGAAGGAAGCGAGATTTATTCGCTCCTTAGCAACTTCCCTTCTCTGCTCCGGATAAGACAAAAAAAATATGTTAAACTGCATTCTGTCCCCTGTTTTGTGATGTCCTACACGATATATCATTAAAAAACAGAACTCAAACTCAAGACAGCTGCCTATTGTTAGCAGATTTGTCAGTGTTTAAACAAAACTGCAAATACACAATAACTTTGGTGTGAAAATGAGGATCAGTGGACCTCGTCGTGAACTTAAAGGGGACATATTATGCACTTTATTATGTCCCGCCGAATGCACATTCTCCTCTGGTTTGGTCAGCTCACACATGCCTGAGCCAGCACCGCTAAAAACAACAGAGCGGCTCTGCTAAATTAATGATTATGTGCCAAACTTGTGGCTCGGCATCAATTATACAAATATGGGACATGGTGATGTAGTGTGATGTCACAAAGTCACAGAATTAAAGGCAGGACTACTGACGAGGCGTTTCAGGAGCGGTGTTTTCTGTGGGAGAGAGGAGCTTAAAAGCAGACTTTGAGCTTTTTATCTCTTAAGATCTACCGACAGTATATAAAACACTAAAAGCATAAATGCAAAAAGCACAACAGGTCTCCTTCAAAAGAGCTGACGAGCTTGGCAGCAGTCCAATAATAGGACAAACAGGCACTTGTAAGCTATAACAGTATAAAACTCGGAAGATAGAAGGTTTGATTTACGTGTTTATACGTAAGTGTTTAATCACATAAGGACTCCTTTTGATCTCAGTTTAATGCTATGTGAAGCGATGTCCATGTTTTCGTGCGAGTTGCACTTTTCCCACAACTCAAACCGCTCGTGTACCGAGCGCGTTGTGTACTCAGTGTCCCAGGTCAAAAGCGTGACCTCGCAGATTCCCCTTGAAGGCAGCAAAAAACAAACAAGAAAGAAAACACTAAGCCGATAGCTTCTGAGATAATGATTAGATTGAAACCTCTTGTGACTAAGCCTGACGCTTCCTCTTAAAACTGTGTCTGCTTTGTGGGACCCGGTCTGTCTGTCAATTTCTGCTTGATAGGAAACAAAGACATACAGTTGCTGAGAAAAAAGAGAATCTCAAGACAGCCACGAGCGTCACAACATGGTGACGACATTCCCCTCTCAAAGGACTTGTATGTCCTCCGGGGTATTTTTGTGCCAAGTCTAACTGTCCAACTCTGATTCTGAGATGCCTCGAAAATCTAGAACCACCCTCCCAATTATTCACTCACAAGAATAAGTAAGCGTCCACAGCGCTGCATGTGCAGTATATCCCCTCGCGGTAGAACCTATACCAGCTATCGAGTTCACAACATTCCCGTTTCCATCTCACCGCACAGCTCCCCGTGCCAGCTCGAAAGCGCCGGGGTGACTTTGAGCAGGAGATTTACTGTTGCCGCCATGACCGTTGCAGCACATGACAGGGTGCTGTCTCTCCCCTCGTTCATCAGGGAGAGAAATGGGCGGGAGCCGTTGGGTGCAGACGGGACTGAACCATCCGTCTCGGCCGTGATTATGCACGGAGCAGCTGACATTTCTTGTTGTCGTACTTACCACTGTGCCGGAGTTACGCCGTGGTCACCTCTTTTCAAACAGAGACGCGAACTCCACCCCTCGGCATAACGGATCAGCGTTTAATTAGATAATAGAGGTGGAAAATGGATATGATGGGTGTATCCGGGCTTGAATTGCATGCCCCTCTCGTATCTGTTACACGGCGAGTTTCATGTCTCATGCAGAACTGCAACCATTGATTAATTTTTCTTTCGTGCCATGTTCAGATAGCTTGTTTTTGTCCAACCAAAAGTCTGGAAAAACCCAGGGGTGCAGCTATGAAGTCAAGATTGGAGGGAACAGATCTCCCCGGGGGCCACCCACCGCCCACCCCCCAGAAAAAAAATAACAAAATCTGAATTTAAAAATTAATTTCCTGCCCTTGTAAAATATTTAAATATCTCCTTACACATGGGAGGAATTTTTTACATATTCACTAGTTAATTCAGGAAATGTATGCGAGCTAACCACCGCGCTGACAGGAATTTAGCATAACGTTGCAAGACAATAACCAGTATTGTTTTCAAAACACTTTCGAGGAAAATCACAATCCACAGACCACTTTTTAATACATTTAAAATTCATGAACTACAGTGACAGTGACATCGATTGTACCTCCCCAGAGTAGTTATAGAGCGTTGGACAAACCAAAGTCAGAACCGCAGCAAACTAATATTCTGACCAAGAGTGATACAAAATGGCAATCAGTTAAGTTTCAGTGAGGATGAATATTACATTTGCAACCTAGAATGGCACTCAGCAGAGCGCATTCTTCCACCGAGGCCCGACAGTCACCTTTTTTACTTAATCATAGGTACCGGCAACCTGAATATCCCTGATTTGTGTCATCAAGTTCCCGTTCGCTGAGAAATTAGCCCAATCTAGTTGTTAAAGAAAGTGAGATCCATACTAAAAAGTTAATGGGGTCTAATCGCAGCCAAGACCCATCATCCATTGAAGTTTCATTGAAAGCCATTTGGTTGTTTTTGTGTAATCCTGCTGACAAACCAACCAACGGACACGGGTGAAAACCTGACCTCCTTGGCAGAGGTAATATTGATTACTGATGGCGGTGTGTGGTTGTTTGTCATATAATGGGGGGACATTTTGAGCATACTTGATTATACGGGGACGTGTCCCCCTCAATACATGTTATTTTTACAGCCCTGCTTAAACAGAAAGACATTCTAAGGAGCTGGAGCAAACGGGTTCGACATCTTTTGCTTGATAAAAGACCGTTACCATCTGATTTTTCTTGTTGTTCCAAGATCTGCTTAATAATTATTTTTTTTTATGACTTAAGAAACATTACACAGAGGTGGGAGAAATGATTTCTCTGAACTCCCACAATACCTCCTTGCTCCTCTCCCGTGACACTTTCCTCTCTCCGTCCTTGAGAAATCATCTTTATTTTCCAGCAGGATACGTATGGGGGGTGGCAAACAAAACAGTCCCTTCCCTTCCCCCCACCCTTTCTCTTGTGTATACCGTACTGTGTGTGACAAGAGGCTGGCCGAGCCGTGTTTTTTACAAGGCTCCTCCGTGAGGCCTCCACCTCTGCACACACTGCCTCAACTGTGCCCATTCATCGGCGTGAGCGTAGCAGCCATTTATATGTCTTCTGTCACACTTAGGAGGAATTTTCCATATGTCCGATGTGTGATTTCGGCGGCGTCAGCTCGGCGTGAGGAACGGACAGAGCTGCTCTTTTTCACACAAACTCAAGTCTGTAGGATGTAACATGCGAACAATGAGCAGACACTCTGCGGCAGCGGCAGACAAAAGCCCGAGTCAAAACTGTATGGGAATTTAAATAGAGCAATCCCATAGGGTCGCACACTGAGGCACGGCGCCTGGAACGAGGCGAGCGGGAGAAGGAAAACGAGTTAAAAAAATTCTGTCAAGCGGTTCTGCTCTCCATCCCACTGTGGAAAACATGATTAGTTTCTTTGCCCAAAAGTCCTTGTGCATACGTTATTGTTCGTCTGCATTATGGCTAAGCTCCCGTTTTTTTTTCCTCCCCCCATTTCACACCCATTCTCCCTAGACATAAGAACAAAGGGACTGTGATGTAAAAACTGCAGCTTTTTATTATTTATGCGCATTATGGCGGTCTTTTAAAATGTGATATTAGATATTTCCACATATAGGTGCTACCAACTCTTAACCAACTGCCAGTGATCTATACTGTGCGTGCTGGAGGGCATGGGCAGAGGTGGGGATGTAAATGCTTCCAAAGCTTTGAGTTCGGCATCCACTTACAGAAAATGTACATAGGGAATCATCCCAACAAACAAAGTGGAAACTGTGCGTAAAGAGTGCTTTAAATTAACCATTAATCCAACATGTGCAGGAGCCCTCCTGGTGGCTGATTAGTGAGCCTAACAATAAAAACGGGAGTTTAATTATGCAAGCAAATACATTTTGTTGGCATAGCAAAGAAGACATGAAAAGAACTCCGAGCGCCCCTTAGAAAATCTCTAATTTCAGATTTCATTGTCTCCAGACAAACGAAAAACAAAATAAAAGGAGTCCGGCTCCCTCCCGTGCGCTCAGCGGGCGAGCGCGGGAGAAACAGCAGCAAGCCGTGGCCTCCCTGACACGTTTTCTTTTTCTTTTTTTTTTCTTTTTTTTCATGTTTTAAGATTAAATATTCTCTCTCATCCTTGATGTGGGAGCTATAAGCGCTTCAGGTTGGGAGGGCGGAGTGGAGGGGGGGAGGGGAGGGGGGCGGAGAAAGAGTGGGCTTTTTTTTTTTTTTCTTCGTCTTCCCCCTCTTTAGGAATCTAGATATATTTAGAAATAGGCACATTAAAGAATAAAAACCCCAACACTAAAGACACCGGGAGGAAAGGAGAAGAAAAAAAAGAAAAAGAGCGAAAATCCCACCCCCCTGATAAATCACATTATGAGAACACGGCGAGAGGAAAGAAAAACCTTACGCGGATGGAACAGTTAGTCCATAACTGGTGAAACATTTACAGCGATGTCTGTGCAGATGTTTCAATTATGACTTGTTCTGTCGTGAGAGCCGCTGCCAGGCTGTTTGTCATTTATATCACCTTTGCTACGGAGTGAATTTTTGCAGATGACTCCTCTCTTCGGCGTTTGTGTTGAAATCATTCTAAGGTCACGATGATGCAGTTATGTGTAACGGATACGTCCCCCCCGCCCCTTCTGTGTTTTTATCTGCCGTCCTGCTGACGATTTGAGATACTCATTTGGTGTGAGCTCTATAAATGCACAGCTGCAGCCCCGACTTACCGGCAAGGGTGCAACCACCTTTTACAATTTGGGTTTTTCTAATTAATTGAGAGGTTTAATTTTCTTTTCGGAATTGATTAGTATTTGGTAGCATGCCAACAGTGGGTACTACAGATTACAGCCTGTCTCACCCATTTGTGTTATGTGAGGTTATGTAAGTGTAACAGAGCCGTCTGCGTTGTGTTTTACTCTGACAAAACGGTGTGTTTGGGAAAAACCTGCTGTTAACGCTTATCCTCCAATTTCGCTTAAATCAGCGATTTGTTAAACAGGGAGTCACCCTCAGTTCACCCTCATTTGAAAGTGGGCACTGAACTCAGAACCTTATTACTCATAATGTTAATGAGGTAATCATACAAACTCGGAAAAAAATGAATAACTGAATAAACGAGCTGGAAAATAAGGTCCCCTAGAACACTGTCTGAAGCTAGAAGGGTGGCAGGGTCCGCAAAATGTAAACAAAGTTAAACAGCAGGACATTTGTGCTGTCCTTTACGGTCAGTTTGTTTATTCAGTTTATTCAGTCATGAAAACAAAGAATGAAAATAAATAAATTAGCCAATAATGCACCTTTAAGGTTTCAAATGTGTGTGTGTCTTCTCTTGCGAAGAAGAGCAAATAACTACAGGACAATCTGTCGGAGAGAATAAAAAGTAACTTTTTTTCTTTTGATAAATAAGACGAGATTGTGGAGAGCTGACAGAGGAGCATGAAGCCGACCGCACACATACATATATATATATATTTGCTCCATGGCGGACCGCTCTGTCCTCTGGCGGCCCCCTTATTTGCTTTCTATTAAAACGCCTGCATCTAAAGTGTTGGGAATGACCTATCGCATTACATAACTCATGCATGGAGCTTGTGAATAATGAATGTTTCTGCCCCAGTTGACGTGATGCCAGAGGTGGAACAGCGCTGCTGTGTCCAGCTCTCCAAACAGTGATGCCACAGGTTGTCTATCTGTTTTCTTTTTTGTTTTTTTTTTCATATTTTGTTGTTGTTTTGTGCTGCATGCGTGGGTTTACAGAGCCCGGACACTAAACAATGAGACATCAACGCGACAGCATGCTGTTTTTCATTAACGTCTTGTTGTTTGTTCGAGCTCTTTTTGTCCCTGTAAAAACTTTCCCCCCCTGTACTCAGAAATCATGAGGACAAAATTTGCCTCACAAAAACTGAGTCATCTTTTAATCTGTGCTGCTCCTCCCGTCGGACCAACTGTCAATGTTAATCTTTTATCAGGCCTTTAAGGCCCATTCATCACCCTCCTTTGTGTGGATGCCAATGAGGCATCAGGCCATGGGAACCCAGTGTTCCTGAAGAGCCAGCAGCTACATGCTGCTGGTGGATGCATGAACCTGAGCTTTATTAATAAACAAAAGCTGACGTGGATGTGGCCTGAGAGTCTGCGAGTGATGAGACCCGCATTAGAAACATGCCAAGGCAGGAGCTGGAGAGTCAGAGCCACAGTTGGTGTCATTAGCAGTGGAGCAACGGACCCAAAAAAAAAACCAGCCTGGGGGCTGCTCATCAGTACTTGTCACCAGGCTGGCTTCATTAGTCACTGTCCAGATGACAGGGGGCTCTTGTAAAAGATATCTCGCCCCCTGTGGAGAGCCAAGTGTCCTCGCAAATAGGCTGCTGACCTCCAGAGTCTCTCGGTCCTGAGGGAGGGGGGCCAAAGATGAGGACAGGCCAAGAGTGAGATGAGGGCGTGCGGACCGCAGGGCATAGCAAGGCCAGGGCCTCTCCCTTCTGGTGAATCCTGGGAGCTGACCTGCCCCTGACCCCATCCATACAATGAAGTAAGCCGACTGGTGACTCCTGCATGCTCCGATGAAACGGCAGATTCCCCCAAAGAAGAGAGAAAAAGAAAAAAAAAAAGGTCTGGGGCCCCTCTGAAGGAGAATAGGGATACCCAGCAGTGACATGCTAATCCGTTCAGTTGATGATTAGGAGTTGGGGGGATGGAGAGGTTGGACAGGCAGCAATGAAACGATGTGAAAAAAAAAAAATTCTTGGCAGCTTTTTGATGTCTCAGCCTTTTGATACCGTCTCTCCGCCGCGCTATGTAAATGACAGCGGCTCTGTCAGAGTGGAGGTATCTGTCCGACATGTGGACGTGTGATGGGTGACTACGCTTTGATGTCGAGCTTCTGCCCGGGTCTTCACCAAGGCGCCGTACACAGCCACGTTTTTGATATTCATTTAATGCACCTCTTTATAAGCAGATTCCCTGACAGTGAATTAGAAACACTTTGAGTATTAGATAGAATCAACAGCTGTTGAAAAAGAAGTGGATATGGAGGACGATTACTTGTAAATTTTAAATCCAATAGCATAACCCATTCATAACACATTTTACTTTGTTTTTTTTTGTTTGTTTTTTTTTTTACTTTTTTGTATTTTGACTCGTGGCAGAGGGTTTGAATATTGAGAAACCTACCTTTAATAATATTTCAGAAATTGTAGAAAGAACTGAACATTAAAGGATATTTGGAGCGCTCATCAACATGTTTCATGCCCCTGAGCCACTAGGGATGCATAAGCCAGTGCATTCCAAATGTGCTGGTCCTGAGCCCAGATAAACGGGAAGAGTTGCCTCAGGAAAGGGCATCCGGCCTAAAAATAGCCCATGCCAAATCAAATGCGAGGATCTTCCATGGCAGGGTGGGTCATTGAGAAGATGATCCACAGTGGTGAGCCAGAGGAAGAAGAAGATGTTTCCCAAGAATGAAGTACTGAAAACTGTCAAGTAAGAAAAACATTGAATTCCTGATTCTGTTGGAGACTTTTGTGCTTTTCGAGATGGTTCGCAGTCATATCATGTGAATGTTGGTGCATTAAATTGCTGTCAGCTCTTGGCTAAGAGGCATTCAGGGCCTGACTATAAACAATCGTGGCGTACAGCATTTCACAACCTGCTTGATGTTGCAAAAGGTGATCGGCTGGAAGAGGTCAGAGATGCACTTCTGGGATCTGAAATACAAACTACAGCCAAAGAAGAAAAAACAAGACCACCACGTTGATATTTTCTCATTTAAAAGCCGCTATAATCGATATCTTTTTAGAATAAACTGAAGGAAATGCATCTGTGGGATGACTTTATGGGGAAGTATCACCTACACAAGTTGTATGGAGCATTTCAGTAACCACATCACCTTGCTCACCATCACCATACAGTACAGTGTATATAATCAATTTTTGCAGCTTATATGTTGTTGTTTTTTGTTTTTTTTTAATGTTATTTAACATCTAGCAAGTTGCAAAAATGTTAATTCTGAACATATTGCTAAAATGTGCACTGGCAACATATTGTTATTTGTCTTCAGACAGTAGGTAGACCAAATAAAAAAAGTTAATAGTGGCCATGCAGTGTGTTCACCATGTGGCCAAACATACAATTCCAAGTAAATGTTCCAAATGTGCTGGAAGTGTAAAATAAGCCAGCGTTTGCTCACAAGTGTGCCGTATCAAAAACAACATAATACAGTGTGTATTAGTGTGGTGTTTAAAGCTCAAAGCAAACTGTGGGCAATTCAGACTTTGTCCTCGCGTGCGGCTGCTTTTCATTAGGACCGTATTAAAAACATTTTCATATTCTTCAAAGGACAGTTTTCGAACAAAGTGTCATTCATCACAGTGAAAAAAAAAAAAGGACAACAGTTTTTATTTTGGAATCAGAACTGAAAGTGATGCTGAAAAATTATATCCAGACACCACATCGGTTGCCTCACGCAGCAAGACTAAATTTAGTCAAAGACCCCAAAAAGATGAGTCCTGAAATCCTGCGGGGAATTCTGAGGTATGCGAGAAGTCAGGATAGAATCTTTCACTCTTTGCAGTTTTTCTAATTGTTTGCAACGTTCAGACGTCTCCCTGCGTGCTTGGTAAAGTCTGACGCTAAAAGAAACCGAGAGGAGTGTGAAGCAAACAATGGAGAGCGAGAGCCAGAGTGACACGATATACAATAAATACCACATGTTGAAAGCAATCCATTAGATGCACTCATTCATTAGTGCAGTACAATAGCTGACTTCACCCGCTGAAGACTTCCATATGGTGTCTGATCCATCCATCCATCCACACACACACACACACACACACACACACACACACACACACACACACACACACACACACACAGGGCAGACTGTACTCTAGTATATCTACTGTATGAGCCCGGGGAGAAAGAAGGGCTGCCCCCCCCCCCCCCCCCCCCGGAAGTCCCTCCTGATAACTTTAACTCCAAACCTTCTCTTATTCATGTGCCCCTTTTGTGCTCGCCACAAACACTGTGCTCAATCGCATTATCATTACAGAGGAAATCAGTCATATTAAGCCTCTGCGCTGTCACTTGCCCCGCAATCTCAGCTGTGCGCCGCCGAGGAAAAGCGTGGCAGGACATAAGATGCATGTGAAATGAGATTTGCATAAACAGTGCTGCTCCATCACTTATTTATTTCTCTCCCCCTCAGCCAGAAGAGAAAAAAAAATAGATAAATAAAAGATGCCAGCTGGCTCAGTCGGTCTCCGAGGGTGCATCAAACAGGTGTCGTTACCGCGGCGGAGACCTCATTGATGGCATTATTGTAATGATGACATAATGACCTCATCACGCCCGCGGCGTAGGTATGCAGGGAGGGGAATTGGGGGCAAAAAGGAGTATGGGAGCAGGTGGCGGCTCCTTCACGGGTCCTTTCTAGGGTAAATCATTATACAGCTAATGGGCTTATGGCATTGGTGTTTTTTTTTTTCTATTAGCAAAGGGAAGGCGGTGAAGGTGAGTCCCGGTTGAATAATTTCGGATCAAACACCGAGCCTGCTGAGGAGCATGTCGCCGCCACCCACGACACACAGACCCCAGACCTGCTCACAAAGAAAACAGGACGCGAGGATTAGTCATCGACGTCCGTGACACATCGAGCCGCTATTGGCTTTCCCCTGCTGCGTGGTTGTTTACTTTCTATTTATTTAATATTTTGTGTCTGTAAAACGCTTTTTTGAGACTCACAACCTCCGCGAAACTACTTGTTTCACTGCCATAACTGGAGCCATTCGGTCCCATAAAATTGGAAAGAGGCCACGATTAAATCATTTAATCTCCATTCAAGTTAGCCGGCTCGGTTGGCAGAAGTCCGTACTGAGCACGTTTCTATGGGATGCACAACGCGGACGATAAGGGCATTTTCATACCTGGAATGCTTTTTTTTTTGGCATCAAACATCAATGAGTGGCTTTTCATAGGAATGAACGGGGCTCCTCTTCCAAGGCTGTGTCCAGATTCAACATAATGTCCTTGAGTACAGTATGCTGTGCGCATACTGTCAAACTTAACCATTTTCACTTTTTTTCCCCGCAAACTGGCAACTACCATGGCTTTTTTTTGTTAACAAATCACAAGATAAAGACAAGATACCAACTTTGTTATACTATTAGCTGACACACCATTTTAGAAGCTGGAACCAACTGTCAGAATCCTTACACAAAGGTTCAAAAAACAATTATTTTGGACTATTTTGGACATAAAAATGTTAATATGACCTCTAAGACTTGAATATGGTAATAGTGGACTTTGCTAAAGCATTAGACCACACAACACCTGCTTGGAATGTTTTAAATTGTTAAAATCTATAGTGGGCGATAGTCAGTGGTTATGTGCGACTGCGTAATATTTAAAATGTTTCTATGCTTCCTTTGTACACATAAATAACGGTAGTAGATATCACCTACTGTATCTGTACGCAGCGCTTTGACATTGTACTGTACAGCACTGTATATATACTGTATACATCCCTATGCCATTTAACAGTGTATACAGGATTTCCATGTTTACACAGGCTGCAGATGCATCATCATTTAGCAGACATAAATACACAATTGCCAAAAAAAACAAAACCCTGCAGCTTCACAGCTATTTCACATTTACAATGCAAAACATCTTATTGGAGGCCCTCAGAAACTTAATCACATGTTGCTCAGTCAGTATGGTTCTATGCATGGTAGATCATCATTAGCGCCCGCATGTCGGTAGCTCGTTAGTCAAAGCGTCCGTATCATTTGTGTGATGTCTCTCTAAATGAAGGATGGTATTCCATTTAGCTGCACTAGCAGTCCACAAACACAAATGTGTAGTCATAGACACCTACCACCGGATTAACATAGCAGGCGTCAACATCTGTCTTGTTGAACTGACCCCAGAAAATAAATAATTTACGAGCTAACCAGTCGTAGCACTTGGAATAATTTAGCATGCAGCGTGAGTCGTCAGTGCCACATTTTTTTTTGCTGCATCAACACTCAAACAATTTTGGCTGCCCCCCCCCCCAACGATTGGCCGTATAAAGTTTAAAAAAAAAAAAAAAAAAAAAATGTTACATTAGTGTCCTCAAGTGGAACCCAGAATATGAGCCTGACTGACAGCGAGGAGATCAAGCATCTGTGTGTGTTTCCCCATGAATAATGAGTGTGTGTGTGCAGGCTGTTTCCCGAGCCTGTGCACGTGTGTGTGTGTGGTTGTGTGTGTGAGAGAGTGTGTGTGCGTGTGAGAGAGTGTGCTTTTTAAATGTCAGACTGTGTGTGTGTGTGTGTGTGGGTAGATAGATATGCAAGATATGCGTGTCCGTTGGTGTGCTCATGGGTGATCATGAGTGCGTGTTGATGTGTGTTTCGGGGGCTACAGGCTGCTGCTTCGGCGGAGGGGCTCGTGTTATAGTCTGCTGCCACAGTTCAGTGATGGACCAGCGCTCCACTGACAGCACACCTCCCCTCCTCTTTTTGTTTTTTTTTTTCATCTGAAATTTCATAGATGCGTTCGGGCAGCTCAATGACAACACGTCTCCATTCCTGCTCTAAACCTCCCAGCGCCGAGCAAACCTCCCTTACTAAGCTGCAAATTGGCATGCTGGGACTATCGCTTCACTCATCTTGAACGAGTCTTTTGTGGTTTGAAAAGCCTTTTGAAAACTTTTTTCGCACTTTGTCATTGGGAGACGAGGAGGCACTTTCATAAAAACTTAAAGAAAAAAAAAAGCGGGAGCTTTTGTACTTACCATACTGTGGGGGAGGAATACTGTAACTCCCTGCATGAACTGTTGTGTTTACTTTTATATACCGTTTTTTGAGTTTTTATAGGCCCAACACAAAGTCCTGGTTATATTTTATTAGTTATTTCCTGTGTAGGGAAGGGATGGTAAATCTGGACGGTTCCTTTGCCTCGGAGGTGTGAAGGAGGTCCTGTTTTTTTTTTTTCCCCCTGCAGCATGGCCTCTTGTTGGGGGAGGGAGGATGGAAGCTGGAGGTGTGTGTGTGTGTGCGTGTGTGTGTGTGTGTACAGAGAGGAAGAGGGTTAATCGTGTTTGCAACAGGACAGGCCTCCCCCCTTGAAGTGGGAGACAGTGGTAGGAAGTGTCCAGATTTATGGTTCTCGGTAGCCGGCCATTGTAGCCCGCCTTCACCGTGGCAGTTGACCAGCAGACAGAAGGGGAGAGTGCGAGAGGGGCTGTAAATCACGGGCCAGAGTGTGGCTCAGACACACACGCCCACGTACTCAAACACACCCGGAGCCCTCCGCTCACAGTTCACAGGCAGATATTGCGCGAAGGAGGGGAGGATCTCCCAGCAGCCCCCGCTGACAAGATAGAGCTGTTCTTACATGAAAAGTTGAGAAATAGGTTTTTGAAGCTTTAAAACTCAGAAGATCTTAGATGTGTCGGGCGCGGTACATGAGACCATGGCCTACGAAATCCTTTTGAAACCCTAATTTTTTTATTTGAAATGGAAAAAAAAAACTAAAAATCCATGGTCACACATTAAATAGGAACGAGCTAAGACGTGTGCCGGCCGCTGCCAAGGCCACACAGTCTTCCAAGTCTTTCTGTGATTAATTTTTCCTTGGACCTGGACCCACATGAAAATACACACACTGAGAGCCAATTATACTGATTGGCTAAAGCTCTCTGTGGGGTTTTTGTTTTTTTGGCATGTGTCATCGAAATGTGTTTTTTTAAGCTTGACCACAGTCGTCCCCTTACCTTCACCACGTTTGTTATTGTGACCATGACGATGAAGCTTCCCTAACCTTAACAAAGCAGTTGCTTTTACCTAAACCATGACCTTTCCTCGAACCCTAACGAAATGGTTTGTATGCCTAAACTTAACCAAACCTTAACCATGACGTTGGAACATAATAATGTTTTTCATCAGCCATTTGTAAGGGACGGAAAAAGAGATGTTGTGTAGCCGATATGGGCGTCAGATCAGACAAAACTGGTGTCCAGAGGGCGCAGACAAGCATTTTATCGTTTTATTTGGAGGACTTTTTGTTTTTCTCCAAAAATGTTATGTACCAAATCTGGAACTGATTGGATGTAATTTGAAAGAAAGAAATCACTTTTATGCCAGAAGTCCAAGGGGCAGCCAGTCAGCTTTGGCAGTAAGGAACCTGACCAAAGAAAATATGTCTATTAATTGAATATAATTAAATCATTTTGGATATTTGAAGTATTTTTTCCAGTCTGTAATTTTACTTGTATTTAAGTCTACATTACTCTGTGTAATCTGCTCAGTTACATTTAAATTATAATTGAGTACTAACCCTTATTTTCTCATTGAAAAAGTGTTAAATAGCTCTATATTCCAAGAGAAATCACTGTTATATAGTGTTTAAAAAAGTGTTTAAAAAGGAAATATTTTTTTCTGGTATCCCTGCCCACTTTATCCAATCAGGACATAGAACTCCATAAAGAGGCGGTCCTGTCTGCACGGGAAGAAGCAGAGAGCAGGGAAAACTACCAATTTCAGTGGTACAAGCGTGGTGAGGTGTAGGGGAGGAAGGGGACTACTGATCAGTACACGAGTCAAAATCTAAGCACAAAATAACGGCTCACATCATGATGTTATCTGTACTGAAAACAAGTCTCTTGTTCTTGGCCAATGGATGAACATTCTGCCAAATTTCACTGCAATCTGCCCGTTTTATCAAATCTATTTTAGAGACAGCAACCCAGTCACTAAGATAAATAGTAAAGTAATTGTAATAGTAATAGTAAATTACATTTCTGCAAACCTAACACGTGTTTCAACTTCACATTTCTTTATGTTCAGTTTTGAATTTCGTGTTGTGACAAATCTGTGCTGATGGTCTGCTTAGGTTGAGGCACAAAAAAACTCTTGGTTAGGTGTAGGGAAAGATCTCCCCCTCACTCTGTCGCTGCCAACACGGCTGGCAAAAATTAGGTTTTGTCCGAAAATATCCAGCAGTTTCACAGCTACAGATGTTGAAATGCCCAATCGAACAGTGATCTCTGTTTTGGCAGCTATCACACCACCACCACCAGCCATCCTCCTGACATGAAAGTCCGCTCATATACATGTAATCTGAAGTATTATAGTATATAATAATGAAAAAAAACGACAAAAAAACAAGTTCTATAAAAGATGAAGACGGTGAGTGTGGATCGTCTAACTGGCAGCAGCAGCATGAGCCCCTGCGTGGAGGGTTAATACAGACAAATAGCATCGCCGTCACTCCCTGGGCTAACCGGGTGCACACACACACATTAATATCCAGCCCTGATATCTCCACGGGCCTCCTTTCAGATACAGGAAAAATGACTTTGATTTCAGCCGAGGAAAGTGCATTATCTCTATCACATCCACCGTGTCTGACTCGCAGAGGTTTATTATTAGCCACGGTCTGTCACTGCTGGTCTGTTGGTGTCCTGTGGGTGTCCCGTTACTCCACTGCACTTCCACGTTCCTCTCAGTGAAATGACTCCCTCTGTCTCTTTCAAGCACCATTGAGTCTATTTCCTTCGAGGGAGGCCTGTGTAACGTAGCAGCGTGTGTGTGCGTCCCTTTTCTGACGCATGGAGACGAGAGGTGTGGAAAGCGCCACATCCACAGCATCACTCTGAGCCTGGTATCTGTTGGCCGGAGCGTAATGGTTTCAACAGATGGGGTGGTCTCTTGTCATATTCTGACTGCTGTGCCCACATGGACTCTGGCCTGGTTAGACCATCCATCCTTGCGGCGGCCTGCGAGGGCCCCTTGCCGAACGTGCGCTGTGCCCCGTGTGTACACAAGATCTCTGGCCTCGGCGGGGAATGTTTACCCAGCTGAAGTCCAACAGTGCTGCGCTCTCTCCCCCAGCTGTACTGAACCGACTGGAGAGGAAGTCACTTAGGACACATCTATTGACCAATATCTGACATGTCCAGGCTTTGAAAAGGGGAAAATTATAGTTTTAGAACTGTACTTCTTAAAAATGTTCTACTCTGTCTTTAAAGGTGCACTGTGTAGTTTTGGGGGAGACGTTTTAAAATGAGGAGAAAGGTTTTTATTGACTATTTCTTTTCGTGCCTACACGACTAAATAAATAAACTCTCTTTGTTTTCAATGACTGAATAAACTGAGTAAGCAAACTGACCTTGAAGCACAACACAGTTTCATCCTGTTTTACTGGGTTTACATGTGGCGGACCCTGCCACCTTTCTAGCTTCAAACAGTGTTCTGGGGATCTTACTTTTCTCTAAGAGTAGCCTTTTTATTCAGTTACAGAAAAAAAATATATATTTCTGTGTTTGTCTTATTACCTCATTAATATTGTAAATATTACAATTCTGATATTGTATTTCTTCTCAAAAGCTACTTTAATTGTAACGCCTGTTTGCCCATTTTTTAGCATTGTTTCCAGATCTTAAGGGTCCTTAGTTACCCTACATGCATACAGTACATTTGCAGCTAAGCATAAAGCAGTAACAAATGCAAAAATAGAAACGTTATCCAGCCAGTCATTTATCCCGCCTCCAAATCTGTCAGCCTATGGGATATAGTAGGAATCGGCTGAAAGACTGCCGTTTTGATTGCAAGTCACCGCGCTGCAAAACAAAGCAGGATTAGCGTGCCGGATCAGCAACAATGCAACACAAAGCAGCTGAGCTGTGCAATGCAAAACATGCAAGCCAAAAAAAAAAATGCTTTCTATAAAATGTAAATGAGTGACTCAAGCCAATCTAGTCAGTGATTGTTAACGCTTTGGAACATGGTCTCCGGTCCAGTTTGGCCACATGGAATGTGTGAGAATCGGCACAAACACGAAAAAAACAACTGAATTGTGGCTGCAATTTCAAAATAGACATAGACGGCTGTGTGAATGGGGGCTCGGGATAAGACAGATGTTACGCAACGCGCCGAAGACCTACTTAAACTCGAGTCTGCTGAGTGACAGATCACATGTGATGTTATTGCAGGAATTTGATATGATGATTGCACCCGCATTCTGAGGAATCACACTGGAGACGAGTTGGCTAAAAATAAGTGTCGGGTTTGGATGGATTACAGACGGATGAGGACATTCTGAAGGTGACAGTTCCTCTTTATAGATGGTATCAGAGATGTTCTGTCAACACAAATTCCACGTTTTCGGTTCGGTTTTTGGAGCGAAATAACCAAACTCACATTGAACTGAAAAATCTTGCAAACCTTCCATTGTGTACTTACATCATCTTTCCTCATTCAGCTCCACTTCCCCCCCCCCTCCCAAAAAAAATAAAAAGGAGAAATGTTTGACTACACCTTCAACCCTTCGCACAGCCATAATTCACTCTCTCAATCTGTCGGCTCTGGCGGCGCAGTAGCTCCATCACTGTGCAATAATGCTGGACTCAATGGTAGGTAAGAAGATGATGCTCTGCAGGGACGGTGATTCTCCCCCATCTGCGATAAAACCCGCTTCTGCCAAGTGCCGGCGAGATTTATCACCGTGTCTGTCTAAATGTAGCCAATTTCACTTTAATACGATATTAAAGAATGATGCATGCCTGAGCTTCAGACGCTCCCTTTGAGGGGAGTCTCGCCTGCCCGTGGCAGCGCTCAAAAAACCCAGCGTGGCGAGCCAGTCATACAGCTGATGTAATGTTCAATATTGATAACAGCCCTGAGCGGAATGGGCTCTGATCATTTAGGAAAATATTGTGCGCTTTTTTTTTTTCTTTCCTTTTTTTAAACTATCATTTCTTGGCCCTGCGCCTGGATTGATGCCATCCATCAGTTGAATTTGATGGGCAGATATCCTCAAAGCTCTTATCACCTCCGATGAAATGAACTGTCTGTGAAAACAGAGCAGAGCGAAGCGCATACGAGGTGAAATGTGCTTCACAGACACGTCATTCTCAACCAGAGATTGTCTTTCTGGTATCTGGGTGTTAAAAAGGGCAGTGTTTTTCTTGTTTTATTCCTTCGAAGAAGCCGAGAGGAAAGATGCAGTCCAAACCGATATAGTATCATCATTATGAGTTTGTGAGATTGTCACGAAATATAAAGATGTGATTTGTGCACATGGACAGATTTCAAATTGTTTTTGTCACATTCACAGAACAGCCATCTTTTCTGCCGACACCAGAGAGCAGTAACTGAGCAAACTCAAACTCGACAGTGAGCTTGAGTTACCCTGTTTCCCAGGAGTTACCATGGCGACAGCTTACCTGTTTCCCCAGCGTACACCACACAGTGTCGACCATGAAAAAAAAAAGTCTCACCTGACACTGTATTTACTTATTTTTACGCTATATTTTTACTAAAACAATTTGAAAGCAACGTGTCTACTGACATGAACGAACCCGATCCACACGCAGACCTCACTTCTAAATTTACATCGGGATCTGGCCCGGCAGGTCCAAACAGGTTCCAGGTATCAATGCTGTAGCCTGCACTATATTTCTTTGACGGAATGAAATATTGTATTCATAAACCACACTGACGATGCAGGGACGTGGCTGGGGAACAAAGGTGAGGACTGTGACTGTAGAATCTAGGGTTCCACACATTTACTGAAATGCATTTACCTCAGTCCGGCACCACAGTCGACTCGCAAACTCTCGACGGTTGTATAAGCCACTGGAGCGACCATCGTCTCCCTGAGGTGATGCACGACGGGACCATTCAACTGGATCTGCAAGATTTATTTTGTATAGCATTTTTTTTTTCCAGTCCCGTCACTGATGATAACACAGTACTCACCAAGTGAAATGCCGAGATGATGGGATCTGGCAACGTCACTGCAAAAAATCTTTAGGTGTAGAAAATTTCTTACCTTCCTTACAGCGTGCAGATCGACTACTTGGTCAAATTTTCACCATCTATAATGTCTGTATTTATGTGTATCACTTTTACAGTTTTCTCACATTTTAGACCAAAAAGCCATGTTTATGACCGTGTGTTTATACTCCTGAGTGTGCGGTGGTACCTCTTCCTGCCTCTGTGTGCGTCGCTGGCGTTCAGTGTGTCAGCTCTTGTTGATTTCCGCAGGGGAAGTTGCCTCAGTGCTATCCTCAGACAAAGCCCTGACCCTGGGGTTAAGGAATGTGAACCCGGGGGCTGTGACGATCAAGACCTTTCCTCGGGGCAGACAATGCTGAACACCTCAGCAAACGCCCTAATGATCTCACAGGCTTTTTGTGTTCCTCCGAGCACACCTTCTTCCTCAGCCCCTCAATCATGTCCACACTGAAGTGCGTATCAAAAAATAACAGCAAGGGATGTCGGGCATTTCCTCAACCTCATCAACTTTGTGTCCGACCACTCGCCCAGCAGCTTCTGCTTTTTCTTTGAGAGCCTTGGCATAAATGCTAACGTACAAAAGTTTTGATATTTGATGAACTGTGAAAGTCACTGATCGAGCAAAAAATGTCAGATTGTTACTGGTTCCAGATTCTGTCGTTTGAAAATGTGGTGTTTTACTGTGTTTTACATAATTGTAAATTGAATACCATTGAGTACTGGGTTTCCACATCTGGAGATCATTATCTGAATGTGAAAAAAAAGCCAATCTTTAACATACTTGACATGTAAAATTTTCATTTAAATTTAGAAATGTTCCTTCATATATGTATAAAAACAATCAATAATTGATTTTTTTTTCCTCTGACATCACAGTTAGGGTGGTGGACAACAGTTAACGTTAGCAATTAACCACTTCCTTGCTAACATTACTGTTTAATACACAATATATTTATTCTAAAACACCAACGCACATCTTGGTCACATTTATCTCAGCAATCTAACTGAGATAAATGTGTTGCCATGAGAATGGCCTCCAACTGCATATGATCTTTTTTTTTTTACATTTGACAGAAATTTTCCACGTGTGAAATTCACTTTTCAGCCTAGTGAATATGGTCGATTGTGAAAATGCCCAGTTTGCGTGTTAGTTCACATGTGAAAATAGCAAATGGCACTTGAAATTTTAAGAAAATGTGGCATTCACATGTGCAAATCCATATAATATAAAATACGTATGCGCGAATGTAATTCACATGTGAAAATGTGAATTTCACATGTTGAAATTTTCATTCATATGTAAAAAATGTGTTACTACTTTATGAAGGCCATTAACCTGCAACATTTTTTTCACGTGAGAAGACAAATTTCACATGTGACATTTTTGTAATTTGTGTTGTTAAGATGTATAAAGCTATTTAATGACATCACCTTAAACTCTGGCAACCACTGAGCATTGTACTGAGCTGAGCTGTGCTGAGCATTTTTCTCGATTCTTCATTTTCCCGATTATTTTTGACATATACACTAGACAATTAATTTTAAAAAATTGCAGTGTATTTCTCTCCGGACATTCCTCCGGATTGGAAACCATTGTCAATGCCAATGAAAGAGGCCATGATCGCTTTTACGGATGAGCTTGTTGTGAATGGTCAAAGTACAAAGGAGACCAAAAGGCCCTTGTCTCATTTATCACCCACTTTAAGAGAGGGAGAAAGAGGAGGAGGTTGGCTGTCAAAGCAACTACAGCAGAGTGCATCGTTAACGGTGGTCTCCCCTGTCCCCGGAGGCCCAAACACATTGCTTAATGTGGAGAAAAACACGGCAGAAGAAGAACGAAAGGAACCGAGCCAAGAGATCTCGCAATTAAGAAGTTAAGTATAGACTGGAGGAACCTCTGCATGGAGGTGTGAGGCACTGAGGAGAGCCAAAAACAGCCTCCAGAGAATTTATATGGATGGGGGTGAAAGGTCGCACGGCTATTAATCGTGGCTGGAGTTGGGGATTAAATAGCTCGTTCTAGCGGGGCAGATGAGAGAAACCGGCCTGATCGAGGTGTTTAAAAAAAAAGGGCCATGTTGTGTCTGTCTTCTATTACAGAGCGAAGGCCCGAGGCACGACAGCCTCCTGAACCGAAGACAAATAGGATGTCCAATCGCTGCTCTTCCCTCCCTCCCCTTTCTGATGAGCATTTACCCAGCCACTTAAGTCACTTAACACTGCCGTGCTAACATGACACACTCTGATGACGGATAATTGTTTACACCGAAGACGGATGAAGGACAGGGTCGCCCAAAAGCAAACCCTGAGCGGAATAATCAGCCGATCCGCAGTACTCATTATTTCTGTCTGCACACACACACACACACACACACACACACACACACACACACACACACGATAAAATGCACACACGCTCTCTCTCTCTCTCACACACATGCACAAAAACACACCTTGAATCAGTGCCCAGTCAGACTTAACTTTTCTCTCTTTTTTTTTCCACTACTGCCTTTGATCTCTGATGTGCCATACATTGCATTAATTATGTATCTCGCCTCGGTACAAACGCAGCGAACACCTTCGAGTGCTTAATAGGAGCAGGCTCAGCGCGAGGGGGCCTTGAGGATGGCTGCAGGAGGTGTATGTATGCCCCACATCGCTCCTGTATGCACTCGCATAAGGGATTTTACAGTAAAGCCAGCATCTGTGTTAGCCTCCATCAATCTGGGGGCCGGAGAGAGGCCATTTTTCACTCTCCTGAAACATGTGCCTCCTGCAGGATTGAGTGTTGAAGGGGAGGAGGTGCACACAAGATGGATGTGGCTTGAATTAGGCATAAACTGTCATGGTCAGAGCAGACACAGCAGCGAGGAACAATGGCAGAGATCTAGATCTAGCTGCGATGCAGCGAGAGTTATGCAAATGGAGCGCGCTGCAGCTCGCTGTGAAAAGCTAGCCGAGGGGGGCTTATGTGAATCTGCCCCGAAAACTTTCTTTTTGCATCTGCAATAAATTCATATTCTTTTTTTTTGGTGCCACTGTTGGCAGATCAGACTATGAATGTAGAAAAACATTAGCAGATGTAGACTGAGGAATCTGGAGAAAACTGTTGGTATTGTTAACATTCTAGCTTGCACAACTTTCACGGTCTGGATTTACTTTTGTCATTGTTTTACCCATTATAAACACAATATCTCATTGTTACTAATGGGTCATGATAGCCAGTTTCATTTTGAGTCATGGTTTGAAGTTGGTATAATATCTGGATTCGTTGGGGAGACAGGGAACTCTTAAAGGATAAGTTCACCCCAAAATGAAAAAAATACTTCCCACCTCCTCAATCTGATGCTGATGGAAAGTCAGGGGAAGTTTTGTAGTCCATAAAACATTTAAGGGGCTTTACTGACAGTAAACAACACTAACATTCCCCTGAATGCCCAGCGCTCCCAGTCCGGTCAGCTAATACGACTGCTAGCTGCATGGTAAACTAAGCTTACCTGCTAACAGCAGCTACTGTTAGCAGCATTTAGCGATTGCTTTGGTGATATGCCGCCCCCTATTTGTTTGGGCTATGAATTTGACAGGTGGCCAATTCTTACACGTTACTCCTTTAAATCAATTTGTGATCACTTTATTTATTTATCTATTTTTACATTTTACAAGAAGTCCACATCTACTTCAGGTGTTTAGGAGAATGCTGCAGAATGGAAGCTCCAGCAACACCTTGTAGACTACGAAACCTCTCCCGACTCTCCATCGGCATGTGGGCGAGTAGATGATGACAGAAATTTTCATTTTTGGGTGAACTTATCCTTTAATGTTTTTTTTTTTTAGAAATCACGCCTGTTGCTTTGGAAAAGAGCACGGCGCCACGACAAAGACAGATTGTTGCTGCCTTGTGATGGCTAAAGTTTGGCTAAATCTGAGTCTAAATGTACGAAACGCTCAGTAGTCACTGACGGAAAGTTTTAATGCTTTGAATGCCAGCCTGGAATTTTTAATAATTTAAAGGTGCACTATGTAGTTTTTGGGAAAACAATTAAGGATCTTCATTGACTGATTTTTCATGCCTGAACAAACTCTGACTGAGTTAACTGGATAAACAAAGGACAACGCACTTTCACACTATTTCACTTTGCTTATACTTGGCGGACCCTGCCACCTTTCAAGCTCGAACCAGTGTTCTCACTGTCCTCTGAGCGCAGCTTGTTTATTCAGCTATGGAAAACATAATCCATGTATATAATATACAGACACAGCGCACCTTTAATGGCTCATCGGTCCATTCTTCTAGATACAGAAGAATTGACTGATGTGCTTTTCAAACAATGTGTGCTTATTTGATCTTATTTGTGTTGTTGCAGCTTATAGAGAGAAAGAAAGCGGGAGAGAGAGAGAGAGAGAGAGAGAGAGAGAGATAGGCTAATTGTAGATGCAGTTGAAACATCCATCTACTGAGCCATAAGCCCTGGCTCAACAGATGTGACCAGGTTACAATAACAGCAGATAAGCAGCGAAAAGAAAGAAGTAGCTGCTGCTCAGCTTGAAGGGGCTCCACGTGATTTGGAAGAAGAAAAAAAAAAAAAAACTCTACCTGGAAGGAAATCTGCACTCTTCTTCATTTCTGCGCTTGGCGCTTGTGTTTTCTTTTCCTATTGTGCTGTTAATTTCAAAAGTTCACGACAAGGGCTCCCGTTTCTTTCCTCTCTCTTCGCTTCTGTCTGCAGCGTCGCTGCGGCTCGGCCTACGTCGGTGGGAGTACCCCCTGCACAGGTCCCTTTTGCAGTGCGGATCCAGTAGTTGGAGTTGTTGCACGGCGAGCACGAGAAGGGAGAGGAGTGTGAGCGCAGCAGCTGAGTGAGCAAACAGAGGGCAAGAAACATTAGGTTATCTTCCGAGACTATCACACATCGACCTGTCACTTTTTTTTTCCCCCCCGACCGCTTCGAGCCGAGTCCCGTCCACTTGAAGAGGACACCCCAGCAGCGGCAGCAGCGGCGGCGGCTGGAGAAGAAGAAGGCGGCAGCAGCAGCAGAAGCGGCGGCGGCAGCGGCGACCTGGTCCGGTCTGCTCTGCTCGGAAAGCCCGTTGGAAAAACTCCCCGAACGCGGTCGTCTCAGCTGGCATGAGCTAACCTACCAGACAAGACATGGAAACCAAACCGTTCTTGTCATTGGGTAAGTTAGTTTGTTTGGTGACAAAGCCTCGCAGCGTTTTAAAAAATTGCGAGTTTTTTTTTTTTTTTTTTTAACGGACTTTCACCGGCAGGTTGGGAACGAAACGTGTCCTCTTCTCGCTTTTCTTTTTCACTTCTGACAGATGCACCAACACGTTAGGAGCGGGGTTTGACGAGCTCTGGACGTTGTTTTTTATTTTTATTTTTTATTTAACTTAAAAAAAACAAACAAAAAAACCCACATACACTCCCCTGCATGCTTCGTATCTGACGCTGCTGTCTGAGCTGATGACATCTCGCTCTGATACGAGGTGACATCTCGCTCGAGATAAGCCGCGCTCCTAACCTGACCATCAAACGCTAGCTAACACCTAGCTTAAAACTTTTATCTCAACGCACGTCTTGAGGAAAAAGCGCAAACTGAGGTGAGGGTTATACTTTGCGGAGGGAACAACTACGACTACGAACTACAACGAAGTTAAAAATATTCAATAAACAGTTCAAGTTATTTGAACTCGAACGAGCAGCTTCTTTTTTCATTTTTTTTCATTTTTTTTGCCGTCTGTTTTGAGCTAACTTGTGTGTTGTCATGCTAATAAGTTGAGCTTTTTTTGTGTGTGTGTGTTGTCTTTCACGTGACTCGGGTTTAACTCACGGCTAAATTGGGCTTCCGTCTGACTTTGAATTTGTCGCTTTTGGCTCGGAAGATGAGCCCGAGCAGCGCACGAATCGTCTGCTCTAAACTTGACACACCTCTCCTTTCAAGCCAGTTGCCGGCAAGGTCCGTGTCCCAAACCCGTGCCTCGTGTGGCGTTAAGTGCGAGCTTCAGTGCGACACAGGTGTGGGATCACTGCACCAGGATCTGTGTGTGATATTTCTGAGGTATGACCCAGGATCACTGTCTACAGAGGACACTTGGGGTGGGTGCTGAATCCGGCACTGTGCGTGTTTTTTGTGCAGGATGAGTGGCAACTTTAAAAAAAAAAAAAAAAAAGCATTTAAATAGTAACACAGGACATGTTTGAAGTTCAAAAAATGATTCAGTTTGTGAACCCCAACCATCAATCTTTACCGATTCTTTGAATTCCCAGTTTAAAACACACAAGTTCACTCACCAAAGCACACTGCACTGTAAATTATTAATGCTCCGGGCTACTGTAAGTTCTGTCAGAAGTGAACAGAGCGGACCCTTGTCCCCTTCAGCAGAGATACGGCTCTCGACCTGCAGGCGAGCCCCTCTCTTATTGTGTCTGCTGCTCTTTCATGACGGCGTCACGTTACACCTCGACACGTATCGCCAGCTGCCTGGATGCGCCGAGGAGATTCAGGGGGGGGCTTCTGAGACGCCAGGCCGGGGCACCTTTCTTCTGTTACGGGCCCCCGCTCGCTGACACTGTCGCCACAACGCCCTTCATGCGGCTTCCCGAAAATACTCCAAACTGCCAGTGTTACACACTGACAGGCTGTTATTACAGGTGCACCGTATTGTGTGTCCACGCTGAAAGTGATTCAAGTTTCAGTCTGGCTGAATGTACACCAGAGGAGCCCTGACAGCGTCCAGGCAGCCTCTGTGGTCGCTGTAAGGCTCAACACTCGGTTGTTTAAGTGAGGAGGGACACTTTAGTAGGATTGGATCTCATCTTTTCTTAGTGCTGTATCAGCATCTTTTTTCATCGCCTATAGTCCTAATCTGTCGGTCCTGAAATCACCATTTATATTTAAACTTGCTCCATCAAAGGTCCACTTGAGCGCCGATTGTTAATTGGCCACTTCAAGGACGCCGCTATCTGCGAAGTCCTTGAATGTATCGATTAGCCGCTTACTCAGTGTAATTATCTGTCGAGCCGCATTAGAAATTCTGACATGCAACTGTTTGAAATGACAGCCAGTGCATTTCACAATTATAGATCGGTTGTTGGCCGTGATGACGACATCGCCCCTTTGGCACCGTTTTTCACAGCACTGTATGCTGATGTGCTGCCTGATCCCACCACCATCAAGCAGCCTCCCTTCATATCTGACATTAAGCTGTGAAGACTGAAGGGGTGACATTGAGAGGAGAATGTGTCCTTTTTTGTCAGAGCAGTATGAGGCTGATCATGACAGTCTGTCAGTGATTTAAACAATGTGGCTGTGAAAGCAAAGGAGGGTTTTTAACAGTGACTGAGGTGAAACGCCTTGTCCTGTAAGTTAAATGATCTGTAGGTATTGATTTTTTTTCTGTTTGGTTGATTGTTTTGTGGCAAATATGTCAGCGGCTAAGTAGTTTCCCTTTTAATGTAGTTGCACACGTCTGGTTTTATCGAGTTTTCTGGATCCAAATCTGGGGTCTGGGGGAGATTGTGTTGCATAGTATGTTGTTCACATTTTAAAGCCCACAGGGACACATTTTGGCAATTTACAGAAAACTGATTTGACTGCAATTTACTCATTGATTCAATAATGAATCAATGATGATTGTAACATGGTGTCTCAGTTGCCTATACATGCATGTGAATGACTTGTTTGAGTGGTTTAATGCTGCTTGACTTTTTTTTTTTTTTTTTCCTTTTCGTGACAGACTCGGATCTGATTTTCCGCGGCCGTCCAAAGGATGTGACTTCATGCATGTCCTCTAGTGCTCTGTCCCCGCTCCGCTAGCAGAGAGTAACAGTAGCTAAAGTTAGTTTAGAAAAACACAGTCTGCTAACATAAACAAAAAATTACCAACCTCTTACACAAATCAGCAGTCCGACATGGCTCCTTTCAAATAATGACAATTGTTCACACCCAATGCCTATCTTAATAGGAATTTGGTGAATCTAGATGAGCTTTAAAGCTCTATTAAACAAAACTGCCTCTGTCAACAGACCGAAATTGATTTAACACAGCTAAAAAGTGATTGCTCTCTCCTGTTTTAACACCTGCAAAAGACGGGTGTGTTGTTTTTCTTTCTTTCTTTCGTTTTGGACAACATAGGGGACCCCCAGCACAGACACTCACTTCCAAAATCAATGAAGTTCATGGTCTTTGATGACAAAGTGAGATTCACAATGGTGTGTGTGTGTGGGGAGAGAGAGAGAGAGACTGACATTCCTTTTCTGGCTGTAACTCAGGAACAAAGGTAATACAGGGAGACGGTATGTGTCTGCCGGGAGGGGTGTGTGTATGTGTGTGTGGTGGGAGTTGACTGGTGGAGTTACACCGCCAAAAGCATTTGGCCAAGTTTGTCTTTTATGGCCGTCCAGTTTTGTGTTCCTGATGTGATGCTTTTGCTCCCCTTTTGAGAAAAAGGGGGCTGCAGCTGTCATTTTTATTGGAGGAGTTTTATAGCGAGACTTAATGGCTTAAAGTGACAGCTCTCCCTCTCCCTCTCCTTTCCCCCTTTTTTTTTCCTCTCCCGAGCTCACCCACGAGGCCTTTAACTCGAGCAAATCAAAGAAAACTTGCTCGCCTCCTATGTGCCCAACCTCCACTTTCCCACCCCTCACCCCTGCCAACATACAAACCAAACTAAGTAGAGAAGAAAAAATTTACGCTCCAATTATGAACACAGCAAGAGTGCTTATTTTTTTTTTTTTTTTTTTAAATTAAGCACAACTGCCATGCAGTGTAGACCAGTGTTTTTTTTTCCTTATGAAATATATCTGCTGATCGGTATAAAGCATTAAAAGCTGGCCTTGGAGGAAATGGTGCATATTTTAGCCCGTCATGCTCTCTCCTCTGCAGCTCCTACTTGTTTGTATGCTTGTATGTTCCAAACATAGTACGAATCAGAAAGTGCTGGGAGGCTTTTTGATGCACGAATCGCAGAATGACTCACAGGCTCGTTAATTATTTGTGCGAGGAGCTGCTCGCTCGCAGGAGGTCTTCATTGATAACGGCCACGACTGAACTTTGCACCTCAAACCTCGACCTTTGCTCCTCATGCGCTCGATCATTTCAGGAATTTGCCTGTGGCGTTCAATCTGTTGTTTAAAGTGTTTAAAGACAGTAGCTTGTACTTGTTTCTTTCTTCTTTCTTTATGCGTTGGTTTTATCAATCTATCTTTGTTTTTTTTCCTTTGTTTCTCTCCTTTGGTAATATCTCCATTTCCTTACCTCAGAGTTTGTAGTTTTTGTGAAGGATTAGTCTAATTGTAGTTCATAAAAATAGTGAAAAATGGCCTTCACAACTTCCTGTAGATGACGTCTTCAATATACTTGATATATTCAAAACCCAATTCTCAGAAGAAAAAAAAACCACAGAAAAGCATGAAGCCCTCGCTTCCACACACACCGATTGGCATCTTTGCTTGTTAGATGCATTTAAGTGATAACCGGCTGTGATTTACACCTAGAGTTTGCATTTGGAAGCCTGGTTGTGTTGGAATAATCTGAGCACCATTAGGGTTTATTGCAGTTCCTCCTGAGGGTCTGAATGGCTCTGCTGCAGGCCGGCGGTATTCAGGGTGCGTACAGCCACTCTTTTGAAGTGGAAACGTGGTCTCTGTGGGGAATTGACCAGATCACACTCATAATTCGCATTGAGAGGAAGGTCGGTTTGCCCTCCTCAAGCCAGAGCTGTGCCAGAGTGTTCATCGTTGTAAAAGATGAGGGGCCGAGGAAGATGAGAGAAACTGAGACAGTAAGAAATGATATGACTAAGAAAGAAGAGAACAGAAGGAAACCAGCAAGCTACTAAACCCTGCCATGAAATGAAAGAAAAAAATACAGTAACTGTCAGAGTCTAACTACCCTTTCCACTCCTCCGCAATCCTCAAGTTGGCATGTTTTCAATAATAATAAACAACTGTCGACTCTTCTTCTATGATCGGGCGTAATGCTCGAAAATATCTCGGCTGTTCGGCGCTTCTGATGTGTTTTGTAATTAAGTTATGAGCACATAAGCTTTGATGGGTATTCGCTGGAGAGGCATGACGAATCGAGTGAATCCTAGATATGTTATGCTCCTTCATGTCATTATATTTCCTTGTGCCCACATTTTTTTTCCCCACATTAATTATAATTGGCCCCAATGAGAACCGCAAATGAAAGAAAAAAAACTGTTGATTTATTTTGCTTTAAATTGGCCGAGTAGAACAATGTGGCAGGGAATAAGAATTTCATTTTCGGCAGCCAGACGTTAGGTCACAAAAGTGAGATTAAACCACAGTGGCTCATTGCTGTACTGTACGTGCTGTAATAACGTGTATCTGTTACAGTGGTCGCGATATCATCAGTGTGTAACATGATCAAAAGCTGGGATGGTGCGTTTGATGTCTGCGCACTCCTCAGAGAAAGGGAAGAAAAGAATATGATTGTGGCCTCCAACTGTGAGCTTGTTTTTGTAATAGTGTATATTCAGGTGTATACACCGCACTCACCCTGTCTTCTTCTCACACGCGCGCGCACACACGCAGAGTCAAAACATCAAGCGTGTTTCTCTGCATATGTACATGTAAACACTCGCCGCTGCAGCAGAAACAGAGCAGGGTAATTAGGACTGTGTCTCTCACTGCTCCGCTACAGTTCCTTTTCTGAGGTCACAGGGAGCGAGAGGAGGTGTCCCAGTGTGCCTCACGCCTTCCTCCCTCCCTCCTCACCACCACCATTACCACCAACCGCCGCCGTTATGTTTGTCTGTCACCTTGCCAGATGCCGAGGGGGTGGGGCTTCCACGCACTGCTGGGCACAGGGCCACGGAAATCCCACCGCATGCAGAACACCTTGGTTATGTTCTGTGTGTGCATGTGTGACTGCGTGCGAGTGAAAGGGTGGGTGTTTGGGTGTAAGCAGGAGGCAGCAGTTCTGGGAGCAAAGGGTGAAGGTTAGGTGCATTTACACCCGCAGGCCAATAAATGCATATCTTGACAATAATAAAATAGCCTCAATAGGCATATGTTCACATATCAGTTGAATTAGCAAACATTTAAGGAAATATTCACTCAAAATTGCAGCTCCAGTGAAGGTTAATCAGTGAACTTCTTCTTCAATACCTCTGTTACATGAGCACTTTATCAAAAAGAAAGCAGTTTGGAGAGGGCTGGATAGAGAGTGTATGTACTCATGCTGTGGATTGCACTCTGTGTAATTTATAGAATTAGCATAATTGTGAATGATAAGTCAGTCAGTTTTCATATTTGTAGAAGAGAAAAAGATTTAAAAAACATAGCAATTTGCCAAGTACACCCAAAACTAACCTAATTTTTCTTTCCCCAGTCAAGTGGAGGTTTGTACTGGCATGAAAATGAGATATGACCCCAATGAGCCTGCGTCACGCTGCTGAAATTTATACCAATCCTGACTTAGAGTTGATATCCACTTATTTCTTTCTCCGAGAGAAAGACCTGTGCTCACTATGAACACACAGAAAGGCGTTCATACTTAGAAAAATTACTTATTTGGGAACAGATGTAGTTTAGATTAGACTTTGTCAGAATAAGTGCAGCGGCCTACGGGCACAAAACACAAGCGTCTTATAATAGCCGATGACTCAGTTCTCTAAGGTTGTGTTTTTATATGCCGCAACGTTCAAGTTGAGCTGCAGATGTGATGATAATCCAAGTATTGACTAAAGGAACCCGTTATCGAGGGTTGTAAAATATCATTAACATCATTATAGTGTTGATTCATTGCATGAGTAGTGCAAGCACAACTGTGATTCTGTGATTTGTAAAACTTTCTCCTCCATCGACTTCCTGCAGCTATTTTCTCCTCTGCTTAAGAGACTCCTTAGCTCCACTTCCCCTTCTTTAAACAGTTCCTCACCTCAGGAGTTCTGGCTAAGATGCTTTGTGAACTGCCTGTATTAGGATTTAATTTAAAATTTAAGGCAAAATTCAAAAATATTTTTTAGCGTTTCCCTGCCAGGGACAATTAAATCACTTGGAAATGCCTGTGAGTACTGCCCTTCCTGTTGATAGTATGATGCTGAACAAGCAACCTGCCATTGCTACGCTCACTAGAGAACAAGTCGGCTAAAATGCCAGTTCTGTCATGAAGAGTGTTTGCGTTTACCGGACAAATGTATTACTCAATGTAATAATGGGTACTCTTTGTTTGGCTAGAAGCCGTCAGTCGATATTTATTCAATAACGAATGTCCCCATTGCTGTGCTATTGATGAATCATGAGCCATTAATCATAACTGCAGAACATTCACATTTCTCATAAAAACATTCATACACTTGCTACCTTTTATCATGTTCCTGTTTCTATAGTGACTTTTGTGTTCAGTAAGGCTGACCAAAAGCTTTGAAGCTTCTACAGTTGCCATGGTAATCAAACTCCAATTCATTATGCAGTATCCTGTCTAAAGCTTGCCAAAGTTACCCGGAAATGCCACAGAAAATGCCCAAAGTCATTGCCTTTGGGATCCCCCTCAATGGTTGTTCTTTTGAAAAAAAATTGTCAAAGAAGATTTGGAGCCCAAATAAAGTCCCAATATTTTGGGCAGCCATAGTTTTCGGTACATGTTTGCATGTTCGCTTGATTTTTGAGGTACCTCCCCTTCTCCCAACCTTGGAGTCAGCCTTGAGGATAGTTTGAACTGAGTAAACGGATATTTCCAGATCCTAAAAGAGAAAACTCTTGAGATGCATTGCATTAGGAAGTTTTCAACGACTTTTACGTCCTTCTCACACTAAAACGAAAGGATTCCGGTCTGTAGGATTAGAGGCTGCGACTGCAATTATGATAAACAGAAGATCCATTACAGGAGCTACCAAACAGTCTGGATTACTAATGAGTTGAAGGATACAGAGGTCCGTTAGCAGACGCACAAGTATTGACACAGGTCATCTGAGAACTGGATACAAAGCATAAATCAGAACCTGCTTCACGGTTTGTAACCTTCATGTTATTTTCACAAATTACCGTGCGTGTGAGAGACGAGAAAGAAATGATGATATGTGAGATAACAGGGTTACTCTGTGGGTTTTTCCTCTGGTCTAGCACGTCCATACATCTGCCCAGACTGTGGCCTTAACACACTAACACACACACACATGCACACACATTCACCTGTATGCGCACGCACACATACAGACAGTCTTCACAAAAGTCTGGAGGGCTTTGTCACCTATGGTTAGACACCTTTCTTTGGCCGTCTGGTTTCAGGAATGTTCTCAGCGGCAGGAAGGTGGAAGGGTGTTAAGGACCGAGGAGGAGGGGCTGTCTATCTGGAAAAACAACACCGACAACACGGAGCCTCACTCTTGATATTGACGCGATGAACACGCTGTTCTTGTCGTTCCACCACGAAGAGCAATGTAAACAACTCAAATCAAACGGTTTCTGCTCCCGCTGCTTTACATTGAGTGACGTTTAGTTGAGGGCGCTTAAATGGCCGGTCCCTCCCTTCCTCTGCCCACAACATTCAATCTACTGGAGTTTCAACATTTTATTGGCCCAAAAGGGAAATTTGCTTTGCAGACAGGGTTTGCAGTAAAATTAAACAGAAGAGCCTCGTAATACAGAACAATGAGGCAACATAGTGTAAGACAAGAATTAAACACATAATAAATTGAACCAATATAAAGCCATTTTGACCTTGGTAACATCAGAACACAGGATATCTTTTTATAACTGAACATCACTATTTAGTCATTGAGAGTGAGACTGAATGGATACAGAAAGCTAATTAAGTGGTGACTGAGTTAAATGCTCTTAAATGTTGCAATAGAATTTGTGAACCTGTTTATTAGACTGAGAAAACTTTAACATTGTGCCACCACAGAAAATGTTCTCTGAGTCATGTAAATGGATTATGTACATGGCTTTGTATCACTGCACTCCCCAACATAATGAATTTAGAAACCCAGCACAGACGTGACCCTGCCTGCTATATAAATCTGCTGTTTGTGCTATTACGGAGAAGAAAGTTGAGCAACCAGGTTTTGCTTGACAGACAGAGACAGGCAGGCGCTGGCCATGTCTTTGTCATCAGCGTTCTACATACCAAAGTGCTGACAGTAGCTTGCAGAAACGGCTCTGACAAGTTCAAGTGTCACATTTTAGGATGCTTTCTTCTGTTGTAGCCCAGAATGGGGAAACAGGAGAAGGCTGCAGATTAAACAGGACAGATCTGAGCGTTGAGTTGTTGGCGGAACAGGACCGTTATTGGCAGGAGTGTTTGCAGCTGTGTAGATTTATGTATTTGTGTGTGTGTGTGTGTGTGTGTGTGTGTGTGTCATTATTGATTAAAGGTCCAGTATGCAGAATTTAGGGGCATCAATGGAATTTAGTATTCTTAATTATGTGTATGAAACTATGAATCATTGTGTTTTCGTTGCCTTAAAATTAGACTTTTATACCTACAGGGAGTGGGTTCTGTCCCATGGAGTCTGTGCCATGTCGGGCTCAAAAAAGAGAACTTTCACTTTTTTAGCAGCCATGACCAGAGATGGGTGAGATGAGTTGGTTGCAAAACAAAAACCTCACGATTAGATGCAACTCACTCCAGCCCGGTCGACAGGATAAATTGTTGGCAGTTAGTGCTGTGCGGTATGGACAAAATGTTATATCCTAATATAGCTAATTTTATATCCCGTTAACGATATATATCCCGGCGTGTCTTTAAGTGTTTGAAAAGATTATATGTGTTCGAGTCGGAAGTAACATCTTGTTGGCGGCATGTTTTGCAGATTACCGTTGTCTGGTCGGTGTCTGACTTTTTAAACCCAAACGATGAAATTCCGGTTCCCCCTTTTTGGCACCAAATCATCTTGGAGTTCTGCTTCTGTATCCGCATCTGATGTAGCGTTACTAGTAACGTTATTTTCGCCTTCCATTGCGCTCTCCTCTGTGCCCACCATGCTGCTTCGCCTCTGTTTACTCCCGAGCGACCAGTGCCGTAAACGAGTCTTTGCGGGTGACGTAAAATGCTACCACAAAGCAGTAGCGTTGCTGCAGTTACATTTGCCTTCATGTAATAAACTTGTTTTGAACTCAAAATTTGGATATCCAACGGTCATTCTGATATTGAGATGTCCTTCACACGGCGTATTAAATCACAACCGTAGTGTACGTTAACGTTAGTGTAGCAACAGTGCTAAACAAATAGCCTACACGTTAAAATTGTAAATGATGTAAATGAGGGTTATATCCTACGGTATACATTTTTATATCGCACTACGATATATATCATAATATCGCACAGCTTCATTGACAGTGTTTTTATCAATACATTCAGATTTTGCAAGTGTCCACATATTGTAACATTGTTTCAGTTCGTGTCATAAACACATTTGCATAACATTTCAGTGTTTATGACTTTGATGTCAAGAGTTGGAGGGGATGGTTATGGAGTTAAGCGAGGTGTAAAGACTACGTGACCATAGTGACCATAGACTGTAATGAAACATTTAAGGTGACCTCTTGGTGCTACGTACAGTTTTATAAATCAGGGAATTGGAGAAACATTTGAGAAACTTGAACCAGAGTGTGAGCATTTTTGCTTGATAAACGACTTCAACAATTTTTCGGCTATCAAAAACTGTTGTTGATTATTAGTCTGCCAATCCACTGAATGATTTACTGACATATCATTTGAGTACAAGTAAGCACATTTTAATGTATTTAAGGTATCAGAAAGGGCATGTGTGCCTGCTTGGGCCTGCACATATGTGAGCCTATGCTAGCCTGCACACGCTTTCATGTGCCATATGCGTGATGACTACGGCTGATGCTACTACATGTATGTTCCCAACCCGTAGCGGCGGTAGCTGGGTGGAGTCCCCGATGCTCTGATTCATGAAGTGTTGTTTCTGAAGCAGCATGGAGTTGAGCAGCTGAGAATCAGTGTGCTGTCTGGGAGAGGAAGGTCAGGGGTTGTGGCTGGGTCACGCTCTGTGGGAGAGGAGCAGCTTCAGCAGACATGACAGCGTTGAGATGGAGGTGAGGAGAAGGGAGAAGTAAATGAGGGGAAAACAAAACTGGATCAGTGCGGAGGTTCGCAGGAGGAAGCAGGAAGCAGGTTGTTTTTATTTAGGTCTTGCTTCACTCAACGCGTGGCTTTTTTTCCCCCTCTCATCGCGTCAGTGCAGCTATTGTTAGTAACAGAGTTAATTGTTAATTGATCCAAAGAGCGATAAAACAAGGCACCTAATCTCCCTCTCTCTGACACACACACACACATATACACTCTCTCTCTCTCACACAGATGTTCTGTAGAAAATGAGAGTGGATGTTTATTACAGGATCCTAGTGGATGCTAAGGTGCCCTGGGGGCTATTAAAGCCCTCACTTAAAAGGCACTATCAGGGAACACTGATGTGGGCTGCTTGAAGGAGGGAAGGGTAGAGGGCCTGTAGAAAAAGAAAGAGGGGGTAAAAGAGAAGAAAGAGAAGTCGTTGGAACAGCGAGCAGAAGGAGGGAATAAACAGTGAGCACATCTGGATTGCCTCAGCAGAATATTTGTGCAACATCTGGAAAAATTCCCTGGAATTTAAGGGTCCCCTCCTTTCATTTCAGTGATATCCCCCCCCCCCGTCTTTTCACTTCTTCTTCTACGTCCTGTTTTCTGCATCTTCAAAGTCTCTTACCCTGGTGCAGCAGGCACGTAAATACTCCTGTAGTAATCCACGTTGAGCCCTCGCAGACTTTATAGCGGGCCAAATTGGGCCCATGTGACCAACTCCCCTTTGTGCAGGGCCGGGCTAATTAAGTGGCACAGAAGTGAGAGGGCACCCGGCTGTGGACCCAGACCTCGGCCAGTCCTGGGCCAAACACAGCTCCTCGTAAAAACAGCAGAAAAAAGAAGAAAGTAAAAGAATGCCTCTACTTTCTACAGACAGTAAACTTTTAAGTCCGAGCGTGAAAAATAACCTCTTTGTTTTTGTTTTCACCAGACCTTTCTGGTATAGCATGGCAGAGCCACCGCACAAACCGGCTGCTTTAGTGTTATTTCAAAAACAAATGTAGCTGTATTGATGTCTTAGCTTGTTGTCATTGAAAGAGTCTGTTCATGAGCCTCCCTTTGAGTTAACAAATCCCAGGGGGCCTCAGTATTGAATCAACACCTTCAATTGCCCTTACAGTACGCAAGAGATGCACGGCGAGGCTCTCCGTCCGTCTCTGCGGCGAGATCACAAGCTCCCCTCTCATCAGCAGAGCGTTCATTAGCAATTAAGATTCAGACGAGCTGCGAGCGCCTTCTGTCTTACCTGGGCGAGGCTCCTCGTAGGTCGGCGGTGCTGACAGGCAGGTAGCTTACGGAGGGGAGAGCGGGAGAGCGCAGAGACATGCTAATTTGGCGACTGCGCTGATCAAAAGAGATGCACCGCGGCCTCACTCTGATGGGCTCACTGATGCCGGGGCCCCCCTGAGAGCTACAGCATGTACAAGCAAGAGTAGGGCAGTGATCAGAGCGAGAAAGTGAGAGAAGGGAAGGAGGATGGGTCGAGAGAGATGGGAGGAGGGGGGAGGACATACTAAGAAGGGTATAGATGACGGTGAACGAGTGAAACAGGGAGGAAGACCGCAGAGTTTTCATCTGCAAATTGATGAGGAAATTAAGTAGTTGAAGTATTTATCAAGCAAAAATACTACCATTCACAAGTTTACAGTCTGGTTTCCCTCATTATGTGGTTACTGAGCGAGGAAGCAAACATGTTTCAGTTGGACAATCATCTCTCTTTCTACGAATACACTGAGCTGATTTTTTCCCCATGTTGCTCTGCCGTTGGCCTACATCTTTCTGCCTGGCTGAACTGACAAGTTGCACTCCTTTCTAGGAATGCTGATGTTGATGATACAGTCCACTGTGAGTGTGCGCCGGCGTACGTGTGCGTGCGTGCATGTGTGTGTGTATGGTGTCAGATTGTGTATATGCAGAGTAATGTCAGTCCGTTTATCTGTATGATGATCTGTGCTTGTATTTGTGCAGATTCTTTATGTGCTGGCATGTAAAAAAAACGGCTAGTTACTTCTTTCTTTTATTCACATCAGATATTTATATAATATTTAATACAATATTCAGATGATTATAATGCAAAAATCCATCCGTCAGTTGTTTGCAGCAGAAACGCAGAAGTCTAACTATATATATTTTTTTTGATCTGGTGTACCATTAGTACTTTACTTGCATAATCTCCACATTTTCTCTTTCAATTTGCTGGTATTTCTTACTGTGTATGAATGAAACCAAATTCCCGTTAAAAAACAGTGTAAATCAAATTTTACTTACTAAAACAAAAACAAAAAGTCATGTTGGTACATGCATATGTGTCTTAATAGTTCCAGGTAATTCTATGTGTATCTTCTTCTGAGTCTCCTTGTTGTTTATTGTTGTGCTGTTGTTGATCTTAATGGGACTTAATTTGTTAAAAAATCAGTTAAATAAAAACAAACAAACAAAAAAACTGAAACATTTAAGCTAAATCAGAAAAAGATAATCAAAGTGGATATTAAGGCTACAACTGATGTGATTATTCTCATTATCGGTTTCTGAGGCTCAATGTTTTCTATTAATTGGTTAATTGTTTAGAAGAAAAGCCGACCCCCAAGCAAACAGACAAACGGACACAGATGAAGACGTGAAGCACCTTGGTGGAAGTAATGGCTTAAACAATTATTTGATAATTAAAATAGATGATTAATTTTCTGTCCGTCAACTAATCAATTAATTTGTTCAGCTCTGTATGGATGGACATGGGCACAGTTACAGATACAGATACAAATACATGCAGTATTATTAATGTTAGCATTCTTAGAAAGTGGAATTTCACTGCCAGGCTTTGTTCTAACATCACATGATGACAGTGAGCGTCTTGTTTGCCTTAAAATGGGAATCTGAGAGCCAGAGGCCAGTGCAACACACAACATCTCCACTGAACTGCACTGAGGAGATGATTCCCTTTGCCTTTAGGTTGTTGTGTATGCAGACATCTCTGTGCGGCCCTGCAGAATAACCTTGCTCTGGCTCGTCCACTTGCCCGTCCCTTGATCCAAATTAACGTTGCTGCTTTGAACCCTACTTTTTGAGAAGGCGCACCATTGCTCGGCCCTAAACCGATCTGACGGTCTGTCTCTCTTGGTCAGTAATTGTTATTTGAGATAAGAGTTTTTACCCTGGAAGGCAGATTTAGTATTTTTGGAGCGGCCTTATGCTTCACTGGCTCATCGCATCTTGCGGCGTCTGCAGGTAGACGTGCAGTGATGTCATCGATGACATTTCAGGAGCAGGAGTGCACTGCAAGCCCTCAGAAAGTGCCTCCCCTCTTGACCCGGACCGTATCCAAATAAAGCTGATTCTCATTGCTGTAGTTACTTGATTTTTCATGCACCCCAAGACTTGTCTTAAGTTTAACCAAATAATGTCTTATTTTCCCTCATAGATTCCTCAGTAAAATAAATATTTATTAGTTTGTATCACTACCTCATTAATATTGTAAATATAAGAATTATTTACATCATCGATTAATCTGTTGATTATTTTCTCGATTAATCAATTAGTTGTTTGGACCATAAAATGGCGAAATGATGAAAATATTATTGACACATTGTTTTCTGACTTGATCATCAGTTATTTATTTAAGAAGAACGAGACTTAGGAAACATGCTTTTGGCAGCTAAGATGTCCCGTTGATGAAGATATTATATTGTGGGAGGATATTGGTTAAAATGACAGCTTTTCACAAACTAATCAGGCATTGATGATGCTTCGACATCATCAGACGCAGTTGTCATCAGATCAGTCATGTAAGCACAAGCACCGTGTCATATAAGGTCCTCTGTGCATCATATCCTCAGTGCTGTCTAGCTCTGTGGCTCTGATCTTCCCTGAGGCAGCTGCCTGGTTGATCTGCACTCTAACACACAGTGGTCTAAATGCTCTGTACTTGGCCCCGTGACCCTGAAAGCCCCGGGGTCAGACTGATTGGAGAGAATGGAGAGAAGAGCCATGTGCTGGTCTGGGACGTCTGTGTCATTGCATCACATTGATTGGTTCACTTGGGTTCACTTACTGAAATTATGAATAGCGAGTGACAGATTTCCGTCCAGTGCACAGCGCTGTCTCACAATCACCCATGTCCATCTCCCGCTCTCAGCTGACCGCAGATGTGAATGAATGATTGATATTCCACAGGCTGGCCTGTGGGGGATTGACTGAGCTTATGACCAGTTTAGCATTTAGTCCTCTGCTTGATTGGCAGATACATTTTCCTTTTTCAGTAGAGCAGGCTGGGTGGTAGGGGAGAGGGGCTGATGGGGCATTTTTTTTTTTTTTTTTTTGCGTCTCATGACGTGTCACACTGGATTATTCTGTATGTGCGCCATTCATTTAATATTCTACCCAGTCAGGCTTTGAGTGCATCAGACAGTCATCATTAAACCAGTCAGTTTTTCACCATCGACAGCTGTTTTAACTAAAGATTTTTTTTATACTAAACCGACTACTGACTTTTTTATACCATAAACTTTTCATTTTGACCACTGATTTAGTTGAGTCCTCTTGCATTTAGCTGAAGATCAGACTAGAGCTGCAACAATCAGATGATTAATTAATTAGCTGTCCACTATTTAATTCATCATCAACTATTTTTAAAAAACGCTTCATCTGTTTAAGTAGTTTTATAGACAAAGTGAGGCAAATTCCTTTGAGTCTCTCCCCTGAGATTTTGTAAACAACTCATCTACTAGTCTGGAAAATTATCCATAGATTAATCAACAATAAAAAAGAGAGAAAAAATATATTATTATTATTATTATTAGCCCCTATTTAGACTTGTCAGGCCCTGATCACACATAAACTTGCTGCTACATGTGGGCCCTCTTCAAAAATTCATTGGAAAAGTGTGTTTTGCGTGAAACAGTGTGGTGGCCTTTGGACCGGAGCTTAGGCCGACTGGCCATCATAGGTTATTCATGGAAAAAGCTGTGCTACTCTGTGCCATGCGCAGAAAAGTTGAAAATATTTCAACTTCTTAAAACAGCTAGAAAAATGCAGCACACAAGAAGAGAAGTCATGCAGATCTGTGCGGCGCCCCAAAGGAAAACAATGGTTTTGTTGGTGACACTTTTCTAGTGACGTGTTTCAGTGTGACCAGCTGCTCATAATGTCAGCATCTATTAAGTACAGGACTGTATACTGGTGTAGAATTCTTGCATCTTGATCCGCTTTAATTAGCAGACTTATTGTTCTCTCCCTTCAACAAAAGTGCTCTGGAATACTGTTGCGACTCTGGACCTTCTATCCAAGGTGCATGTGGAGCTTTAAAAGAAAGAAGAACGTAAAGTTTTTGAAGGTGTTTTAGCAAATCTGAAGAAGACCTCTGCAGTGTGCGAAAATCAAGTTATGCAGCTGTCTTGTCCAGACATTTCCGCACACTGTCATTTTATCAGAGGTTGAACTATGTGACATCTTTGTTTTTGAACATTTCCACTTTCCTTTGCTTTTACTCAAGATAATGGACAGTGCATGATTTACTCATCAGCCCGTCACAATGGAGCTATCACATACTGGAACCGGCGTTCCCTCCTGTTATGATCATTTTCATGCTATCTCAGGCTCTCGCTTTGTTTCCTGTCTCAGAGGGAAGGGCTCGCTCGAGTCTTTAATGCTCTGTTTTTGTGCTCGCTTAAAAGTCTTGCTTCCAACCCGAACACAGTGCAGCATCTCGCTCGCTGTGCCGAGCCTCATCCCCCCTGGAAGAGAAATAATTTATAAAATGAAAACTACATTTGTTGTGTAAATGACCACATGCTGTAGGATATTTAATCCTGCCTGCAGTCGATCCCAGTCATGTGACTTGACCTAGTTTTGTCTGCCTCCCTCTGCCCGTTTCTCTCTTTCATTCTCTTTCTCACTCTGTCTTTCTCCCACAGTGTCTACTGTATTAAGCACTTCTCTGTTCTCCCTATTCCTATTCCTCTTTTCCTCTCTTCTTTCCCTCTCTATTCTTTTCCCTTTTGTTAGCCCCCATGCTGTTCCCTTTTTACGACTGATCCAAGGATTTGTCATAGTGCTCGTGATGTGTTAATATTTGCCACTATGTGGCCGACAACTTTGTCCTTGTTGGTGCACTGAATACGACCCAGTTTAAAAAATGAAGATATCAACTGCACTCACTCACAGAATGACTGTAGGTGTGACAGCAGAATTACTGTAGTCATGAGTCATCCCGTCATCCTTGACTTCCTTGAGATTCTTACCCACCAGACAGTTATGCCAGATCATTTCTGCATAACTGAAACATCAACTGATGAATACTAAGCAGGTCAGATTTTACTTTTGCAAGCACCATTTATTTCTGTTTTGATTAAGCAGCAAAGTGAGGCATCTCAGAGATTCCTCTCTTTGTGTTTTCTCTCTTCTTGGTGTTGTTCAGGCTCCTGACAGCAGCGTTGACATGTGAGCACATACATCTCTTTTCAGTGTGTTGGCGTAAACTATAAATGTTTTTTCCTGCGATTTGAATCCAACCTGGTCAGAGTTAATAATATGAATTTTATACGTAAGTCAACACTCAAGATGCACTGATTGATCAGCCAGGGACCACATTCAGCTGGTTTTCTGCATGACTGGCTTTTATTTTTGTTTTTATTCTGCTCACATGTCATCTGCAGGGCATACAGAGAGATTTCTTCACGTTACCTTTCACAATAAGAGTCCCGGATATACCAGTTTGCAAATACATCCAAGAATTGCATTTTGAGATCTGCTAGAGTGAGAGAAGGTCCTGTGACCTGGTGTAGTTTTGGAGAAAATGATTTAATTTAATTTTTTTTATTGTCAGTATTATTATGAATATAAAAAGTATACAGAAATGTTGGCGTATACTGTCAGTTATATTCGAAAGAAAGAAAAATCGAAATTGCAATCGGTGCAGCTCCACTCAACACCAACTTAAAAAGTGGCTCCAAAGAGAGTCAAAAATCCTCCAGTCCAACCAGACACAGGGTAAACATTTATGATGTGTGTTTACATTAAAGAGTACTTCCATACCTTTGTGTCTGTGCCACTTGCTACAGCCACCGTCACTGTGACATAACCTGCAGAACAATTAGAAGAGCCAGGCAAATTATCTCTAACTACATATTATTGTCACATAATGCTTATAAAGAGAAAAAAAAGAGGGAATGAAAATGTAATATGCTTTGCAAAACATTGGCATCTGTATATGAGCACAGGATATATGGTAAAGTAGACAGGTAGATAGCTAGATGGACGTCCGTAATAGCAGCTGCAGCCTGCTTGGCCCAGTCTGAAGCGCAACAATTTGGTCGCCTCTAGGAATGTGTGGCATGTATCCATTCCTGAAGAGCACAAGAGATCACTCAGGCTTTGGAATAATACTGTAACCCATAACAAGCCAAAGTCAGCCTCAGCTGTCCCACTCTCCCACTAAGCAGTGTACACCCGTCAGCAGTTTTACACGTTTTATATCTGCATCCATACATGCTACTCTCTGCATAACAAGTGGTTTACGGACAAATATATTTGTGGAAATACAAACGAATAATGTCGCCTGGGTGTTAAAGCCTTCGATGTCATGGCTTTGTGAGGAAGAACCCTTTGATTTTGTTCAGTGTCCAGTTGCTATTTCTTAAGAAATAACAGAAAAATCTTCTTTTCTAAAGTCCAGGATACAGAACAGTGGCATCAGATCCTAAGCACTCCATGAAATGCATACAGCAGCACTACATGCAAGGTTTTATAATCTTACAGCTTGTGACTGAACTGCTGCATTAAGTATTATTCCTTCTTGAATGGCATTCTAGTAGTGAAAAAATGATTATATAAGAATGATTATTCTTAGGAAGACTCATGAAATTTAATCAAAGTCTTTTATCATGAACCTTTTTGCAGGATCGGCCCATTTAAGAGTCATTATTTTACTGCTGACTTTAAAGGCTCAGCAAGGTCCGGCTCCTTGCCGTATTTCATAATGTTTTAACAGAACATGCGCAAAGAGCCAAAGACCAAGTAGAGATCCTTAGCTAGAGCTTTCCTGAACCTTCTTAAGCCTCTGCTAAAGACCTTTGGATCAATTAAGCATTTGCGTTTCTTGAACTAACTCAAGTTAATCTTATGGGTGTTTTTTCAAAACAATATAATTATGGATGGAAATTTACCAAACAGTCTTAGCTGGATTTCTCAACTGTCCAAATAAATACAATCCATGGTAAAAAAGAAAATCTTTAGAAAGGATTTATAAGTGGTTTATAATTCACTTATTTAATTTAGTGCTTAGTCAATGAGGTTTTTAACACTTCATAAATCTTTATTTAACTGTTGTAACACATTAGATGAAAGGGCAACAGTCACATGTTGCTTGCCAAATAGTGAGTGCATGTTTATCTCTACTGTCAAGCCCCACCACTAATTAGTTATTTGGCTTCATAGGTGTCATTTATTGTACACTGTAAGCTGTAGCTGGAACTTGAGCCCATATTGATTTATGACAAATATGTTGTCTTGTTTAGAATTGTTTATTATCTTTATCAAATGTTTACAACCTAATTCATAACCTAAGTATGAACCATATACAAGACCTTCATAGGCGTCGTTTTATTGTCAACTGGCACCAATATAAGCACTGTCATGCCTTGCTGAATTTCCTTCACAAATGGCTTGCTTGGAGCTTAGATGCCAGGTCGAGGTATATTTATTTTCAAGAGTCAAGTGAAAGTATGAAAACCAGCTCATTATCAAGGTACAGCAGTCCTAAGCCGTGTCATTAATCTGGGACTTGACATGCTGATACTTGAAGGTTTACTCTGTGAGAGAGCCCTGTTGTCTCCATTCATTATCCAGGCCAGTACTCTTCATTCCAAAACTTGCTCTGTAAGCACCGTTTTCCTTTCCAAGTGTTTCCCACTCCAGCCTGGCTCAATGTCACATGGTGATACTGAATCGGAGGTGTGCACTTTACAACCAATTTATTATAGATTTGAAATCCTGGACGCGATTATTTCAATATTTTTCCCGTCTGGAGTCAACTCCCTAATGGACCTTTACAGTCAGCAGGCTGGAATCAACATTACTGGTTTTAAAATCCCCCATTCACATTTAATGCCTCCAACCTAAAGAGGCATTTTAGCCAAAGAGTGCACTTAATCCCAGTTTTTAAAACTGTCCTGCAAGGGGTCTGTCTTGTGTAATTCTTATTCAGCTGTATTATGAATTTCAGTGTTTTTATGGCTGTTCTGGTTTTGAGTGCACACCCATGCAGAGCAGCTGCAGCTCCAGATGTTTTTGTTTCAGGTTTTGAATTATGTACCACTTCATATTAATAATATGTTTCACATAACAGGCTCAAACACACGGTTTCCCATGAATTGTCTCTGTGGCTTTCCTTTTAATCAGGTTTTTAAAAAGCAGCTGTTTTTTCCATTTTGGGGGTTGTACATAATTACCCAAAGATCATTAAGTTTATTTATATCTAAAAAAAATAATGAAATTTATGTGAGTATTTGTTGCGTGCGTCTCTCTGATTAGATCACTATAAATTTCAATAATCTTTGGGTTTGCGGTATTCGATTGGCATTTTTCCCAATTTTCAGAGAACTGAAAATGCTATCTATCGTACATTTTTCGGAGCATGTATAATTGTATATTTCTTTCAGAGGTCTATTCCAAGCTGCAGAGAGTCTAGGTTTTTCATTGTCGTTGAGTGGAATTTGGGCAATGGTACATGTGTTATGCTGGCTTGAGTGAGCAAGACCATACAGCAACAGTGGCAGAATAAGCAAATGCTAATCTAAGCCCTAACTTTAGCATGCATTGACCTTGATTGGTGAATCTGGGTCAGAGTTATAGAACAGATTGTTCAGAGGAGAACAGAGGACGTGGGTGGCAGCACAAGTCCTTCCTCCTGTTGTGTCCTCGGTTGTTTTTTAACATGTTTACATCCTCAGTACTTGAATTCAAGATGTACTAGGCTGACGCGATAGGAGTAGGTTAATTTGAGACTCCGTGCTCCTGTAGAGATGGGAGCGTGGGTGTGTTGGAGTCAATTTAGCAGGCTAACAGGAAACGTGCTCTGGGACCTTCCACCAGGACTCAGGCAGGCGGTGAGTGGGGCACAGGTCGCCTCGCTGTACCACACCTCACTTTCTGCCTCGGAGGACCTCTGGACTGCTGTTGATGCGTTAGATTTTCTCTCACAGAATATTCATGTCCATACTGTGAAGCCAAGCTTTTATTTTAACATCAGTTGCTGGAGGTGATTCTCTTTGATCACTCCAAAATGTCAGCTATGATCAAGGAAAATCGCGGCTGTGAACTCAGGCCAGAACTGTGTCCAATTGCATCTATTAATAAAAGCTAAGAATATCAGTTTTGACGCTAGATTGAAGCAGTGTAATCCAGGGTGAATCGTGCAAAATATTGTGAGAAATTCCACCCGTGATCCATTAGAGGAAGCACATAATAAAGTTTTATCTCCGCCTTTCTGGTGGTGATATTTCACAGCTGAGAAAAGAGCCAGTGTGCGATGTGCCAAGGGCTGTTGGGGTCGGCAGATAGTCCGTCATGTGAACAGCTTATACTGTAAAGATCAGGGTTAATCGATTTTCAGATGCCTCCTTGTGTCCTTTCTGGGCTGAAAGGAGCCTCTTTTAACCCCTGCAGCTTATTCTGTGTCCAATCACGCAAATTTGATTAGATTTGTTTGCCCAAGGAGCTGCTGTGGCTGCTGGGCTGCAGTGAGGCCCTTGTTCCCCTATTTGCCCCGGAGAAAGGTTCTGATGTGCTCAAGCGCTCTTTGAACCGGCCCCTTCTTTTCTTCCCCTTTAACCTCATTTACCACACTCTTTTAGTTTCTCCCCCGCCAGCCCCCTGTCTGTCTGTGGCTGCTCACCAATTGCCTGCCTTTGGCTTCATCACGTCACAGCAAGTGAGACAAATGGCTGTTATAAATTATCAGGAAGCTCCGCTTTGGTGTCATCTAAGCTTAACCCAAGCACTTTGTAATGTTTTATACAATGCTTTGAGAGAAGCTTATACTCTGTGGGAACCGTGAACCTGAGAAACTGGCAGAAATGGAGTCTCAGCCAAAACACACACTTTTTTTCATAACAGAAACAGCCGTTATGAATGCAGGTGTAATGTACGTCTGGAAGCAATCAGGTTTGGTTTTGGCATAAAAGTGTTTAAACCAAGATTCTATACCAACCAATCCAGCAATTTGAGGAGGAGGTGGTGGCTTTGGTTATTTACAAAAGAAATCGAACTGGAAGGAAACCTGTGGGCGGAGCGTTGTCAGCGGCAGATTTTGCCACAACCACAACCACACTTTCTACTCGTTGTCTCTCCAGACGTGTGTTCTCTTCACACACGGACAGAATTATGTCTGGCTTTGTGAGAGCAGCCATAACCCCGATGTCAACAAAGGCAGTGGAGCAGCAGCGATGTTTATAATGACTGTTGATATATCGGAGAAGCACACGTCAAATGTCATGTTGTATAAGGCTGTATCAAATAGGGACAAAGAAGTGTTGAGGTGATGGTGTGAGGTATTGCCACTTTACCCTTGATTAAAGTTAAAAAAAAAAAAAAAAAAGAGTGGAAAGAAAACACCAGATTGAATCACTAGAATGTACCATTGTATTTTAGTATATAATTCTTATTTAAATGAATGAAATCAAATTGTTTTTTCAAGTTTAAGATATTAGGTGAAGGATTGTTCTATCAGTGTTTCTCAGAAGTTCGAATAAATAATTTTGAGAAGTGCCCAGAGTTGAAGCCTGTGGTTTGTAGACAGACATGTGCTGTTCAATACCAGTCCCAAAGTTACAGTTTTACAAAGGTCATCTTTGTCAGTTCTACCTTTTCTACAGATGCCTTGCAGCTTCAAATGCCACACCAGGGCAACTGCCACTTTCATTATCCGGAGACTGTGTGAAAGTGCAGACTCAATTTCAGACGGCATGTGTTTTTCAGTTTTTTTGAAGGAGCAGTTACAGAAAGGTGCTCTTGTTCATTTCAAAAGCGCCTCAGTTTAGGTCTCGCAAAACACAGTGGCTTAATAAGTCATTCAATAAAGCTGTCCAGTTAAGTTTTTATTGCCGGTCCAGACCTCAACAGCGGTTGGTTTTGTGACTCACTGACTCGAGAAAACAAATGCGAGTTGCAGATTTTAGTCACTTTTGTTTTCCAGCTAAGTGAGGACTATTCATAACAAGCTCCTCGTTTTGCGAGAGGAAGTTTTGCCGCGAGTGCTTTTGTTTGTTGTGGCTGAACCTAAGAATTATCTCTTCCAGCCAAGGTCTTCATGAGTATCTGTTTCTGGAGATTTTGTCTAACCTTCCATTAGGACTAAAAGAAGCCCTCAGGTGGGCTGATTGTGCCCTAATTCAACCAAGGCAGAGCAAATTAAGGCTCTAAAGAGTGTGTAGCTTCAGTTTCTTTATGTAAAAGCCACTTGCTACCATGCCTTGATACCAGGGGCTTCCTGCTGGTTTGACACAATATACCAAATAAAAAAAACATATTGCAGAAGGCAGTAATTCCTTCATAGCTAATGCCCTTGCTCATCCTTGTTCAGGATCACCTCATGACCTTGGATTCTGTTCACCTTCTCCCATTGGCCTGTCCTGTGTCTGGTTAGGCTATTTAGGAACCCTCAAGGTTTCAATAATGGGGTCTAATTTAGGCTTGACTTGTTGTTTCTGAAACTGAAAGACGGCAGAAAAACATGTAGAAATGACAACAAAAGGATTTAAATGTGTGTATGACATGTCAAAGTTATTTTTTCTGTGAAGTATAATAGTACGATCAGCATCCAGGATTCCCTCCAGTTATCTTTATGAGGTTTGCTTTGTTGTTGTGATAGATCTGTTCAGGCTTTGTTCTGGTTGAGATAAATAATAGCTTAGAGGCATGTTTAAATGGTTTTCTTTTTCTTCAAAATGGATATCGTCTGGGGGTAGGGTAGACAGTTTGCTGATGGAGCAGATATGCACAGGAACAGGTTGGATGCTTTCCACGCTGATAATCGGGATCAGAGAGGGAAGCAGCGCTCAGGTGAGGAGTGTTTGATTATCAGCTGATGGGTCCTGAAGTGTGTTTTAGCTCCTCACAGAAAGCATATCGAACGGAAGGTTGTTTTTGCATACGGGCTTTGTCAGAGTGCTAATTGCGGGTGTTATAAGACGGTGCTGCATGGGATTAGCTCTCTTTAGGGAAAAGCAAACATCAGAGAATCATTAAGTGTCATACTTGATGCCTTTCATTTATAGGCAGACAGCATGTAACACAAACATCATTGTCAAAAGCATTGACAAACCAACATTCCAAAATGTCAGAAGATTTTTGGGAAAAAATTGTTTTAACTTTTGATTGATTCATCTATTAATCAATGAAACATTTCAGCTCTATTAGTATTTCAAATGTTAGAAAGATGGCGATCGAACTTAAGGTGAGGTTTTTATAGTGTGCATGGTGTGACTGATAATCAAAATATTCAGCCCACTAATGCAAAACAGAAAAGCAGTATAAGTAACTGGAAACAGTTGGACTTAATGGTTCATAAATTATTACAATCATAGTTTCAGCACCTACTGTCGCATAAAGCAAGGACATTGTATGAGTCTCTGCGTATAGAAACATATTGAATTTACTGTACAGTAATTTCATGATTCACTCTTCATTCATAGTGAATTATTTTCTCCTATTAAGTAGCATGTTAATGAAAAAGAAAATCCAATGGAATAGACATCTCATGGACATGTGGGTAAACACTTGAAAAGCATACTTAAGTGTCTCCAAGGCCAGTTTGGAGGATAGGCGAGAGGAGGGCAGGCGATGTAGAAGGTTGGTTTTCTTTTCCTCACGTGGACTTTCAACGGCATGCTGTAGAAGACTGCTGAAGGTGAATGGCATTCACGAGGGTAACGCCAGCGATTGATGGCTCCTCTGCTGTACCATCCTTTTGCGCGCTCTACCAGGACCTTATCCCCTTGAGTCCCACGTGGGAAAGGCTTTTCTTTTTATTGCACCTGGGAGATGCATTAAGGGCCCAATGAACTTTGACCTTGGGCTTGATCACCCTGGCAACACGGGACAGGAACAATGGCTACGCTTTAAGACAGCTCGGCTGCAATCCCTTAAACTCTCGTAAATGCTTGAATGTATATCTTTCAAAAGACTGGAGTTTGTGGTGTCTTGTAAAGTGTGGAAGCACTTTCACTGATGTATCTGTGATAAACGAGAATTGTCCCTTCATGAAAATACTTCAGCTGTGCCCTTATCAGGGGGTTTTGTTACAATGGCAAATTTACACACCTTTGTTTCATTAGAACCTTGTCATTAAGCCTTTCTTTTATTAGCCTTATAGCAGTAAAAAAAAATCCCTCTTTCATTAGCGGACGATCTCAAAGGCTCGCCTTCATTAGCACAAGGTTGTAAATGCTGGATGCGATTTCATTAGCAGCCTATCTTTAATGAGGAAACCCCCAGCGTGTTTACACTGCTCTGATGCCCCATGATGGCCGTAAGGATAATGCTGATTGGCTGCCGTTGGGGGAAACATTTTTGAGCTCGTCCTGCGAAGATTGGATCATGCAGTTATTAAAGCCAATGAGATCCCTGCTGCTTAGAAGTGAGAAGCAAGATCAAACATTTCTGTAATCAAGGTCCTGCTAAAGTGTATGGCCTGAGACGTATTGATGCACCGTGATAGAGATGATTTAATGACAAGACACGTACCAGCCTTACCACTCATGACAGCAGATCTTGAACCTGCACATACACGTCCGAGTGTCTTCTGCACTTTCATCATTTACTTCAAGGCTTGAAAAGTAAAGCCCTTCACTGCAAATGATTTATGATGCCAACAGGAAGAAGACAAGTCCATGCCTCTCGAATCCATAGTTTTTCAAGCACGTTCACAGTCTAACTGAATGTTTGATGAGTCATTTTTGGCCATTTGATTTCTCTGAAAATAACCAGTTTCCTTTCATTCATAGATCTGTGCGTTTTAACTTTACATTTCAAAATGGCAAAGGATTGCATTCCTTTTCCTGAGATGCAGAGATCGTGTTCAGGGTCAAACTAATTTGTTCCTTTTTTCAGTTTCGTCTTTCAGCTTTAGGTGAAATTCCAAGTGCTTGAACACCATACTTCAGCATTACTCTGTCCCATGGGAACATTACTCTGGTGGATGGCTTGCAGCGTTGGGTTTTTTCTGTGGGGGAGCTGCTGTCTGCTTAGTTTACCCCTGATTTTGGAAAAGTCCAACTTGACTAGGGAGCCTAGGCTCATATATTAATGCCTTAATGTTCAGTGACGTTGCTCAGAGCTCAATACCATGTGTCATTGTTTGCCCTCCAACCCCTTTTTCACTACCAGGAATGTACTGGATTGTGGTAGATGGAGCAGGACTTTATTTGAATCAAACTTTTACAAGATTCTTTTTTCTCCTTGCCCAAAATACATCTCATAGCTCAGAGGATAACAAATCACCCTGTAGTATAATTGTAAAAGCTGATTTTGATGCCATTGTGTTGGCTCATTTTTATCTAAAAAGCTAGGAAAAGTTCTACGCATGGCACATTATCAAACAACTTCACCATCACCATCTCCATCACGGCCATTGCGTTTTTGTATTGTAATGACGAGGGACACATAATTTCTTATTTTGGCAGTCACATTCTCAATTGATACATTGCAGTCAAGCTAAGAGGAAAAACATGTTGGATTGTATTTTGGCGTGAACAAGTCCCCAATCTAATAAAATTGTATTCTAAACCTAATCAAACACACATAGTCTTGACTAATAACTTAAATTGCCGTTAAATTGTACTCATCCCCTTCCAACATGTCTTTACTCTTCTTTCAGCTGACATTTTCCAACATCTGATAACAACAACAGCATCATTGTGCTCAGCGCACAATGAGATACTAACATGTTTATTTCTTGTTCAGTAAGACAGTCAAAATGCCCTCCTCGTCTATTTGATGTAATTCATGGTCCTCAGAATGATCTTAGTCTGTCTGTGTCTGCTCCTGCTGGTCTGGACTTGTTTCACCCCATCAGTCCCTGCTTCATCCCGAATACTAATCAAAGCTTTGAAGAATGCGTCAGACATGAACTCTTCCTCCCCCCTCTCACGTCCATAACAGCACATGCACAGGGCACACACAATCACGCGTCCACACCCTTATAAGCAGAGAGTATCAGCATCCCAGACGGGCTTATCATGGGGAACTAATTCAATATCCCTTTGCCTGTTTTAAATGTCATTCTGTGAGCTCATCCGGAGTGACATGTTCTTCATGGTGGCAATAAAGGGGCTTTATTGGGCTCAGAGCACAGTGACAGTGGGGGGTGCTCCTCCGGCTGCTGCTCTTGATGTTTGCTGGAAATCTTAAAGGTCCTCATGAGGGATGAATAAAGTTTGGATTTGCCGTGATCTGCCGATGCCAGTGAGATCCGCATGAGCTACCCAGTCGATAAGGACGGAGCGAATCCTGAAAGAGGAAGAGTAAAGTTCACGCAGAAGTGTTCATGTTGGCTCGAGACAACAGCGTCAATCGCGAAGTAAAATGCCACTCATATGGCACCTTAGGTCTGTAGTTATTAAGAGATATTCAGCAATTTAATAGGTTTATTTGTGAATGTTGTTGTTTGATTTATGGTCTGTTAGGTTCCAACTCATTTTTTGCGTTCTACAATTTTCAACATTTGAGTGCTTCTATCCAAAAATAATTTCCACAAAAAAAATTCTATTTTTGGAATTTTACTGTAGCTCTTCCTGTTTGCTGGTTAATGTCAGTGACGAGTGGATTTCGGTCCAGAGGGGTTTCAGCCTATTCATTTGCTTCATTGTGCCGAATAATGACTTCCCTATTGAAAATGACCTCATTGACCCCAGAGAGAGACAGTAAGACGTCTTCATCCTGGCCCTCGAGGCACCTCGGCCTGATCTGGCATTTAGCCCACACCGAGTTATTAGCCTTGTTCCCGTGCCAGACCTCTTTTCTCCCAGCCTTACCCAGTGTTCTGCAGGGTCGGTCCACTTTCTGGAGCTTTCATCCTGGGTGCAGCCACAGAGCTGACCTGAGCAGGGAGCTGGTGTGGTGAAGAAGTTAGGCTGATCTAAACTGTAAATGTTAGAAGTGGGCTGGGTCTGACGGTGGCAAATTGCTGATGGGGATATGTTTTTTTTAAACTCATTTGCTCCTCACCCCCTGACCATTGAACAAAGAGCCCCTAAAGGCAAATTCTCAATTTTGGCTTTTGCCTTTTTGGCTGTAGTTGGCCTTTGTTAAACCAGTGTTGCACGCTCGCCACAAAAATCCTCTTTCTTTTCAGTTTGTTCTTTATCTTTTCCTTCTTTCTTTTATTTTTCTTCCTCTCTTTTTTGTACAGGGTTCCTGAAGCCCCAGTGCTCGTTGGCTCCTCCCATGCAGCGAGGTCGCTCAGGCGAGGCGTGTTCCTGTTTCAGCGGCATGTGTCCCCTCCATCAGCGTCGCCTATCCACAGGTAACACTGACTTTGGAAACAAACCTGTTGCTACCTGCTTACTTGTCAGTTTTGTCGGCCTGTCTAATAGTCCAGAATAACATCTTATCTTATCTGATTGAATTTAATGATTTTCACGACATCCAAGGCATATCAAATAATACTTTTTGGGCTCCGGATTTAGTTTTATAGATTTACTTTCATTATGTTCGGTTGAGATAATGGTCATGTCCTACCATTAAATTTGAAAGAAAAAGTCTTTCTGAACACAAAGAAGGGCCTTTGTGCGAACTCAAGTGTAGTAAGTATTGCTTGTTTCTGCCACACAAACACACATGCTCACACCACTGCCTCTGGCAAGGGGTGTGGCTGGGGGCCTCTTTGGAGGCCGCTACAATCTGGTTTTCATGCTCAATGGTGTCTTTGCATGTGGAGCCCCAGTGATGGACAAGTTAACAGAGGTGCTCTGAGATCAGCCTGAGCCTCCCCCCCCCTTCCTCACACACACACACTCACATAGACAAGCTGGGCCTGACATCAGTGGATATTCTGATCTGTCTGCCTGGTGTGTGGCCAGTCAATACAGGGACAGAGATGCCTAGAACATGTGGTTTATGTTGGTACATTTATCACTCCATCCCCAAGTCTCGCTCCCTCTCTTCTGCAGTGTCAGTGCTGCCTGTGACCAGTTGAACTGCCTGTCATGTGAGGAGAGCGTGACTCGTTTGGCAAGACAAAGGCACATAAACATATAACCAGCTCCACGAGAGCAGCTGTTTTATTTTAAAGTTAGATACGTACATCTTAATCTCTATTTATGAAGTAGAACCTCACAGCACATGGAAGATGAAGTATGTGCAGGCTTGTTCTGATGTTCAGCGTTCATTCTGAACAGTCTTTGTATGTATGTATATAGAACATATTCTCAATCCCCCTTTTTTCTTCTTCTTTTCCCCCTTGTTGTCACAGAATACAGTCATTGCCTAATAGAAACCAAGTGCATTTCCTCTTTTGTAATGTTTTGAGTTAGCTCAGGGTTCAGTCCATTTGTTTAATTTTGCGCAGCACTACATATTAATCTATTTTCTGGTTTGCTTGATTCAGTTCATCTCTACCCTACTTGAAGTGCTCGTAGCTGCATTAGTGGAATTTTTTGGGTGGAGTGGTGCATTGAATTTGAAAAGGTATAAATAAAAATTATTAAATGTTCTGTGAAGTTGGCCTTCCTGTTGTCATTTGGTGGTCTGTTTTTCAATCGAGGACAAACAAGGGACGTAATGTTCAGGAAATGGACGAGTACCTTTTTTTTAGCAAAGTTGTGCATTTTTTCTTTAATGCTGCTTAAAAAAAACAAAGCTCTGTATCATAAGTTTCAGATAACAGCGGAAATACTAAAATCTGTTCAATCTACAGTATAATGCAATCTGAATGTGATAAGCAAAGGGAGAATTCATGCATGTTTGTTGGATCTGCCAAAGGGCGTTTGAAAATAAGATGTAATTCAATTTTGCCAATATGATTACACTGATCAAATCTATAACTGCACAGATTTCCTTGTCTTTCTTTTTTGTTTTTGATTGTTGGGAAAGTTTTGCCCGCAAGAACCAGAAACACGGCCGTCCTTAACGACCCCAAATGATGTCATTCTTTGAACAAAGAATGGAAACGTGAATGGGCAGTATACTGGTGAAATCATATTTGATTCCCAAACAGTTTTGTTTCACATTGCTAGGTTGTTACTACACCAGAAAGTGAAAGTTCAAGACAGGACACTGACAGGGACATAATTCCCATCCGCTCCAGTGTCCTGATATCTCTGGAGAAACCAGCAGCTTGTACTCTTGCCTGATGTCTATAAAGAAAAAGTTTTGTCTTCCTGTATTTTTTCACTCTCTTAAGAACAAATAGAAAATGTAAATCTACATTTCATATTTTTATCTTTGGCAGATCAACATTTTTTTTTTTTTCTCAGTGGAGGCGAGATGAGAACCAGCTACCCCCTCTTTCACAGGCAAATACTTTTTCATGGACAAGTTTCAGCATGATCTGTGAGGTGCACCGTTTTCCACTAACCTCACCCCCATCTTTGTGTATTTTACAGAGCTATCTTGATTGATTGCAACATTTTTTACTGTCACAGCCTGCAGTAAGGGTGGACGTGTTTCCTGAACAATTAGGAGCATCTGGATCAGAAGAATAGTCTTACTGAAGTGTGTCAAAGGTTTTCCTTTTTTGTGTTGTGGCTATTTTAAGCCCAGCACTCTAGGATACAAGTTGTATTAGGTTATTTTGTCTAGCACCGATTCAGGGGCAAGTGGAGTAGAGAGGTGGAGTGAAAGTGTTGAAAAGTGGATTCTACTATCTTTTGTTGTTGTCGTTTCCCTACAGAAGATGTTAAACCAATTTAGTGGTGTGTTAAATGCTCCCTGAGCAGCCAAGAGCAGAGTTTGCTTCGAGAGAAATTAAGTTACTGCTAAAGAGGTTGGGCAGCCGCTCTGGAGTCTAAAGTTTATAGAGCCTGTAATAATCATGGGTCTAATTATGGAACGTGTTACTATAAATCCACCAGTGTCCCCATATCGTCTGATTGTCCTCCAATCTCAAAGTTCTAGCCGCCCGACTACGGCCACAATGACAAGCTGCTGTGGGAGGTGCAAGGCATGTAGTGGCGACCAAGCAGGAGGTTTCTGGGAAGGTTTGCGAGCCTCGCCCGGGGAGCCGTATTCAGCAGCGATCCGTTGAACTCCAGGCCGCACACTGATGTGGCCAGGCTCCGGTTTCAGCGGTTTTACATTGTTTGGGCTTTTCAAAAACAAACTCTTACTGGAAAGGGACTGTGAGAACTGTAGCATTCGGGACTTTGCTTTTCCGCAGGAACATTTTAAAAAAAGAGAAAAAAAGGCAATCATTTAGTTTATGAGAAAAAGAAGTCATGATGGGAAAAACGTTTTTTTTTTTTCTTTTTTGGAATTGTGGTGTATGAGGTGAGAGAGAGGGAAAGCATAAAAGAGAGACAGCATTGAAAACAGGGCTTTTTGAAAACGGCCCTCACAATGCAGGCCTTGTGCTGTGATTTGGTCTGTCCTCACCGAGCTGAGCAGAGGAATGGAAAAGATTATCCGCAGGAATGTCTGGGGTGCCCTCAAACGGAGCGGGCCGCGTGACTGGCCAATGGGAGCGAGGCCTGCAGAGCGGCGGGCTAATTTTTTCCTGATGAACTCAGCCGCCTGCTCCACAATGCAGTCTGATTGCCAGGGCTGAACCCACATATGGTCTGTGTTTGGAGGGTCCAAATGACAGGACCAATTCTGCCTGCAGAGAAAAAGGGGGTGGGGGTGTTGGACGTAGATGATTATTACTGGCTCCCTCTCTTTTTATTTCATTAGCGTTGGATGTGGTTGAGCGGCGTGTCGGAAACGCACCCACATGCGATGGCCCCGCCCTTCGTTTCTCACTACCTGCTGAGTTTAACCAACCAGGTGCACTATTAGCTATTTGATTTATCACTCTTCATTGATTGTGTTTTGTTCAAGTACATTATACCCGAAGCCAAGCCACATTAGTGTTCGCGGCAGTCCCACTTCATTACAGTGCCGAAGAATTATCTCACTGCCTCACAAATCCCGCCAATTAATTTGGAACCCATTTACTATTCAGAGTACTTGGATGGAGGCTCCATTGCTCCTCCACCTAGAACCGAGCCAGAGTAAACTACAGGGAAATGCAAGTGACGCAGCTCCATGCAGGGAATGTGTGTGTGCAAGCTCATTGTTTTTCTGTGTGCAGCTTTTAGCATCAACGCGGCAGTAAAAAGCCATGTGGTGGGCCTCTGGACAGAGGCAGCATGTGTTTGTAGACCTTGTGGTCACGCACCAGGGTTTGGGGGAAGAAGCTGGGGTGGGGAGACGAAGGAGGCTAAAGAGAGAGAGGTAGGGGGGCGTGGAGTTGAAGTGGCTCCCGGCTCCTCATATTTCCCATCGTGGGGTCCTGCAGAGGTGAGGAGGGTCACAGAGCGGGAGCTCGTTAGCCTCAGTGTGCTCCATGCTCCCTGAGCTCTAATTGGCTGGCCGGAGTCAGTGCTCTCCCTGGCTGCTTCCTGTTGGGTCAGCAGCCAAAGGGGCCAAAGGATGCCAAGCTGCTGATTATGGGCCCTGGCCCCCATTTTTTCTGGACACACTACAGATTATTTTTAATACACAAACTTCACAACCATCCAGACTAATCTTAAGCAGCAGCAAGCTAGTTTCCACATGTTTGTAATGTTAGGGTGTTACTTGAGGCCAGAGGACTGGGGTTTGTCATAACTGGGATAAGAACTGTCAAACTGATCAGTTAATTGGCTGCTTTAATTTATGTTGAACTTATCAGATACTGTGTGATATATTGGCTGTGGTTCCAAAGATATACAGATTCCTCCTGCTGCAGGATTTTGAAGCTCCTGGCATTTGAAGGCTTTATGCATTTGTTGTAAAAAATTAATCGGGATGTGAAGCGAAATGACTTACTGCCGGATTAAGTCTGAAATTATCTTGACTGACGGCAGCAAACATGAGAACAATGATAGCATCATAAAATATGACCTCATTAGCATCTGTCCCCGTTCTGATGAATCACATAATTGGGAGGCTCATTTCTGAGAAATCAACCATAAACTTGATGTTAGATGATAGATGTTTTCTAAAATTAAAAAAAAGATGGAGGAAAATGTTGCTTTTGTCCAATTTAAACAATTGATACAAACTTTTAAAAGTGTAAATATGCCAAAGTGTAAATTAAATATACAATTATAGGTCTCAACCTTTTTTTTAAGGTAGATCTTGGAAAAAAAAAAAAACCTGCATTAGTTGAGTTCTTTTGCCACTTCTGGGCAGCACAGCACATTTTCAACACATCACCTGACACATTGCCTTATTGTCAAGAAGATATGATGAGTATTTTGGCAAACTGCCCCATGTTTACACATCCAGCATCCAGCCGGAGCAACATTAGCATTTATTTGCAGTTGTTATTTCTGGCCACTAGATGAACCTAAGTCCCATATTCACTCAAATTTTACCTCTGTATTTGGTCTCCAATAACTCCTGGGAAACATCTGGCTCTTTAGCTGCTGGATGCTATAAGATAAAAAGCTAGATGATGCTGTAAGCTATTTTCTAACTTGGAGTATCTTTCATATGGTGCTGGGATGATGTTTATTGTCTATTGGGCTTAGCAGGAGCTTTTTACTGAAAACAGCCTCCCGCTGACCTGAAAGATGCTAAAATGACCTGTGGAGCTAAAGGGAGCAGTTTCTCGGGCGAAAATTCTCTGTGGCTCATCAGCATGAGCAACACCTTTCGCGTTAAACCTCGTCCGCTGATCCATTTTTGTTATGAGAGTAACTTTAAGATCTTTGACAGAATCATACGGTTGACAGTTTCCTTGTTAAATAGCAGTAATTGTACAGTCTCTATACATTGATGCCTATTTGTACTGTTCTCCGAGAACCACTGTGCCAGTCTTTTTATCTCATGTGGAATCACTCATTACTCATTATATCTGTCCATCGTGTCTGCCAGTGGGATTCCCCCCCCAAAGTGACATGGCCCCTGGTGGCCCGCAGCCATGGCAGCATCAGCCAGGGTGCATCTGCAGAGTTGGAGGTCTCCGTCCTGGCACAGAGTGACGGCAGCCATCCACGGCGGGTCACTCGAAATCAGAGCCACTAAGCCTTTGATAACTCTCTGAGCCTATAATCCCCACTAGCACCATCAGAGTGAAATGCTATCTCATTGTTACAGCTCAAACTCAGTGCAGAGCAAGGCGAGCAGGCAGCCAGGGACACGGGGGACATACAGGAAGTGGTCGTATCCCTGCTATCATGCAGTCATTGTCATCTCAGCGGTGTAATTGGGGGTGGTAGAGTTGAGGTTTGGGACTTGAATTTTTAACCAAGCTCAAATTCTCAAAGGCTATCATTATGAGTTTAAATTTGAATCGTGGTGTTGCAAAGGAAACAACATTTAAATTTGAATTATCAGGAGTACAGCATAATTTAATGCCTAATGAATTTTTGAGCTGAATACAAATTTGCCCATTGTTCCTTCTCCTTTTTAAAATCAGAGAGAGCCCTTTGTATTATTTCAAGCCAAAGAGAGTCGTTTTTGTTTTAAATTCATGTTCACTTGCATCCTCAGTTATATTTAGCTTGTCGATAATGTATTCTCTCAGAGGCAGTTTACGCAGATGAGGTGAAATTTCCCTCTGCCACAGATTCCTTCTCTCCTCGGAGTTGATCCCGACCTGATGAGTGAGGTTTACAGTACAGTGTGTGAGGCTTTCCAACCGGAGAAGGAGAAAAAAATGGCAAAAAGAAACCCTGCATGTTTTATTAACATCAATTAAACATGAATAAGCAAGTTCTCATTCTTCAGGCCCCATGTTGCCTAACACAGAACAGTATGTTAATCACAGTGTAGCAGGCTGGGCACGCCGCTAAAATATATGGGCAAATTAAGGAATGGCATGAATACAAATGAATGTGTATGTCTTAACCCAGATTTCTCAGCCCTGATTCTATCTCTGTTATTGCCAGCTGATAGACACATCAGGGACTGCGGTGGGCGTTCCGGCTTTCCTGACTGCTTAAGCCTGATCCTGAGTGCCATGTTTATATCAGTGAGGCTGACTAAGTGTTGAGGGGCACTGGCCTCCTCTAACCTCACGTAAACATTGGAGGATTGGGATGTGAAAAAAAAATTGTACATGTGTCATCTTTGCAAAAGAACAGTTCGAGTGGCTCATGACACACTGTGCCCCGCTGTGCAAACAAACAGTGGGAAATGTGTTCTTTGTGTGCAGAAAAGTACACCGCAGGCAGGGATAAAGCTTGAAAATGAAGAAAACAAATGATTTACTCTCAATGAAAATAACTGCCATGTGGGTTGTGATAGATGAACACGATGAAGAACAACAGTGCAAATAAGATGTGATTTTAAGAAATGCAATCGGTTATGGTGCCTCTTTTGTTTTTCCCCTTTTCGCTAAAATGATGGAGGATCCAAAAGGTTTGAACATCTGGATCAGCTAACGGCAGCAGAGCCAGATATTTGGACAAGGCCAGACCAAAGGAAGAGGCCAATTTCTGTGATTTATTTATCGGGTCTTATTTTCTCCCGGAACCACGCATTTTCTGGTTGTTATGCTTTGCTTGCAACATCCGACGCTGCTTTGCTAACTATGAAAAAACAACAGCACAGGAATGCAGGAACATTTTTCTTGGCCTTAGTAACTTGTCATGTCACTTCTGCAGTTCGGACATTGGGTCACGATGTTTGATTGCGTGCCATTAGAGGTTCTTACTCTCCTTTTATTATGTAACCTCCCTCTAAACTGTAATGAGACTCCCCAAAATGCTACAGCAGAGCTCCTGCATCTCAGTCCACTTCGTGTTTGTTCAGTGGCCTGTGTGTTAAGTGGGAGGTGAGGGAGCTCAGGTGTCCTTTTAGAGTGGACTGGGAGCTTGATGCTGTCAGCGTCGGTTCTGGCTGTTCCTCTTCTCACTATGGTCAGTTGCCTCTGTCCCCGTCAATGGGAATTTGAAGGGCAACGGCAGCCACACGTCATCAGACTGTGTGCGTCCCCCTGCCCCCTGAGGAGGAGAAATGGGGGAGAGAGAGAGAGAGAGAGTCAGACATTCAGTGATGTTGGGGGGATGGAGAGAGAGGGGCAAGGAGGGAGTGAAAGGAGGGAGGCTGTCGGTATTTTGATGTTAAAGTGATTTGACACGCTTGGCATTATAGCCAGCCGGGCGATGGGGGGAGGGAGAAGTAGCCCAACCGAGCGCTTGATCCGAATGTCACCGAAGCCGATCTCATGAAGTGGAAGGTCAGAAACATAGCACCTGCCACCCCAGCTCACGCAGACGCCGCCCTTGCACCTCTGCAAAGGGCGAACCAGGATTCGAGGAGGTCGTAGGGTTGAGGACAAAGGGCCGGAGAGGTCTGCGGAAGATGTGCGCACGAGTATGGGTTTGAGTGGGAGGCAGGGTGGCAGAGCCCTGACCTCCCTCCCAATGTCACATGTCTCTGCTGCACAGCAACAGGCCCACCCGAGTGTGCTAATGCAGGGCCAGTACATGCTGGGATGTGAGAGGTGGAAGTGGGGGAGAAGTGTTTGCAAGTCCCACGTGCTTTCTCCTCAGAGAACTGCTTCTTGAGGGTGCACGGAGAAAGAGAGGGGCGAACGATGGTAATGTGGTGGCTAATGGAAATATCTTGTTGAGACGCGGTGTTGGTCTGAGAAGCTGGCAGCCCTGGAGGAACAGACTGTGGCCGCTGTGGCGACACTAAAGCTTTAGCCCCTGTTTTACCAAGCCTTACCTACGATTGAGATGCAGGAAGTCTCAAAGGCTAAGTGAAGACTATAGTGCCTGTTTTGGGTAGCCAAAAAAACAGTTTAATACTATGTGGGTCTTGTTGTTTTCATTCTTAATGGTTATAGTATTTTACTCACCAGAGTAATTGCTGAGATCTGATAGTGATGTGACACACAATCATTCAGGTTGTAAATAAGACAGTAGTTTAGCCTGATTACCCAAGCCACTTGAATTGTTAATACAAAATTAATTATTGTTATTCCACAAGAAAACTGTGTTTAAGCACAACTACACCGAGTACTGTGACCTGTAAACTCCACTTTGTCTCCCCAATAAGCTTGGCTAATCTAGGAGTTTATTGACGTATGATCATCTGATAACCTGAGACTCCACATGGCTTTTTACACTGACCAATCTGTAAAGGCATTTTTAAAAAAGAAAACCTTTTGGCAGGTGATTGGTGATCCATTTATCTATCATGGGCTACCTTCAGCCAATCAATCAATCAATTATTGATTAAAACTCTTGATGAGCAGCCATTACTGTTTTCAAACAGTAGTTTCTCTGTTCATCACACCTAAATCACACCTGTAGCTGCCAGTAGTTCGTCATAGGACTTCAGTCAGTTCAAAGGTAAAATCATCTGACTGCTCAACAAGTGACCTGGTGAATACAATGTACAATGAAGAGGTTGTGAAGACTGGACAGTTCTTTGATCCATCTTACTTTTGCCTGCCGGGGCACCTGGGGCGTTGGCGGGATAACTGTTGCAGAAAGTTGACCTTTAGCGTCTGCCCGTGCAGGCGGCTCAGTCGATGGGACTGTGTGATAGAGTAGAGTCTGTGTGAAAGAGCGCTCCAAACGCCACAGGGGCATCATGTCCACAAGTCCATTACAGCCACTGACATTGAGCTAATTGACTAACATGGTTGTGCAGCTGTGGTGCCATGACTTTGAAAATGAGGATGGGGAAAGCAATAGTAATATCCAGAGAGGGTGGTGAAGGCAGTAAGAGATTGCAGGGGAGGGGATGGGGGGGCAAAGTCAACGTCGAAACTCATGACTCAGCATTGACATATCTCTGGTTGTTATTTATCAGACCATTTTGGCTGTGTGGTTCAGTTAGCCAGACCTTTATGAATCATACTGATAAGATTTGCTGGTTCACAAACCTTTGAGGTGACTACAGGGACAGCATGATGTGAAATCAAAAAAAGAAAAAAAAACAACTTAAAAGCCAGCTGATGAGCATTCAAATCTCATCTCAGTCATTTCGATCATTGATGAGATGGTTAAGTCATGTAAGGATCTGCGGCTCACCTCACTGTCTCATTGTAAGTTCTGCATGTTTTGCCAGTGGTCAAAACAAGACAAAAACAAGCTATTTGAAGACATAACCTTCATGACAGCCTCTAGCTAGTATTTCCCCCCGTGTTTTCTGACATTTTATGTATGTCATGGATGTGGATGCCGCTCACACTCACCTGCCTTACCTAACTCTCTTCTCCCCCCACGAGGCAGCAGGGGGCTCGCCCTGGAAGGAGTTAATCATTTACGTGACAGTTTTGCACTGAATATTATGAAACCATCTAGAGGCTCTGGCACATTAAGTCCCCAACTGTTAATGCTCTTCAAGATCTCCTCTCAGGCAGAGACAACGGCATCAGGACAAGCACTTGATGCCAGAGAGAAAAGCAGCCACGAGCCTGATGCCTTTTGTGGTGGCTTTTTGCAGCCTCAATCTGTGTATGCTTATGTCTAAGCATGGGTGTGTAGGTGGTTGTGCCTGGGTGCTGAAATATGAAATGTATGCATACATCTGTGTACGTATATATGTATGTGTGTGTGTGTATATATTTTGCATGTACCACACAGGTGAATGATTATGATGCATTGTAGACCTCCCCTGGAAATGACATGTGTTATCTTCTTCGCTGTGATTGTTTTCCATCCTCATACGTACAGAGATGGTCAGGGTGTGATTTTATAGAACATCCATGTCAAAGACGAAACGGGCAGCAGCAGCTGCCTGTAACCCTAGCTGATTATGAGCATGTATTTGTGTTTATTTAACACCCTCCGCGCCATCTGCTCCATGTATTGTGATACGCACAGGCAAGGCACGTGTGTACGAGCCTGATGATTACACAACAGCCGGGCCAGGCTTTTTTATGGTGGCAGCATCTCACCCGACACCAACACGCCGCCAATTCTATTATTCAGACTTTGCTCGTTGGCAGGGTGCACAGATTGAGACGCGGCAAACAGACAGACAGTATCAAGTGCCTAATACACATGTATCAACAGAGGGGGACTCAGAAATCCACCGCACGCACAGTCATATTTTCTGTCGCTGTGCGTACAGGTGCAACGATTAAGAGAGACGTGATTAACATGCGAACTGACTCAAACGCAGAGGATGATGTCTGTTGGCATCATTATGCTTAATACAACCCGAGATCTCTGTGTTTGTTTGTCTGCACTCCATCTGCCAGCCAAAGGTCACAGGGGTTAAAAGAGCATTTAGTGCTCACGGAAAAACAAACAAGTCTATTATCACTGATTGTGCCCCGGTGGTATGTGGTAATTAAGCATTTGTTGATTTTTGCTTCTCGCTCTACCTGTCTGCATAATCATTATTTGTGAACTTTACACATTAAGCATGTGGGAGTATACAAATGAATGCCCGAGCACAGCAGTGCTGCAGGTTACATAATGATCGTAACCTATTCTCTGAGCAGCATGCTAAAAACGGTATTTATAACACAGCTTAACAGCTCTGTGTTATCTGTCTGCATGAATTATCACTGAAGTTAGTGATACTTTATGAAGAGGCGAGCTGAGAAGTTGACTTTGGCCTGCTTTAATGGCTCTGAGGATGTCTGATCAATCTTTTATCTCTCAGAATGTACGTATTGTCTAACCGCTATGTCAGCAAGCAGTGTTTGTATGTCAGCAGAATTCAAAGAACTCTGCATAGATAACTTTGTTTATGATAGTTCGATACAAGATATCTTATATATATTATATGTCTGTAACACATATTTTAAAATTGCCTAGTAGTTTTCAACAGTCAGCCATACCGTGTCTTCTTTGTTTGTGCATATGAAGTTTTAGTAATAAGCTAAATCTAAGGGAACGTGATCACATGATTATGCAAGTGCACAGAGATGTACAGATGTATTCAGTGCTTATATTTACTTTAAGGGCTTCTCCAGTTATGTAAAGATCCGTAAGAGACAGATTTAAAAAGGAAAAATCCAAATCAAAGGATCAGAAACCGTAATGTTCTGTCGTTTACTCTCATTTGTAGTCAAACTCAGGAAAACAATTGAAACTACGATTCTGAATGATGCAAAAGGCTTACTCAGTCTCCAAAATGACATGTGCACAATATGCATCGTCTCTAAATCTGTATTTTTTCCCCCAACATCCTACATTTTTGAACTTTATATTACATTTGATTTGATTGGAAAGGGGTATTTGAATAATGGTTTGTCGATAGATTGAGATTTATTGAATGTCTAATAGGCATATTAACATAAAGTTTCATACTTCTAAAGGCACACTTTGGACTTTAAAGGATTAGTTCACCAATAAATTAAAAATCAGTCATTATCTGACAGGAAAGTTTTGTGAACTATAAAACTTCACCCAACTTACCATTGGCATGGGGGTGAGTAGATAATGACTGCTTGTTTTGGGTGCATTTATCCTTTAAAACTTTGTGAGCACAAAACGATGACTAAGTGATGTAGAACATGATGACTAGACAGGATGACGGGCTGGGCACCAGGCCCTAGTGGTCATCTCCCACTTTGATCTCTTCAATCTCAATCCTTCTGTGACATGCAGTTGAAAGTAAGGCAAAAAAAAGAACACTTGCATTTAAAAAAAGTGCATTTATGAGTCTGAACATCCAATTCTCCTGATACAGAAGATGATGGTTTTCCAGATTTGTGCTCTCTATCTGCTCAGCATGGGTCCCTAAGTCCCTGCAAGAGAACTCAGTACAATAATATAGCTGTCAGATCAGAAACATGCTCCCATTGGTCGTTAAACAATCAAAACAAGAATGTGACAGATGTCAGGCCAGACAAAGCATTAATAACATATCAGAACAAGCAGGACCACATACTGTCTACATGACTGTCAATCATCAAAGCTCTTTTGCAATGAACTGTCAATGAAGTGAGTGACATGAAAGCACGGACTGCAGCATGTCAGAACGCCAAGAAATGTACAGTGTGCAATGCATTTCAGGTCTGGATGACATTAAAAACAACAGGGGAGTTTTCACAGCCTCTGCCATATCAAACATTGAAAGATTCCAGGGGAAAAAAACTTGCAGAGCAACATACAGATTACTGGCAAGATAGATTTCGCTGAATAAACAGGGAAAACCGAGTCCCGACATGGACAAGAGAGGCTGCTTCAACTCACAACGACATTCAGTTGTTGGTGTAGCAAGAGAAAGGACTCTTCTTTACGTAGGATCTTTGTCAAAATATTCTTCAAAGATGCAATAAGTGCGGAGCAGTGGCTCCAGGAGAGGGTCTACATGAAAGTGACTGTAAACAAAATCACTCATGTTTTCTCCTCACCGGAGGCGTACGCTGACACTAATAAATCCTTCACGATGTTTTATCCCCCACTTCATACTGTACATCAGACTGCACTTAGAGTTGAAAGGGAGGAAGCTGCTTGCATCAGTCAGGCTAAGTCAGAGGAGGAGGAACGAGTGGGTGACTTCTGTCGAGTCTCATTAATTAATGTGGATGCCAATTTGTTATCCAAGGAAGTGTTGTGTGTGTTTTTACTACAAGCAGTACAGTGTTTCATTTCATGACTTATGTGCACTTTTTTTTTTTTTTTAACTATCATTTAAACATTTGAAGCTTTGGTTTAAGTTGTGGAATGAGGCATTGAATGTTTGTCATCATATTTTATGACAACATCAAACTAAGACGTATCCATGAACAAATGAACTTAATGGTTTAAGGATTTACTTTGATATGCATTTGAGCCTAAAGAGATATTTTGCTATCACGGTTATATAAGGGCTGTATGTGGTACAGTACGTAATGCAGTATCAAACCTGTACCTGTGTACAGGATAAGACAGTGCAAGTTTGCAGTTACTCGTCATGTTTACTTCCATGTTCTATATTACAAATCCCTCAGCGCAGCAGACCAGGAAGACAAAGGGCCCTGCCTTCCTGTTTGTGTGCTGCCGGGAAGTGGAGGGGGAAGGCATGCCTAAGAAATGAGGGGAAATTAGAATCACACACAGTCGGCATGACCGTACAAACCTTCAATCATACATGACAAGAAACTTATTTACAGGTGAATTCCCAGTTTATGTCATGGATTTTATTTAGTAAAAGTTTGGCCACTTGTTCCATTAATATCTTTTGTGAGTCTTTGTTTTTGTATGAGCTTCCCCAATTGCTTATCTTTGAACATTTTTGAACTTGAACTAATTTACACCAAGTCATTTTTTAAATGATCAACAATAAAACTTTTTTTTTACTGACCGAAGAATCTCGTATTGTTAAAAAATAATATTGTTTTACTGTTGTGCAACCAAATCTGGATTCTGTGTAGTATTAATGTAGCTCTATCACATCTAGAATTCATTTGGTCCAGCATAAAATATTGAGAGCCGCAGACCTTGTTATAAATACACCTTCTAGCTTAAAAACCCACAAGATATTTTGACTATATATTTTCCCAAGAAGGGTTATTTTAATTTCCTTGAAACGTTTCATTGCATATACAGTAAATAAAAAAATCAAAGATGTTATGACACTCCAGCGTAATTTAATATTTTTTTACATAGCTAACTTTTCAGGTGCTTAGTGGTTTGGTATCATATTAAGATATTTATACTGTGTTGACTTCAAGGTTTCCTATCTTTTTTGATACCTATTGAACCGGGTGACTTGGTATGGAATGACCCTTTCACAGAAAGGCTCAGAGTGTTGATTCATCCCCTGTCACATCCTCGATGGAGCATGTTATAATGCTTTCAAGTCTCCAAATGTCACTGCTGAACTCTGGAGTGGTTTGATATTCCTCCCGGTTCTCCCTCATTGCCCTGTATTGCAGAGCAATTTCTCAGTTTCACTAAGAGGCCAGACAGCTGCTAATGATGCATCAATCAGACAACGTCCCTCTCCTCTCTTTCTGGCTTTTATCTCTAGTTATATTTATAATTTACGGCAAAATAAAAAAATGATTTGTGCGTTTCCATCAACTTTCTTCCATGTGACTATATTCCTACCTGATTTGATGATAGTTAATTGAACACTAATAATTCTGATACAGAATCTGAGATGTCAGTCAGTATTATGGCTTTTTATTGAATGTCCACCCTGGGAAAATTGTGCATGAAAAGAAACATACTTTCTATATTTCAAAAGAAACATACTTTCTATTTCAGCTTGCCTCACATCCTCCCTTTCCTTCCCCTCTTACTCGTTGATTTCTCTCCCTGCGTCTGTTTTCTTCTCGCCGCTGTGACTCTCTTCCCCTTTTTCTCCATGCGATTAGTCCTGAGTCATGTTCCGGTGGATGTGCTTCTCGACCAACTAAGCCAATAAATAGGGTCTACGTGATTGATCCTTCTGCCTGTCTTGTTTACACAATGTGCGCTCGCCTGCGCCCAAAGGAGATGTTGACCTTTCACACACGGGGCAGCCCACCCTCTTTATCTCGCATCATTGTGCAGCTGAAGAGTCAATCGGAGCCGATCATGTGGGAAGGTTTCGCTGAGGATAGAGGGGGAAAAACACTCTGGTCTGTTAGAGTGGGGATGATGAGGAAACAAGGCATGTTTTCCTCTGATGTTCACGTCCATATAGTTTCATCGCCCCTGGTGGAGGGCTTATTTATTGTAGAAAGCTTGTGTGAGAGACAGAGGCGGTGTTATACAGCCACCGTCTCATGAATCAACTGCTCGGGTGATCTTACGACCTGGCGCTCCCCACCGGTCAACTCAGGAGTTCAAAGGTTGTCTCTGAAGCTTGTCTCTAATCTGTGCTTCAGCATAATAGAGGCAAGGTGTAAATTGGCCCTCTATTGGTGGCAGACTGGATCATGTTGTTCTGCACTGTTGTGCTCTGTGAATATAAAACGCATTGCTGTCTCTTTGCTTTGTCTACTGGTGCTACTGGTGTTTATTAACTGGTGCTAAAAAAAGTTGTGGCACTGTTTGTGGCAACTCTTTTTTTTTATTATTTATCTTTATCAGCTTGGGTCCTGGAATGAAAGGCATTTTACATTGTTTAACAGTCTAAACAAATAATCAATGAAAATCATTTTATCTTTTTGGCAATAAACACAACCTGAAGTCCCAATCCCAATACATCCCTCTCTCGTAACCCTTAGCTTCACCCCTCCTTTTTTGACAGTTCATGCCAAGGGATAGCATCTTCCAAAGGCTGACAACAATACCTCTTGTTACTCTGTTCTGAGGGGCTAGGGGGCACTCAAAAACCTTGGGTTGAGGTACTAATTGGAAATTGGATTGAGTCAAAGTGCCGTTTTTGCTCCACTTGATCGCATAATCTGTCAGAACAGATCCAGTGTATTAACTGGTGGATAACTTCTAATATGCTGCTTTCACTGCACAGCCAGTGAAGAAGAGTTAATCCCTGTTATCATGTGATCGCTCATTCACTATTCTGTCCAGCCTCTGCCTAAAATGACCTTTTGACCTGGTGACCCCTGCTAGCTTGTCCTCTTCACCTGCTAGAGCTCATCTTAGCCTTCACAATGCAGCGCTGTGCTTGACTTATTGGCTTATACTGGATCTTGTTTGCTGAGTTGTGAAAGGAGTTGACCTCATGCATTGTGGCCTGTCTATTAACGTGCATGTTCAACTATGTTCTCCTTCTTTTCAACCATCCTCTATCATTCTCTTCCTCCTCTCTCTTTTTTTTTATCTCAGAACTATCCCTGAGGTATGGGGGAAATGGAAAGAGGGAGCGGAGCAAAAAGAAAAAAAAGGAGAAAGGGAGAGCGCTGAGATATTCTACAGGGGATTGTGGGAACCCACTGATAAAGGCTTGCATCTTAATCCATCCTAAGGCCTGTCTTATGGTGTACTATGAGCTTTTATGTGATCATTAAGAGTGTGTGCTCGTATGCACGTCCACGTGCACACTTTAGGTGTGAGTGTGTATACGTGGGTTTGCGTATTTGATATGTTAATGTTTTCTTTTTGTGCAATCACTGATGCAGTGATATACTTCTTTGAATCTTGTGTTTCAAGGCTCTCAGAGATCTTCAAATATCTCCAGTAGAAACTCAACACACCTCTTCACTTTGACAATAAGGCAACACTGCTCCACAACAGAGTGCATAACGACTTGTTTTATGGCTTTTAAGTGTATTAAAAGCACTAATTATTGCGTGGCAGTTTCCCCTCTAATGCAGTGCACTAGGTAGGGATCTCTCCCTCTCTCTCTCTGAGCTTATGCCTTCAGCTCCCTCGCTCCTCCTTGAGCTTTAGTGGAATTTGGCTGATGTGCGCCAAGGGGAGGAGGGGAGGGAGGCGCTCATCTTGTTTCAGTGCTTTATGAGTCTGACGTGTACGTCTGTAATTGCGGTTATGGGTGATTAAACTCCCGATGCCCCTCAGGATCCACAGCCAGCTATCAGTCAGCGTCAGGCCGAGCGGTGCAGTGCTGCTTTCAGAGCTCACGTTGGTGGAGTTGGAGCGTCTGTTCCTCACATGACGCTGCTGCGCATCAGTCTGTACCATAATCCTAGTCAGCGAGTCTATTGAATATTTTTATTTCAATCGATTCATCTGTAAAATGTCGGAAAATAATTGCAGATATGGATTCGATTATCATAGTTGCAAAACAGTTTGTACATCAATTCTCGATTTTGATAATCCTTGATATGTTTAAGACACTTCTCAAGTAAAAAATGCCAAACACTTGTAAAAAGTTGCCCTTGTCTCTTAAATACTTCAAGAAAAATTAAGGGCACTCTCTTTGAAACTAATAAAATGCCCTTATTGTCAGAACATGGTCGTGTTAAACCTTAAAAATAAACTCTGACTTGGTTGATTTGACTCCCTTATGAAGGCTTGATGCCTAAATGTGTCAGAGTTTGTTTTTAAGGGCTAACATGACCATACTGTGACATCGAACGCATTTTAATTTATAAAAGAACAGTCTCTTGGATTTTTTCTCGTTTTTAATGGTATCCAAAGTGCACCCCTAACAAACTCAATTTGAGTTCAGGTATTGCTCATACCCTTACTTTTACATGTTGTGCCTTCTTCTTTTCTTAAATGAATATATTTGGGTTTTGTACTTTGTATGACTCTACGCAGAGTTGTTTCTCTTCTCAATTGCAACCCAGTTAAATAACTAATTGCTTCAGTGCCATTCAGTTCCATCTTTCATGGCATTTTGTTTCACATACTTGGTTATAAAGATGAGAGGCAAAACATGTTTATCATTGAGGTCTATATATGTATATTGTGTGGGTGGATGGATGGTGTAGTGAGTAATGGAATGAAGACTCCATTGATCATTTCATGGTATCTATATATTTATGCATTCATGCTTGTGCGCAATGTGCTTTCATGCATGGCGCTGTGTTTGTACAGTGTATTTGCATGTGTGTTCTATTTATGGCAAAAAAAAAAAAAAAAAAGACGAGGCCTTGAGGCCTGCTGCTTCCTGGTCTAATTGGCATGTTAATCATGTCTCTGTGGGTAGGATATCAGCATGTATTTGTGTGTGTTTGTGAAAGATCCATGACTTATCTCCAGAGGCAATGTGTGACCGCGGGAGTCCTGTCCTCCTAACTGTCCTGCTCCGACACTCCCATGACCAGAGCATGGATTTTCTCTCAGCTGAAGGGAGATAGGGCAGCCCAGGAATCTGAGCTTCAGAACTATCGCATGGGGTCGAGTCCAAATAAAACACTTCAGCCTGTGTGTGGTAATGAGGAGCTGTGTTTTTGTGTGCAAGTTATCTGTCGGTGGCCTCCTCCCACTAGTTTGCCGACTTGGCTGGGCCTTTCTCTTCTGTTGATGTTTGGATGTTTTCTCTTGTTCCTCTCTCCCCCTCCACACAGTACCCTTGAAGGCAATACGGAAAAGAAAAGGAATCCCACACCCTCTTTACCCCAAGGACCCCTGTTAGTCATGGCAGGATGACCTCATAGTGGAGGATGCAGGGTCACAAGGGCAGGAAAAATAAGTCGTGTCAAAACACAGAACGATAGAAATGACAAGAGAAAAAGGATGAAGAGTAGAAGAGAGGGGAAGAAAAGCAAGTGAAGAACTAACTCCTGTTGCACCACGTTTAAAGCCCTTGCCTGGACTTGATTGAGGCCGTGTCTGTGTCAGCCCGGGTCAGCCTTGCTCTGTAATGTAAAAGGCCCAGTCAGGAGGCCGGCGGGGGGGATGATAGAAGTTGGGGGCTGATTAATGTGTGACAGCCCACGTGGACAAAAAACAGCGTGAATACACTGTGAACTCTTTCACACTGCAACGCTTCTTTATGTGCTTTTAGAAACACAAACGCTGTATTATCCCACGAGTTTTTGCTTGTCAACACTGAAAAAAAGCTCCTCACGACGCCATTTTGATATTTAAATGAGTCCTTATGTTCTTTTCTTCAAACAAGTGCAGTGAGAATAAATTCAACCTGTTTCCAACTCTAGTTAACTCGTGTCAAGTGTTCAAATCGGGTTTCATTGTTCTTCACTGTGGTGCAGCACAATGCCGTATCCTTTTTTCAAGATGCAGGGAAGTGTTTCTAAAGTAGAAGATCCTTGAAGAAACTTTCTTTTGAAAATTCTTATGACTCAATTAAAAACCGAAATGACTTGGGAAGATGTTTTGAGGGATGTTGTCTCCCGAGTATTAAGGCTTGTAATGCTAGTTTCGGGAATAATGATGTAGTCAAGTGTAGAGGAGTACCGGAAAGGACAGGAAAGGATTCCATTCTTTTTGTTTTGAGCCTTTTAATTTACTCTCTATTTATACTGGGCAAAGCGCAAAAACACTCCCTTGCTTTGATTTAAAAACTAATGCTTCTTTTGTCTAAAGTCTTCTGGACTTTGGGTGACACTCGCCATCACCTACCTGTTGTCCATTAGAGCGTGGATGCCTGACCCAAACCTGCTTGAACCCTGTAGGCTGATTTTGGAAATACAAAAAAAATACAACCTGTTGTTTTTTTTAGTTGTTTGATGAATGTCCTGTAACTTCTAATATCTTTTTATCATAACTTAAGTGTTAATACTTTGTCTGTACGTGAGCATTTGGTTTGGGTTTTATTTATATAAAGATGGCAACCCTGTTATATTCACTAGGCTCCTACAAGTCTTTGAAATCCTTTAAATGTGTAGATTGAGGGGGAAATCAAGACGGTTAGTTTTTGAAAATAAATAGAAATAGTTATTAAACGTACTTGAATTTATCATTGTTACACAAGAATAGAAACTGAAATCCTTTTGGGTATTTCCTTGGTTTTTTTGTTTGATGTGAGTAAATAGTCTTGTGTTCTGCTGTCTGCTTGTGTACCTTTTGACTGCCACGTCATTGTTTCCCGGGCAACTTGCCTCGAGTTATGTTGCATTGTTACGCAGGTGCTAATTAAATAAATGTCGCGCCTAACTCATACATAAGTGTCTGTCTCCATTGCTCAACTTATGCAGTGTATTGCTTTGCAATGTTGTGCTGGAGAAGGCAAAGACCACATGGTCTGACATCACTGTAACACAGCACAACTGAGAAGCGTTCCCACATTCAAGCCTCCATCTCATTATAAAAAATCTTAGTATTGTATTAGTAATCAACCTTGATCCAGGTTCCAGATTATGCCATCTTTGGTTGTTGAATTTGAGCAAATTGGGTCTGGAAAGTCCTTAAAAAGTCCTTGAATTTGTTGTTAAGAATTTTGCAGAAGAGTGCATCCTATTACTGACCGTTTGACCACTCAATTATCCTTTTACATTTAATCATGAATCTTGATTATTTTTGGTATTTTGGAGCCTTTTGATCTGCGTTCTTTTTTCACTGGGCAGAGTAAAAAAAAATCCCCCTTAACTTGGTGGAAAAACCCGAGCTGAAGCTCCTTTTGAAAGCCTTGCTGGACAGCGTGTGTTTCTTGGAGAGCTGCCAGTGAAAATGCAAGAGAGGGGAAGTCAGCAGACTGGCTGTCTTCTGTTCACTGTTGTTCAGATTGACTCTGTCAGGCCAGCCTTTGAGGCCCATGATCCAGGTGGTCTGTTCTCTCCACGGCGTCCTCTCCCCCCTTACACCCACCCCTCCCTCCTACTCCGGCATCCCGTGCCCACAAACATGTCCAGCATCAGCAGCTTCCTCCCAGAGCAACGGTGGTGTCTTCCCTCCGCCAATCGCGAGCCTCTGCAGCTATGGGCACATCAGCGTGAGCCAATGAGCAACACCTGTTTCTCTCAAGCGTGGCTATCCATGCCAATCATAACACCCACTTTATTTGGCCTCTGTCGTGCAGCCAATCCCAACACGTAATTCACGGGCATCCAGGCCATGAGAGGCACAGGCAAAAAGAAATATGGATTTTATCGCTGGGGAACGGACCTTCCAGAAAATGACTTTCCCAGCACAGATGTCACAGCAAATGTGCTCTGCTTCATTGCATCATTGGAAAAAAGTATCTTACACTGAAGCAACCTTTTGATAGGACTGAGGGCTCATTGTTCAGTGGTAAGACTTTGGAAAAATGACTCACTTTGTTGCCTTGTAAAAAGTGCGAAAGCTTTGCTTGTGTTTGTATGCGCAAATATGTTTTATCTATCATATGGAGATGTAGTCTTTTAATCAGGGATACATGATGTATATCAACCCAAAAAAATATGATTAAATTATAGCCACTACATAAAGCCAGATTGCTTGGCGAGCGTGGCATCTACACACTCTGATGCAGTAGGTGGGTGGCGGTATGCATCTTTGAAGTTGGTTTGCTATTCACTGAAAAAGTAGAAGTACAATAAGTGCAGCATGCTGTTGTCGCGCTTATGACATCAAACTGCTGTAGCCATGCAGTGTAGACTAACGAGGCCACCATGTCGTCACTGGTGTTGACGTTCAGAAAAAGACAATACGCTGTTTTTTGTTTTTATTGTAATAGTGATGTTAGATTTGGCAAGGTCAGAGCTATGGAATATAAAATCATCTTTGCTCACTGCATCTTTGCCTTCCTTACACATGCTGTACAATGAAATTATTTCGAAGACAAACATTTTAAATTATTGGTTATCTTATTGGTATCAACAAATAGAAGCGGGTAATCAGTATCAGCTGAAGCAAAAATCTGTATCGTCTTTCTAATAGCAACTCTCAATATCGGTCCAGAAATCTCCTGAAACAAGTTTCTTGGAAATGTCAACAAGCTAACAAATGAACTCAGGAATCATTTAGGTATAATACAGCGTGTCAGGGATCACAAGAGTTTATTCAATATCTGCTTTTATAGGATAACCTTATTTAGTATTTTAGTAGGTCCACTGGAATCCATGAAATCGTCAGATATGCTTTAGATGGCGCATTTGTTTGTTTAAACTCCAATTTACTGGAAGAAAATGTATTAAATGATGACATTATTATACACTTGTACAGATGATAAACTTAAGCATGAGCGTAGGTGATCAGTTGTATAAGGCATCTGAACAGTTGATTATATGTGATGTGTTTTGTCATGTTTTTTGTTGTGGTCAGATTTAAAGAAGGTCCATAATTAGCTTAGTTAAGGTTACCTCTGAGTAAGACATAGTATGAATCTTATTTATTTCATTAGTGGTAGATGTCTGGTCTCGGGTCAGCTGCAATTGATTTAGAAATAATTGCGGCGAAGAGGTTGGATCTCGGAGGCACAGGGCCAAGCTGTTATGGTTCATTATACAAACTTCTTTTCAAAACTAAAAATGTCCTTTATGAGCTCTCTTGGGTCACAGTGTTCTGGCCACATTGTAACTATTTGTTTTCGGGGATTTGCAGCAGCAGCGGCATCCTTCCTCCTGCGGCTCATCCAGAGCATACAAAAGACCGGAGCAGCAGCCTGCGCTGTTGTTTAGCTCCAACACCTGGAGATGGATTGACTCCCAGTTGTTTGTGTTGTGTTTGTGCTGTCTAAACACGAGCTGGGAGTGTTAGTCACGTTCCCAGCAGAACTGGTGGGCTCCTAATGAAGGAGAACATAAACACGGGTGAAAACACAAGCACAGAAAGTAATAGACAGGGGATGGTGATACAGAAAAGAGAGGCTGGGAAGCTGATGCAGATATCTGTGGAGAGGAATGGGAGCTGGCAGCACTCTCGCCACAGTGTCTTCCCAGGACATGAAAGACTCGCCCCTCCGAACTGGGATTATCCTCCACCTCCTGGGAGTCCCTCTGATGAGCAGAGGAGGCAGAGGGAGAGATGTGGAGAGAAATTGAAGGAAACAGCGACAGAGGAGAGGAAGGGTAGGAAAATTAAACTTGAGAGCACAAGCAGCAGGGAGACATAAAGAGACATACATCCATAGGCTCACATCCACATGGATGCCAGCTCCACTTAAGGGCCTACCGATGCTCACAACGCTTCGGATGACCACCTTTGTGCCATTTCTTCTCTTTTCAAAAACGTGCCTCCAACCCCCTGAAGAACAGCACCTGCTGGTAATTCACCAGAGAGCCATGTTTCTTGTTTGATCTGTCTCCATCCTGGAAATCACATCTGCAAGCTCAGACAGTTTGAATCAGATGTGATCGTTTCTCTCTGGCAGAAAAGATTCCTGCAGCAGATGCAGTTAGCAAAGATCTGCACTGCAAAAATCTCCGTCTTACCAAGCACAAATCAGTGTTTTAAAGAACTTTTCGGAGTCAAGTGTCATGTTTCCTTATTCGAGTGCAGCCATTGGCCCAATTCTGTGGTGTTTCAATATACTGATGCTTGAAACAAGTTCCTCTGTAATAAAAACAGGGCTAAAAGGAGGAGACAATTAATCGTTTGGTAGAGAAACAGAATATTCATGGTAATTCCGTTCTTGTATTTTTTTTTATATTTGTTTTCTGCATTAGTTTTTCCAGCCTTTTGTATACATATATGGTCATAACAATGGTCCAAAATCATGTGAAATACCACGAACATAGGGAAATCACTGTAATCAAATAGTAATTAAAGACATTTAACAAACAAAACTGTTCAAATAGGTTCTGTTTTCAGCTTGTCAGGTGTAAGGATTTGCAGTTTTTTTCTGTTTTATATGGTAGATTGAATATCTTCGGTATTTTGGACTGTTGGTCAGACTAAACGACAAATAGAGGGTGTCACCTTGTGCTCTGGGACCTTGTGTTGGCATTTTTCACTTTTTGCTGAAATGTTTTCGACTCAACAGTTGATTCGCTGAAAAACATAGCTGAAAATAACTGTCAGTTGCAGCCCTGACATAAAAGTATAACCTTTTTTTGTGCACTGGTTTGCACAATTAAAATCTGATCAAAATGTGATTTTTATTGCAGAAAACCGCTTGTAGAACCCAATAGCAGACTCAATCTCGGTTCAGATGAATACTTGTTTGCGTTAGTATGAAGCTTGAAACTTGCCAGTTCCTGAATGAAATATGCCTTTAAAACATTCAGTGGAATAAGGTTACGCTGTTGACATAAGTTGTTTGACTTGTCCATGTGACTTATTTTGTTGATAATGGGCCAAAAGTGAATTGATTTTGTGTTTACTGGACAGACTGTCCGTGTGCATTCGAGCAAGGGGCGGATGGGGAGGGCGGAGGTGGTAAGTTCAGGCCTCATCAGTCAAAGCGACTATATTTTCATGATTTTGTTTATTTACCTTGGACGCGGCGTCCCTCCGATCTCCCGCCTCCTCCCTGCAGGATTTTGTGTGATTTGTTTGCTGTGAGTCGATGCACCGATCCAAAGTACACTCCTCCAGTGACAATCACAAACAGAACACACACATCCACGCACACTCGCCAGGACATACAACCCTCCCCACTTATCGAGACGCGTGTGTTCCCCCCGGCTCGCAAGGCCTCTTCCTGCCGCACGTACACACATAGTTTCCCATCGCCGCCCCCCTCCCATTTTATCCCCTCTGACCGCCCCCCAGGGTCTCTCCGGCTTTCTCTGAGACTTTCTCGCACTTTCTCTTCCTCCTGCTCCCTGTTTGATTCTCTCTTATCTATCTATGAATCGCCGTATCCCTCTGTCTGCGTGTCCATCTATTGATCAATCTATCTCTGCCCATCCTCCTCTTTCCCTTTATCTCAGGCTCGATCCCCCCAAGGGAGAAAGAGAACAGGGGGGCTCAGGGCCAGGAGCCAGAACCTTCTCCATTTGGATTTCATTACAAACAGACCAGCACATCATAGAAGAATAATAATCACAGGGAAAAAAAATGAAAGAAAGAGACTGGGGGCTCAAAGGCTTGTAATATAGTCAATAAATTCAAGCTTTCTGCAAAAGAAAAGGCTCTGATATTCTTTCTGTGACCCAAAAGCTAGATTGGAACCAGCTTCTTTTGTCCTAACTGACACTAATTGGAAACGATCTGTTATCCTAAATCACATGTAAACATGTCAAGCTTTGTGGAAGAGAGCAGTAACTATTTTTATGGGCCGTGATACTGTCTCTCCAAACCAAGCCAAGAGGGTTGGACACGGGCCGACGTATTCACCAACATCTGCCTTGGGCCTAATCCAGGTGTTGCACAGGATCAAACACACACACACACACACACACACACAAAGTAGACACACAGGGTTCAACTTTTGATGTGTTTCAACACTTCCTCGATACAAATGGAAATCGTCCATCACCTGCTGCATCTGAGCAAGTCGTCAAGTGGCAAATTCCTCATCCTGATGTCACCAGAGGGAAGGGACAGTTTGTTTTTCCGCCATAGTAATTGGCATAGTTATTCTTCACAGACTGATGGCTTTATGACCACTGAGTCATAACAAGACACTTAGAAAGCGAGCAGACGCACCTTGTTGATTGATTTCTCTTCCATTCCTCCACATCAGAGGCTGCTTTTCTTTTTGCTCATTTACATGTAAGTGTGATTGTTTTATTTGGTTTGGCCAGGCTCAAAGGCGGCTTGTGAATAGACCCCCCATGTTCTTTCCTTTTTTTCCCCCCTCTTTTTTTTTTCTTTTTTTTTTCTGGCTTAAAAAAGGAAACGGGCAAAGAGGGGCACCAGGCCCCGGTCTGACCTGCTGCTTTGCTGGTTTACCTGGTTGCAGACCTTGAAAAGGTGCCTGGACATGACCCAAAAGCAATACCACAGGCACCATAGCAAAAGAGTGCTTGTGGTGAACTCCCCATATTAATGAGCTAAGATTTAAGAAAACAAACTCTTAAGATTTAGATAGAGCAAAGCTAATATATATGTCAAGTCAGAAACTTTATTTTTTCAATTATTCATGTTTTTTTTGTTTTTTGTTTTGGGTGTGTCCTGATGGACTCATTTTGTTATTGGATCTTACATCTGCAAAATATGTGTTGCATATAATCTATATACACATTACGTAACATTTTCCAAAGCTTGCCTTTGTGTCATTCCCTACCTTTGGAAAGGGCTATTGTTCCCTTTCATATTATTACATAACTGTGATCTTTAATCCTGACAATTTCTCTAAATAGTTAATAAATCATCATGTCTGGCTTAGGTCGTAACACAAATCTGTGAAAATAATCAAAAACATTCATCAGATTCCACGTGACTGCTGTTGTTGAGTTAAACTCAACCTTGTGCTTTGCAGTCAGGTTCTTATCTCTATCTGTGTTTTTGTTTATATGTGTATGCTTGGCCATGTGCCTTCAAGTGTGTTTTGGCAGTGAGCGAGCCAGATAAGGGCCTTCGTTGAGATTTTCATCTCTGGGTGCAACAAAAGAGGAAGCTCTATGAATCATGGCTTCCTGGCTGCCTCACATTTCCGCGGTTACTTGGATTCACACAACAGTTTCAGACATTACAGCTCAGAGGGTCATCGCAGCACAAATATCAGATTCCTTTTTTTTTGTTATCGAGAAACGTCAACCCATTTACTTGATGGCAGGGTTTTCACAGGGATAAGAGGATGATCAAAGTTGAAACTCTTACATAATCGTCAGTGTACAAAATTCAAAAATCAATCTCCACCTCATCTGGTTAAGGTCATTCAAAAAGTCTGTTGTTCCTTAACATGTTGGAATATATTAACTACCCTTGCTGCTTGCCATGTTGCTGAAAAGGTAGCAAGTCCTCAAAAAGGGCTGAAGAACATCAGTTGCGAATGTAATCTCCCTCTCCTGAAGGCAGCTCCCCAGGCTACAGTGGTAATTATCGCTCCATGCCATGTCTTTGATCAACATGCTATTGTCAGTAGCAGCTCCTGGAATAAGCTGGCGCCCAAAGGACAGCCAGTGAGATGCATTCACCATGCTCATCTGTTTATCACAACTCCATTTCTGTAGTCTTTTCTCTCTTTTTGCAGTAAATGTCTCAAGGGAAAGGTGCATATTTGTGGTGCAAATAAAGCTAATAAAGATCATGAGGCCTACTGTAAAGGGTTTGGGGTTTGTTAGCACCTTGTCAATTTGAGATTCGCTATTTAATCCACTTATTGGGTGTGAATAATTTGATATTAAAGCTCCACTTTGTAAGAAAGTCTGAAGCTTTGGTTTCCCAAACTCTTCAAAAATAAACACTTTGGAATGGCGACTGACCTGTCCTACAGTCAGTATCTGACGAGTTGCGAATCAGACTCAAATATCAACTTTCTTACAAAGTGGACCTTAAAAGGACCTAATATCTAAGGAACTCCATTGAACAAAACAAAGAATGACTGATGGATAGTACTTGGCAATGTAAGATGCTGTGCCAGGGTTTCCTCACGCATCCTACAGAAATGCAGAACTGAAAGGTCTACTTTCAGATGAAAGGGGACCTCAAGAACCTCAAGCAAGTCCAGTTGCCTTTGTTTGGCACTTTGATATTTCGTCAGAAGACTCTGATGCAACCAGCTCTTAGAACTCGACCTTAGGGCCGTTGAGAATAAAGTTCAGCCAACTATTCACAGCCAAATGATACTAGAGTTGTTGAGGATACCTCGAGTTGAGTTTTTTTTGCAATGTAATACTGCTGCAAAACCAAAAAGATCGCCTTGTATTGCAGACTTTTTCACCTGTCTGATATAGTCCCATCATCTTTGCTGAAAAGAGCTCTTGACGCCACTATTCATGGCCCACATGAACTTTTTCTAGTGCGATTATTCACCTAAAATCTAACTTTTGAGCTTGAAAGGTGGCTGTAAAAAGGTTTTGCAGTATTTTCCAAAACAGTGGATATGGTCACCCAGAATTCAATCACCAAACAATCCAGTGGTGACATCTTTCATGGTAGGAAAGACCAACATGTCCTTAGAAATGTCTCAACCACTCCTGAAACATGAGAAGCATTTCCTTTGTCCATCTGAAAGGTCAGCATGCTGAACACCCTCATAGTTTTGCCAGAACATGGTTAAATACAGTACTTATGCCAGAGCTTAATGGAGGCATACTGGAGGTTGATAGCACTAGTTTTCCAAAACAAGCCTATACACAAGCTGCAATTTGAATGTCATGATAAGAAAAATGGTTGACAGCGACCCGGAAAAACATATAAATTGATTCCTTGTACTATTATATTCCTTCTGCTAAACCACACATCATTTTGGCTTCTCTCCACATTCCTATAGATCAACCTTGTCTATAATTATCGCTGGAACGTGTCAAGCACTATGTCAGACACTTTACACTGAAGTATTTCCAGCAGCATAACTCACCCTCGTATCGCGCAGCTCTGCTCGAAAGCTGGCCGGGGAGATGGTATATCACCTCTGAGCTAAAGAGAACAATTAGGCCATATCAGCAGATCAGAGTGTTGGCAGTCGGGGCCATAGTCAGCAGTAGCGCCAGTAATCTGTGGCTTAGCTGGCACCTCGCCACAGCCAGCCGCGGCTCCATGGCCTCCTCAGACACTTAAGAGTCACCGAGGGCACCGGCTTGCCCCAGGAGCTGGCGCTTTCATCCACATGATATCAGGGCAATGAATTGAAATAAGAGGAAAATGAAGGGAGCCTGCGAGAGACAGAAAAGAGTAAAAGGGAGGTGGGAGGGAAAGAATTAAGTCTTTAATGAGGGCAGTTGTTTCAGCAGGCAAAAAGAATCGGGTTATATCAACACTGTATCAAATGGTGGCTGTTAGCGGCCCACCTACTGTGAAATTATGGGTGGCCTGTTTTGGGTCTTTTCTGCCACTTACCTCACATCAAGGCCTTTTTTCATTCGCACATGCATTCTCTCTTTTATTTGGCTCATGGATGCCAGCAGATAGGGGCCTTAACAGATAGGATGAAGGGCTTAGATACTCCTGATTTGAGTTGTCAAAATGGAGCAGCTATAGTTGCAGCTGCTCTGTCTGATCATATCTCTTCTCAACATACTACACTGTTGAAGCTAGGGCCCTCAACACTACCACGTGGCTTCTTTTTTTTTTTTTTTGCACCTTCTTCAAGCCTCATTTACTGTAATGAGGATGTTGGATTTGAAGTAATGAGTTTGGGGAAAAGCCTTGTAAACACAGTGTATTATTTTCGCGTGTAGCGTGTCTTTAAATGTGCAGGGATCATAAAAAGCATGAGTGCCGCCAGGAACGGATGACTAACAATAAAACCCTGTTGTCATCAAATATTATTTGTGCATTAAGAAAAGGCTGTGATGTCACTTGCCAAGTTCCACGTCTCAGAGGTGATGATGAAATGCTTCTATCTGCAACTGATTTGTTTGCTTTGTGCATTGTGTTGCATCGTTGACCATCTTAAAGGTGAGGCCAATGCTGAAGTGATTTAACTTTGTTTCTCATGGCCATTCCATTGGTTCCCTAGTGAGTTTATTGTCTCAATCATTAGTTTCATGTCTCCTTCAATGTAGCATATTGTTCTTCTGCAAACAGACTAGTAAAGCTGGGTTTGCTTGAAGGCCTTGAAGGCTACCTTGTGATTGATAAGTTGAAACCACAACATAAATCAATAGATGACATTGCAATGCATTTATTTTTGTTGTGCATCCGTTTTTTTCTGATCAGTCTCAGGTTTGCATAATTTCTCAAAAAATTACATTTTCCATCTTACTGTCGGGTGATCAATGTGATTGTCTGACAAAGGAAAAAGAACCGTCATCAGAAGTGAGGCGTCAGGGCTCAAAGTGTCTATCTCCTGAACCACCAATTACTCCAACATGTGCTCACAGCTGCCAGTGTGTCTTACCAGGGGCTGAGTAAAATCAGAAATACCATTGAAACTACTTGTCTGTTCAATGGGCAAAAATAGCTGTCAAGTCTACTACATGAGAAGTATACAGGCAGGGAACAGGTGTTTGTATTTATTGACTAATTGATTGCATCGTCCCTGCCCACTGCAGCACTAAATACCCATAGTGAAACCAGAACCGAGGAGTGACACTGGAGCGGTTCTCGATCAATAGAAGATGTGGTTCACTACAAAGGGAAGTAAGTGCAGCTGAAAGGATGACAATAGTTTTTGTCCTGTGTGCTTAGTGCAGTGTAATCCCTATAGACCCTTTAAAAACAAGGGGAGATGAGTATGAGTTGGGGTAGTTTGATGGAGTGTTTTGCATCCATCCATCGAGTCCATTCATTATTCAGGCAAAAACACTAATCACTGGTTACAGTAACAGCCTTTAAAATGCAAAGATTTGTTGGCAAATCAAGCAATCTAGAAATCATTGAGACATTTAAAAAAGAAGCAGTAGCTAGGGCTCATCATGTTTTACATCACCCTTTGACATGTCATCAACCAGTTAATGCCCCGCCTACACTGACTTCCTGCCACCCTAAACACACACACATACTCCCACTGCCTCTCCCTTATCCACAGAGTAAACACATCAGACTGGGATATTTACTCTTTGGACCTTAACTGAAGGGACCAGATAAGTCTGTTTATGTAGGCGAAAACAGTAGACCGACATCCCCAGATTAGTGAGCACACATGGACGTATATGCAACACTCACAACATGTTGACATTGGTGTACAATTTAAACCACAGCAAGTATGATGTGTTGTTGCAAAAACACACAGAAACATAGAGACCCCATGGAGTAAAATATCAGCCTGCTGTCGTCATGGTGATATAGACATCAGCGGTAAAAACTCTAAAAGTGAAGCTGTTACACCGTCTCCTGGTTTATTTTGGGCTCTGGGGTTTTTTTTGTTTTTTTTTATGCAACCAACTGAATCTCTTGGGTTTTTTTGTTGAATCTTTTTCCCCCTCTCCTCTCTTCTTCCTCTGAACACATCCGGAGAAATGCTAATGACGAGCGTTTCATCCTGACTGTGCTCTGGCGCTTCGTGCTCTTCAAAAACTGACTCACCTGCCTCTCCTAAAATGTCCCTGTGAATAATAAAAAATCTGCTTGTCGCCTCAAATCAATAGACAGAGGAAAAAACAACAACAACCAAAAAACGGCAGATGCGTTATTGTTGACAGGCCGCAACTTCATCCAGCTTTCTCCCTCTGAGGAAACTGCAGTTTGTTAATGCACTGCGGTGCAGGTGCAAGTGACTCATGGCTGCTTCATTTACGCCAAACTCAATCCATGAAATGACAGATTTTTTTCCTGGCTGCTGTCACGCCAATGGCATCATCTTTCGGCTGACCCGTTGCCAGGAGAGAGGTATAGAAAAACTCATTGTTTGTGCAAGGATATGAATTGGGGATCTGCGGTCTGCATTTGTGTGTGTTCATGCTGGAGTGGAAGATTTAAGACTCTCTGGAGAATGTGGGATGGACAGAAGCTATATGGGTTTTAGCCTGAAACTGGCACTGCTGTATGCATGCGAGTGCTGACTCCCCAAAGCATTATGATTTCTGCCTATTGACAGTCAATTCCGCTGATCATGAATGAAGACCTTTAAAGGCAAAACAACTATTGGAGATAAAGTATGCGATTTACTGAAATTTTCGAGCCCTTCCCTTCTGTTTTTCCTGCATCCCACGCCCTCATGTTTCACTTAATCTCCACTGTGGCACTAGTAGATGAATAATAGAGGAGCAGGGTTAGCTGCAGAGTGAAAAATAAGCATCTGTCTGCCTGTGCATAAGCACATGTTTATGATTGCAAATGTGTTCGAAAAAAGGGGGCAAAAATGGACAGGGTCACAGAAGTGAGGTGAAAGATACAATGAGGGAGAGAAACATACAAAGCTGCAGGAGTAAAACGGGTCAAAGAAAGAGAGAGGAAAAAAGGCAGACACGGGGGTTTCATCTGCTCTCACGATGATTCAGGCTGTTGTGGGGGGTATCGGGGTGTACTTTCCATCTATAATGCATCATCTCTTTGCTGGTGGCAGAGGCAACATGAGCTCATGGGCTAGTTAGGGAATGCAACCATTGGTGTAAGTTCTGCAGCCAGTCGAATCATAAGTAGTCTTTTACTGTAGAAGCTGTGTGGAGACAGAAGTTTCTAATCTTTTGAAGATGTAACCCATCCTCACAGGTTACATGTTTATATGAGCTGCTGACAAGAGAGGGATTTCCCCCTCTAAATTGCTTCATTTCAGAAGAGGTTAGTTGATCCAGTATGTTGCAAAACAAGTTTGTATCCAAGTAATGGTTGGGTGATACGTTAAAATACGTTCAACAACTTGAATGCCAATATATTTGGGTGGGTGTTAGCGGCACATGCAGAGGGTGGGGGAGTCCCAACTTCAAACACTCGGGATGAGAGGACCGTTTGTTTGACATAACCCAGTTAGTTTCATTCACCTGCCAGTACTGAACTGACTCATAAACAACTCTTTTTGTTCAATATTTTTTTTTTTTTTGTTTCCATCTTCCGGCAGAACAATTCAGCTCTAATTTTGGTTGACAGGAATCTTCAATCCACTGAGTTAGATGTTGAAATTTTCTGGCTCTACACATTGTCTTTTATCTGGGTTAGCTTCCCGATCCAAAATCTGCTGCTGTCGCTTGTTCTTCAGTGGCAGACCGTCATGCTAGCAACATAAAATGAAAAACATTTACCCAAAAAGAACAACAGGCAATGGACTCAGCTATTTGCCACTAGCCAATGAATTAGTCGTATACAGCCTAACCCTAACCATTACCAGCTCATGCCCAATGGGCCGAACCTAACCTCAATTAATACCTTATCTGTAAACTTAGCCAGGACCTAGGAAATCACTTGTTGCTGCATTAGGACTGGTCTTTGGTCCCCATGAGGTCTAATGGTCATGACATGGTCAGTGTTTAAGGCAGAAATGGGCACAAACAAACACCGGCACAGAAACAATAGAAAGCATATGCTTCATTTCACAGTGCCAATATATAAACCAATTAAAACTAGATTAGGTTTAAATAAACATGATGAAAAGGGGGAAAGCTTTGTCACAGTTGTAAGCTAAGGAATACAATATATTAAAAACCTATCTCTATTAAAGCCAAAGCTCATATTATGTTGTGGTGCAAAAGTACCTATCTTTCTTCTCCTGTTTCACATTAATCATTGAGCATCCTGTGCATTTTTTTTTTCTTGGGACGCACTGAGGGGGTCTGAAACCCAAACTGAAAATCACTGCGATTGGAAGAACTCGAAATGTCCCTGCCAAGTCAGAGTCTGTTTTAATGTAACAGTTCTATGGAGATCAAGCTGTGCCCTGTGCCTTATTTAACAAAGTCGGCAGGGGGATGTAAATGACAAAAAGAGTTAAGGTGAGATGGTCAGGTAGCTTCTTGTTACAGAGGCCCTCTGAGCCTCCAGCCTGTCACCTTTCACCACAGGGTCTGTTTAGCTGACAAACAGTGCACCCTCTGCTGTTCCTTCAGGATATGCTCCCCCCTGCCAGCAGTTAGAGTATCAGTAACTGAGTGTAACTGGAGAGACCTCAGCACATCCTCCTTTTATAGTGGCTGTTAATTCAACAAGACCTGATACTCCAATGGCAAAATAGATTGTTCCTTAGTGCTTCCCAAGGCAACTCAAACCAAACCTGCACCCCTCTTTCCGAGGCAATCGTGAGGCCTCTAAAATTCCTTTTGCTTTCATCCTGAACAAACCTAAACAACTTAATGGTATTTCCACCTTTGCTGCTGAACAAATGACAGCGTTTTCCCCTGTCAGAAAAATGTAAACACATGCTGTTTCGAGCGTCTGAAAAAAAAATTGGCCATTTGCTGTTCTTTCTCTGTTGAGGACCATCTCTTTTTTATGCCATCATCCATCCCCATCCCAATCACCAATTCATCATCCCCTAGATGCAAAAGCCAGCAACAGCCAGACACAAATTGGCAAATTTCCTCAGTGTAATCACACCCAAAGCCAGAACAAAAGAGCAAGAAAGGCGAGAGCGAGGGCGGGAAGCATTGTTTAGAAATAGGAGATGCTTGTATGGAGTACAGAATTGATAAGTGGGGAACTCTGTCTACGCCTGCCTGTAAGATGGGCCCTAATTTGCTTATTTGTAGCTGTCAGTTTTGCTTTTGTGTGCCCAGCGAACCGGGCCAATTGACAGGCAAAGGCTGCAAACGACAACGCTCAGAAGCACTTTTCAACCCCTTATCTAAACATGAGTCAATCTGTTAGTGTACTGGCACACAGGGAACCTTGAAGACTGCAACTTTTTGCAATACCGTGGATGCCTCAGTAATTTGTATTCTTCTCTCCTCCACTGGGCTGCCTCCGCTCACTGGTTTGCTTCTGACACACTCTTAAGTACAGTAATCTTAAGATGATGTTTATTTTATGCTTGCTGCAGTTAGTGCAAACCGTTTCCTGAGCTTGCTGTATTTTCTCAATACTGCTGGTAAAACATCTTTCATTTTCCAGTTCACCAGGTTGACATGAAAGTCTTATATGAAGAAATAGAGGCACTGTATTTCAATGTGACAGACTAAAAAACCCCAAAGCTCCCCTCCTTCTTTCCTTTATCTTTGTATTACATTACCCTGCTTGTTCTTTCCTTCCCTCCCCAGTCTCCTCCTTGTTTCCTTTCCTCTACATATTTTGGGTCCTTTATCAACAAACCTTATCTATCCTCCTCTCATTGTTTCCTCCACTCTGCTTGTCACCTTTCGTTTTGTAGTTTTTTTTCCTCTACTCTCCTCGTACATCTTTTGGTATCCTTGTCTCCTCCTACCCTCTGCTTGTTTCCTCTTATCTCCTTGTCCCCTTCCCCTCCTTGTTTCCTATCCTCTACTCTCGTACATGTATTTGTCCTTGTTTTCTCCTTGTTTGTCTTTTAGGTTCCTCTTCACCTCGTCTTCTCTCCTCTACTCTCTTTTCACTGTATGTCTTTTCAGTCTACCCCCTTTTTCCTCTCCTTATTTACTTATACACCTTTTTATTTCCTCCCCTCCTCTCCTTGTCTCCTTTCTTCTTTTCTCTTTCTGTGTCTTCACAGTCTCTCCTCGCCTCTCCTCTCCTCTCCTCTCCTCTCCTCTCCTCTCCTCTCCTCTCTGGGGAGGATTAGGACAGAGTCCTTTTCATCCCGCTGTAATCCTACACTGGCAACCCAACTCCAACAAGAATAAACATACACACATACATGCAAACACACACACATTTTGCTGTGAGAGATCTATATGAATCACAAGCAATATGACCATGTTCATGTGGAAAAAGAGCATCAGAGACTTGTTGATGTTGTTGACAATGTCAGATGTGCAGAGACTTTTCAGTTAATTTTCTGCTCCGCTTGTTCCCCTTCTCCAAAAAAAAAGAGGGTGGAGGAGAGAGAGACATAAGGAATGAATAGGCGAGAAAGAGACATAAACAGTGTGATCTACCTCCCAGCCCAATTCTATCATCCCCCTCGAGGTGGGGCCTTGCTGGGATGCTGTCAGCTGAGCTCCCCCCCTGCTGAGACCTACAATAGCAGATTGGCAACACTAATGCCACGGCTTGCTTTATCTGCCTGAATTAAAACCCAATTGGCGAAGGGTTATGGGAATTGTTGGCTCAGGGAGAGCTTTTTCTTTATTTATTTAATTTTCAGGAATTATGTGTGTGGGCGCATTTTAGGGGAAAAAACTGTAATCAGAGGGATAGAAGCTTGAGGGGTATCAGTCAGAGGATTAAACACTGAACTAATACAGCTAGATGCAGAGCTGTTGTTAGCCCTTTATTAAGAAGGATGTGTGTTTGTTTTCAAAAGGATGGGACCCGTGTGTGTATGTGTGTATGCGCGCACAGGAAGTGCTCTTGAGGCAGGCAGGATGTGCAGGATGTGTTTGGCTTGGCTGCGCTGCGAGCTAGGTTGACGTCCTGAGGATTGCTGATGTGGGAGACAAAGATGCGAAGATTTCTTCTTGCATTCAAGAGCAAATTTACAGCAGAATCACACCACAAAACACACACGCACATACTAAAAAAAAACAAAAAAAACTGTAAAGTCAGCTGGGACAGAGACAAAGCACTCCAGGAAAATTGCCGTGAACCGAGCTCCTTATTCTCAGCTGACAGCTAATCGAGCAATCCATCAGTTTTAGAGAGGAACCTCGTCACTTATGAAACGGTGGAGTTTGATAGGCAAGCGCACATATTACATAACTAGTCCATGTCCTCGCTGCAGAGAGGGCAAAGTTGTTGTGTCAGAACAGGACAGGGTAAAAGAGGGTATGTTAGGACAAATGACTCATCATAAGAGGTGAACTCAAGCAACCTTATGTCAGCTGTTCAATTTTTATACGTTGCTGCTGCACAGTGTTCAACTCATTTTAAATGGTTCACTATACATTCCTGGAAATTTGATTGAGAAACAGTGGAAATATTAAATGATAATGATCATAATTATTGTTATATAATTATGAATACCTGAAAAATGAACTCAATGCACTTAATCACATCAGTGCAGAATTCCTGTCAATCCAGTATTGCCAGAAAGCATTCCTGCTTAATGATTCTGCTTTTAATGACCTTATGGTATATATGGTCCAACTGCAAGCTAGAAAATTACATAAAGGTGCACTCTAGTAGTTTGGGGAAGAAATTTAAAGAGAAAAGAAAGAGGGAAGAGAAAACAAATCTTAACTAAATTCAAGACTGAATTGAATTGATGAATAAACTGCCCTCAAAGGGCAACACAATTTCATACTGTTTAACTTGTTTTTATGTTTCAGTTATAGAAATATATCAAATAGCTGTTCCTGTTTGAATTAATACCTAATTAATATTGTACAAATTAACTCTTTGCCAAGAAACGCAAGCTTGGAAAGGCTAGCAATTTTATCAATATGATCAGCGATGATTAAGCTTCTTTTGCAAGCATTTTAACCAACCACAATCGAAAACAATGTAAGATGGGTTAAAAACAGCAGATTTCATGCTTGAGAGGCTAAAACCATACATGTAAGACCTAACTAGTTCGACTCAAGTATATAACTTAACTGAGCTGAATCCCTCTTGTAGTGAATGAGCAAAAAGAGAAATAAAGGACAGGATCTCATTAAACTGTTCATTCTTGGATCCTTGCCACATGGACATTTCAGGGAAGGTGGCCTTCTTCAGCGTGTGTGTCTGGTAAATTCGCAGTCAAAACTACACAGGTGTGCCAGAACCATCAAATTTAATTTGATTTGGAAAATGTCTTAATTAATTACTCAAATAGCTTCAAGGTAATTTTCTGTCAGTCACCTACTCGTGCATCTTTAAAAAAAAAAAAAAAAAAGGTGCAAAGAATTAATTGATTCTTAAAAATTTGTAATACAAGCAGCATTTCTGAAGAGCCAAGTAAAGTTTCTCCACAAGTAGTCCAGAATCCAAGGTAATCTCCGTTAGAAACACATAAAAGACGCTCTCTGAAAAAAGAAGAGGGGTCCCTTTTCTGTGATGTGCTGACAAGACAGAGGGACAAAGGAGGCAAATAGAAGCACCGGCAGAGATTATCGTAAATAAAAAGTATGAGAGAGTGAAAGGAGGTGTTGAAAGATGAGACAAAAGGGTAGGGGGGTTATCAGCACACATACAATCCTGCTGTCGCCAAATTCACAGTGACACACCACACTACCCTCCTTCTCTGCTGGCACTCCTGCCTGTCCCATATCTTCTGTGTTGACAGCTGATTGGAAGATGGCCCACACGGCCGAGGTAAAGAGCAGGACAGAGCCTAGGAGGGAGAACACAGACAGAAACAGAAGATAAGCTCCTCATACTACACATGACCTTTTCCTTATCCCTCTCTCTCACTTCCCCTCTCAGCTCTGGTGCAAGGTTGTATATTCAGTCCTCCAGGGCGCAGTACTCCACTCATCAACCACATACATTATAGATATACATCCTGTCCTCATAGATCCCAGAGGGAAGCACTTGTGAAGAGGCAAACTCTTCATTGAAGAGCAGAATCAGTGCAGGAAAGAGCAAGGGAAGTACTGTGAGGACGTCGTAGTCTGCCTCCATTGACACACATGTTGCGTCTGGACTTCTTCACATAGCTTTTGTTGGATTTAATTGTCTCGAAGGTTTTTGCTTAATTGTCCATGTTCCTGGATCCTGCTCAGATTCAACAACCGCATTCACACCTCACCAGATGTGCCGGACTGTTAGCGCCAACATCTTCATTCAGGAAAAAAGAACAATTAGCTGAAGTGTGAAAACATCCTTTAAAAACATCTAAAGGTGTTTGTGAACAATGTGGTTCTAAAATAATTTTTTTTTCTTTTTTTTTAAGTCTGATGGTGCATCAGGTTTTGAAAAAAATTTGAGCTGCAATCAGAAACATGTTGACAAAATATTCATATAAAGATGTTATTATTAGAAATGATAGCAGTGAAAGTTATAAAATACGAAAGCACGATTTCATTCTCATTTCCCTTTTTTTCCCATTTATCCAAACAGACTCGTCGGGCCAGGTGACCTCCTCGCCCCTGGGCTCACCCACATCCCACCGGGGAATGCACCCGTCCCTACTCAGCCCGACGTCCATGGGGCCCTCCGGCTCTCTTCACTCTCCCATCAGCACGCTGAGTTCGCCCATGAACGGCCTGGCCTCACCCTTTTCCGTAATCAGCTCGCCCATGGGCCCCCACTCCATGAACTCGCCTGGCATGGGCTACGGCCCCAGCGTCAGCCCCCAGGTGAGGCCCGTGACAGACCCACAATCATGCATTTGCATACACACACACACACACACACACACGTTTTGTGTGCAGGCATTGTGTCTTCAAGGTAACTGTCTTTGTTTTAAGGTAACAGCACACAGGATCACCCTCAGCAACATATCTGTCCTGTGCTGTTGACACTTGAGAGCTGTTGTTGCCAGATTTATTAGAATTTCAGCTGTTAGGTCAATACAGTCTCTGAATTACCTTGAACAATGTACCCTGTGCTAGAGGCCTCATATACTTTCCTTTTATACCTTATATTCTATTAATTCTTTTTTCTCATGTAAGCGTATAAACCTGTATTTTCCCATTTGATGTAATGCCAATCTCTGTTCTCCATTCTCTGTTCATTCATTTCACACACAGTGTGTAATTCCTGCTGGTAGGGCTCTCTTAATCAAAACAATGAAAACAGAAGATGTAATTTGTTAATCTAAAGCAGCGTGGGATCATGGGAGTTGTTGTCTTCATCGTTAAACAAATGCCAACGCTGATGAAAATCCATCCGATGTGACTCAGGCAAAAATGTTTACAAATGAGGAAATGTTTCAAGGTTTTTTGGGGGGTTTTTTTTGCATTAATTTTAGTCAGGATCTCAATTAGAGTCTCTCTAATGTATCATCCAGTGTTTCCTGTGTTTCCCTGGAAAGATAGATATAACGATATGAAAGCAGGAAGCAGTCATCTAGCTTGGCGCTTAAGTAAAAAAAACTAAACAAAGCATATTACGCTTACCAGCATCTCCTACTCGTGTTTTTGAGAGCTAGGCTAGTTGTCTCTCACGAGTTCCACTTTTTATGCTAAGCTAAGCTAACCTGTAGCTTCATATTGAATGGACAGAGATGAGATGGCCTCGATCTTTTCATCGGCCAGAAAGTAAATACGTGTATTTCCTCAAATCTTCCTTTATACAAACAAGGATTCTGGTAATGAGTCTGACAGGCTCAAGAGCACTTCCGGCCAAGCTACGTGTGTAGCTGTTGATTTGTCGCAGTCAGCAGCCAGAAAGCTTATTATACAGCCGTCTCTAGCAGTGTTTCATGAGATTGCTGTGTACTCAGTCTCAAATCCACACAGCAGTACAGCGGCCCTATAAACTAACCAGACAAATGGTTCTGTATCTTGTCCTACAAGTGTATTCACATGTCTCAGAAGTGCTAATTACAGTTGCTTACGCAAACACACACACACACACACACACACACACACACACACACACACACACACACACACACACACACACACACACACACAGTATAATTTCCCTAAGCCAGGCCCCAGCAGACAGAGGCCTTGCTTTGACCTCATGCCACAGTTAATCAAGGCCTATTCAACTAGGATTCCACAGTACTTAAGTTCTGTCACTCTCTCTTCTTTATCTGGTGAATATTTGTCACTCTCTGCCGCCATATCTTGCCTTCCTCTCTATCCCGTTGTTCGTCTTCTCTTCCAGCTATCCTCTTTACTTTTTTTTTTTTCTCGTCTTGTTTTTTTGGCCCATTTATTGTCTCTTTCAGACCATCTCCATTTCCTCTCTCTTCGTCTCTGTCGCTTTTGTTCCATCAATAAGCCTCAGTTTCGTTGGTATTAAAAAAAAAACACACACACAATTAAGACATCAAAGCCTGCAGTGGCCCAGTTTCTGTCCGGAAGTCATATCTAAAATTGAAATTGTTTCCTCCCCAAAATGCGGTGGCTGCCCTTTTTTGTGTTTGTTAATAATTGCGTTAAAGTGCATCGGCAATGCAATGCTATATGGAATGGGCTCTCCTCGCCATTGTTGGGCTTATCGCAGAAGTGTCCCACATGTAATAGAGTTAAGAGTGGATTAGGGGCAGTCTCAGAAAGCGGCCAGAATCTTTCATTACTAGAAAGCCCCTTTTCCCGCTCCCCACTGCTCTCTCCTTCTGATTCTTCTACACTTTTTAATTCCAACACTTTCATCTGTGCTGCAGTTTCAGTCCCAGAGCGACATACTTTGTATGCAGGTTGGGTGTATAAGTAGCAAACATTGTATGTCTCAGTCTGTCTCAGTTGAATGAACCCATTTACTTATCCTTACTGCCTCTTTGCCAACGCTGCCATGTTTCTTTGCTTTATAAAAAGCAGGTATAACAGCTGTTTCTGTTGACAGTTTTCAAACTGTACCTATGGTAATTACAGCATGTATCTAACTTTAACAGAGCGGCATTGTATTGAGCGTGCTGAAACAGCTGTTACCAGTCTCAGTGGCTCCAAAACATGATGATTGCCACTGCTCTTTCTTTGCAATTTGCACTTTGCACATTTTATCCTTGGAGTTGTCAAACCTTGGCAAATGGGTATGACTAAGAGGTTCCTGTTGGTGATTAATGGTTGACATGAACTTCAGTGAGGGCTGGGTATCTAAAGACAGATTCTAGTTCTGATACGTGAATGCAACTGTCTATAACGGAACGATATCTTCCCTTGAGAATTGTAAACATATTCATTCGTAAAACGAGGTTTTCAAGGATGGACTGGTAATGAGTCATACTGGACCACCCTCTTTACCACCCTCTCTCCACACCTGTTTCACGATGCCAGTGTGTGGTAAACACATGCAAATTTAAAGCAGGTTGTCTAACGCTTCAAATTCAGATTGAGGACACCAGAAAATTAAACCTCCCACATCCTGATTCTACAAGTATACAAACATTGAATAAATAGTTTATAACTAACTTTAATGTAGTTAGCAGATTTAAGGACAGTTTCAAGTTTACCAAGGTACAGCATTTGTCATCAATTACAACTTCAGAAAATTAAACCTCCCACATCCTGATTCTACAAGTATACAAACATTGAATAAATGGTTTATAACTAACTTTAATGTAGTTAGCAGATTTAAGGACAGTTTCAAGTTTACCAAGGTACAGCATTTGTCATCAATTACAACTTCTTCCATAAGGACATTTTCATATAATTACAACATTTATTTAGTATATTATAATTCATAATCTTTGTTGATACTTGCATTATATGATTGTTGATAAAAATGTTAACAAATACTTACAATTATCTACATACTGCTGCCTTATAGTGTGTTATAAACCGCGAATTAAATGTTTATCTCTTCATTGCTGCTTAGTAATGCTACATTAAAAAGTAAAAAAAAAAAAGAATATATTACATATTATATAAATATATATTAAAGACAATATTCAAAAAATATAGTAAAAAAAAAACAAACATGTGTTCTTACTCAATTAAGGCATAGAATAAAATTATTATTTTGGTTATTCTACCAAAAGTCAAGTAGCGTTTGGGTGCCGACTTCGAAACATTTCAAGTGGCACCCAAGCCTAAATCTGACAGGTATCCATACTGTTTTGAGCTCTTAACCATGAACATTTGCATCTGAGACCTGTCGAGGCTGCTGACTGTTACTTAGCGAGGGTGGAGCCAAGGCAGTTTGATGTTAGAGGTTAAAGATGGTGGCAGGGCCCTGTGGTTGTGAGGCACCGCACTTCTGATGAGACGTGATTTGAGTCAGACGGCGTATGCCACTTGCTCTTAACACTCGGCTGACTTGCTGTTTTCATGAGCAGTTGACTGGAACGAGGTCACAGCTCAGCCTCCTCCCTACTTAACCACCCAGAGGCCAGTGGGAGACACCCGCCTATGCCAACCGCACACACACCTTAAGACACAGGGTTAGGGTTGAAAGAAAGAAATAGGGTTTTAAAAATGTAGTTTACTGTGTCAACCGCAGATGGACCTTCTTTTTCAGCTTTAATTCCTTTCTTATTCCTTAGATTCGTCTTGTAATGACAAAAGGACCTTGTTTACCATAAACTGCAATCATCTGTGTCTCCTTTTAACAGGAAACACAACTTTTAGATTCATGGACGCAAGTGAAACTCTGAACAAACTTATCTGGTTCTTATCAAGACCTGTGACATGTTCAATGAACATTGGTCAAAACCAAAAACAATGAGCCTTAGCTGTCCTTTACATCAAAGGCGCAAATGACAACTTAATGACAGTGGGGAAAGGATGAACAAAACTCCCATTCTAACTGGAATCTTACATCCCCCAAAAGCCAAACCACATGTAAAGAGAGAGACTGTCCTTTATCACCAGCCAATTCTTACATCTCATACAGTGCCTCTTCCCCCTGAGCTCTGTCCCGAACATTGAGACATGCTGACATGCTGCGGTTGAGCTTTTGTTTTGTCTCCCAGTGAGAGACTTTTTAATATGTTGCATCTGTTCTGTGCATCCCCGTTATCTGCCGTCTATGTTTTGGAAGACCAGGCAAGCATCCACATTGTTCAGAAGAGGGCCACACACACTGTCAACAAACGGAGAATCTGCCTGCAACAAGAAATGCATACTTTGTCTTTAGTCGAGTGGTTTTGCCCTTAGAGGGCTCCTCATCTCTGTTGTTCTGTGCGAGGGGAAATGTGGCGAGACATCTCCCTGGGTATCTGGCCAATACCAGGCCACAGCCATGCCCATTAGGATCAGACCCATCAGTGGTCTTGTCTGCGGGCTTGAACTCACCGATAATACGGACCATGTCTCGATCACACAGACCACAACTCTGCAGCTGGAAGGGATTATAGGCAGGGTTGGAACACATTTTACACTTGACAATGACAATGGTGAGAGCTGTTGGGTTGTTTTATTTATTTTTTTTTTTCCTGTGAGAAAAAAGGAGTTCTTTATTGTCAGATCCGACTCCCATTTTCCATCTTGCAGCTTGGTCTGTACCCCTCTCGCTTCTGTGCTCTCCCGCTGAAACCTTCCTGAGAATCTTAAACCAACAACAGGCCTCCAGTGTCTCTCAATACGCCTTACAAATACATATAAAGCTCGAGTGTTTCTGGAGGTGAAACGCTAATGTGAAAAAGGTGTAAATGCTTTACAAGAAATGGAACATGCATTTAATAAGTTATAAATGAGCGGCGGTGGTGATGTCATGGGCTAGTTTGGGTACGTCGTGTTTAGATGAGGGTCGCTAGGAGACTGAAGCACAACACACTCGGGAGAAGGAGGGAGAGAGAGTGAGTGAGTGAGGGAGGGAGTGTAGTGGACCTCCGTTCCTTCCTGTGTGGGAGTAATAAAGGTCCATTCCGCTGCTCTGGTCTTTGATGGACCTCGTTGTAGTCACTCTGCATGACATCATGGCTGCATGGCTCTAATGGCCGCACAAAGGGGCTGTGTGTAGGGTCCCAGGAGAGCAGTTAAGGCTCTCTAACGTCAATCAACCCTCAAATGGATGGGGGAAAATAGTTTTTTTAGCCAAAGCTGTCTCCAGGTAGCAATTAGAAGCAGTTTTAGAGACCGCTTTTTTTTCCCCTCAGTACTGGTAGTCCAGGGAAGTGTAACTAATGTGTAGACTTAATTAAAGTTGTACCTCACTAGAAGGTTAGTACACAATTCTTTGGGTCTTAGTTTTAGCGGAGAAAATATTGCGTTACGTCGGGACAGGATTTGTTTTGACATTTTTCTGCTTCTGTTTTAACCTGCATGATATGCAAATCAGTGATGTTTGCTGCGACTAACTGCAAATGACGTGTTCATACTAGCTCTTCCCCTCAGGAAAGCACAGGAATTACATCAGTGAATAAGAATTTAACAGTATTACTTCCAAACAAATAAACATGATTAAATGTGTTGATGGAATTCATGCAAATTGTGAAGAATATACCATGTCAGTTTCATGTTCCCAGTGGCATTTATCTAGGATGTCATGTAGTGTGATAGCGCTCGGGCCTGAGTATGTGTGTTCTGACATGTGGGGGCCACACAGGAGACGAGCCATCCAGGAGGGGGCAGCTATAAAGGATTGTAACAGTAACATTAGGTTTAAGTTTCAGAGAGCAGCCTCCTAATGCAGGCTGTAGACATTGCGGTTTCAATGCCTCGGGGGCACACATTTATTTTAAAGCTTCAAATAATCCCTTCAGGGCTTTGATTGCATCTGGTGGTGTGATCTTACTGCAACTCAACACTGTGTGTGGACAGACATGTGCACAGCGGTATGACTGAAGTGTAATGACACTTACTGTATGACTTATTCTACTTTTGTCACTGCTCCCACCTGTGAAACCTGTCGCAGTGCACAATGTCTCAGGCAGTAAAAACAAAAAAAGACAGCAGCCAAAGCACACGTTTGGTGGATATTTGTATATATGTCCGATACAAGCAACATAAAACCAGATCATTAAGAATGACAATAAAGGTTGATCATTAAATTCAAATCATTCATTCTGCCAGAATTGGTTTTAATCAGCTCTCACTTCTTGTTTGAAGAGGCAATCAATCACACACCAGATAACGTTAATCAATAAACTACCAGATTACATGTTAGTGGCCTGGAAAAAACCATAGCAGTGAATGAGAGCCATTGTGAAATGCTAATAATAAAGTGAAAACATTAGGCTATTGTAATGACTTGCTAACAGATTTATCAGTTCGTTATCTGCTGGTTGATAAACAATCCTAATATGACTGAATGATCTGCAGGATGCAGTCATTATAAATACTGCCTTTTCATAAATTCCTGCTACACTATGCTGTTTAATAAAAGAAATACCATTGCATTCACTATCATGTAGCATGTTAGGACACTTAGCGACCATGATGGATGACATGATGACCTAGTAGGGAATGAATCAGTGGGTGGCTCTTGTTTTGACACTGGAAATACTTCTCAAGGCATCACTGAGTGATATGTTAGACAATCAACAATCTTTTTACTGATCTGCTAGAGGACATAAACCAGTGGCGAGTGGAAACAATAGAACATTCACACTCACAGTGAGGCTGATTTACAGTTGGAAAATGGAAATTCTAATCGTGTAAAGGAATGGACGGTCAGCTAATGGCTGGAGGACTTACTAATACACAATGAGAATCTTTGTCAATTAATCACTGGATGACAGATGAATGATCACATGAGCATGACGACACCCGTGAAATGGCTTATTATACATTTTTTTTAACAGTGTTACACTTGTGAACCTGGTTTCTCCGCATGGCAGCATTCTACTGAAGTTTTCACACCCATTTTAACTGCACACCAAGCCAGAGGGATGCAAATTGCAGACAGACTACATTTGGGAAAACAGGACAGAGTTTATTCACATCTTATTCATGCACCTGATTGACCTCAGGAGGCTGCATGTCTGTACTATTTTTTTTATTTCTTTTGCTTTTTAGAATGGCACTATTTACTGTAACGTTGGCTAGAGCAGTGTTAAGATCAATGTTTCTAAACATATAATTGGAATAGCTGAACACTTACTTTTTCCTGGCATTGCCGAGGAATGTGCAGCATATTCCGGTCTTATCCAAGCCAAAAACGTATCCAAAAATAATGCACCCTGCTTAATGCAGTATTTATTCGAGTGCATGACTCATTGTGGCTAATACCTTGATTAGAATGGATTATCATGCATTAAACTCTATTAGTCATGGATCATTTACGTTGCCAAAATTATACTGTACAGTAAGGTATACAAGTTCCTATTTGAAACCAAACTGTTTGATGATTACCAGACATAATATTAGTGTGTAGAAAAGATACGCATTTGCTTGCAGTTACAGTTCATTTAATTTGGTCTGACCCAAAGGCAAAACAGATTGTTGCTGTTTATACTTGGTCCTGTTTGTGTTCACACCGGAGCTGGAACCATGACGTTATACAGACTGACAGGTAACCTATCGATTGGACAGTATTTGACTGTGATCCTGCGTCGTCGTCAGAGGTGTGAAAACATCCTAAGACGCGCTGTTTGTTTCTGAAAAGAGCAGAGGGAAGGTTGTCACCATTCAAACACTCGGTTGACTGCTGTGAGAGGAGAGAGGCTCCACGGATAGAAGAGCCGCTATGTCAATGGCATAGAGTGCGGTAACCACAGGAGCAGCACTGTTTCCTTTATAAACAACCCTCATGTTCATCCACCCACGCACAAACCAAAAGGACACCTACATTCAGACAAAACATGCACGTACTCAGGCATGCTCATGTGAAATCCATAATCACATACATGTGGACACAAACACCCGACGCAGACATTAAACATACATGTATGCATGCTGCGGACCCACCCCTATGTGCACACACACCCCCATTAATGCCACAACACTCACATGCACGCACACACTGCCATGCGGAGGTGAAGCAACAGCTGAAAGTCACTGTGCGTATTCCCACTTCACTGCTGAAAGGCTCACTGCCTTTCATGCCGCTGATAGTCTTAATATCCTTTTTTTCGCTCTAACAAAAGTTTCTGTCAAAACACACACACACAGACGCATACACATACACATACACATAAGCCCCGGCAGTGCTTGTGATGATTCATTTTATCTGTTGTGGCACAGCGGGAGGTGAGTGTTGGAAACCTCCGAGCTGTCTAGAATAATGTCGACTTCTGCTAAACTCTATCCAGTGGGACAGAGCAGAGAGAGTGTTGTATTAGAGCTGATTGAAAATAATCACGGAGCTGTTTTACAGTAAGGCTGACTTTGGAAGGACTTATGTGTTGTCACTAACGACTTTAAAAATGGCTAACAAATAATGTATCTATTTGCTTAGAGATCATTTATAAGTCAATACATTGTATACATTTGACTTAGTGCTTAATACAGACTTGGTGGATCATTGTGATGCAAAAAGCCAATTTAAAGCATTTTAAGAAATTCAAGCCGACATTATTAATGCAAGCTTGTAACCTGGCAACAAAAAGGTCCCTTTTAACTGCATATTATTGATCTGTACAGTAGTGTAATTAGTAATGACATATGTGGATTATATTGTACTGTGCTGGCAAAATCACAATTATTATTCATTTTATTTTGAAAGACACCAGAGAGTTTGAACTTGACTGTTCATTGTTTCTTCTTTTCAAATGCTGATCAGAGTGGGGAATATTGGCACATGCTGTGATGGTAGTATGATGATAATCTGTTCAGAATCAACTATAATTTGCTAATAGTATGTAATCCTGTTGACATCATCACTCCAGAGAAATCAGGGCTCAGTGTTTTCAAGATACTTTTAACTTTGATAGAATAACTTCAGCAGTTTTAATATGCAATGCAATATTTGATACCATGGGGTGAAAGGACAAAAAAAAGCATTGAGGGTGTAGAATGTCATATTTTTATTGAATTAATGTTATCAATAACTATAACAAGGCTATAACATGACAACGAGTTGTGACTTTCTTTTCTTGGCGAGGAAGAGCAGAATGACTTCTGTATACACTGAAATATATCACACATTTTCAAAACATTTTTCTCTCTTTAAATAAGGCCTTTTATGTTTGTGTTAGTTTGCTCTCAGGAAGAGGGTGAGAAAGCAAATCTGACTAAAATCCATCTTTTTCTTCTGTTGTCTTATGTATGACTTCCTGTTTCCAAAGACATGATGGACCTACTGATGACTCATCCACAAATAACTAAACCGCAGTCTGAGCTATACTGTGTACTGCGTACGTGCTCACACCCATGTGTCTGTTGATTTGTGCCTGTTTGTGAAGCATGTGTGTTTCAAACAGGTGTCCCTCAAATTCGTCACAGCGCCGTAATCGATCCCAAAGGGTGTCTCACTGTGAATACACCCTGAGGGCCACAGAAGAGCGGACCCATTAACAGCACCCGCAAGCGTGAAACCTGATGCTCCATCTCTTGCTGATACGTGTCCAGATAAGACTCACTCACTGACATGCAGCCATGAGAGGAAAGTTCCTGCTCATTCCAACCATGCTTCCAGATAAGTTTGTTTTTGGAAGGAAGTGATTGTCTCGAGGTGTCAGAGGTGAAAGGTGACACCTTTAGGGTTATCATTAGGTCACATCGTGACCCGATCCCTGTCCTCACCTCTCAGAGGGCAGCTGGTTAGGTGTTGTCGCCTGTCAACAGGAGATTTGTATCCAGTCCACTCACACCTCCTTCTAGCTTTTGGACAATTTTAGTGTCTTGCGTTGAAGGAAAGTTAATTAAAGGTACAACATTAACTGTGGTTCAGAATGAGATCAGAAAGTAGAGCGTTATTCGTGGCCACCTTGATCAAACCGTATAGAGGAATTTCTGTCAGGGCCTTTTGAAACAAGATAACTTTCTTTGCTAGAAAAGGTGCCCTTGAACTGGAAAGCAACTGAAGTTCCACATGAGGGTTGTGCATTGAGGAGTGTTGCGCTAGGATTTGATGTCTCCTTTTGAAGTGTCTTTATGAGCAAAGTCTGTGCTCTGACTCGCTGAATCAAGCTAAGCCTGTCTTAAGCGGAGGCCTCCACCGTCTCTGCTCTCCTTGCCTCTCCTCTCGCGTTCACTCGAGGGACGACTCCTTTCTTTTTGTTTCACCACCATGTGTGTTGTCATAGCATACTAATAGGTTACGGGGCCTGCTCTGCTGCAACACTTATTCTTTCTATTAAAGTGAGTTAGAATGAGTGAGACAGCCTGACTTACAGTGATAAGTTTTTGGTGAGATTTGTCTTATGTTATTACAATAGGACTGACTGCTATAGTTGCCCTTTATTAAAAGTTAACATTGGGCTGTACAGATTGTTTTTTTTTTCTTTTAAAGTCAAGGCTTCTATAGAGGTTTTCAATTGAAACTTCAAATGTCTGTCGTCATATTTATTGGTTTAATCTCGAGCTGGGCAGTATGGCCCTAAAATAATATCACAATCTTTTTAGGCCATAGCACGATATCCAATGGATGTCTCAACTTCTGAAATCTTCTCAAAGCACCTTATAAATTAAGACAAAAATCGAATATCACAATATGACCAAATAGGACTTACTTTGATATTGATAATGCAACAACATTGTAAGATGATTATTGGTAATTGGTAATTATTGGTAATTATGATGATTAACACCGTGAGATTTCTGTTCAAAAAGCGTCAGAAATGTGGATTTACTCACTTATTGGTTGAAGGCAAGTCCAGCGAAGTTTACGGTTTCAGTTCATTGATATATTACATATTGGTCGTCACTAGCTGTGTTTATTTACTCTGTCTGACAGCCAGTTGGCACATGCACCGCTGTAGCGACCACACAGCCCCACCTTCCCCAGAAGCAAATTAACTTAGATTGTGATGTTCCTTAACACACAGTTTTTAAAATTTGATACCCACGATGTTGTATAGCTTTATGCAGTACTTATATATGTAATAGGAAGCCGGAATCACACTTGGTAACATGATTTATGGCATAGAAACAACAAGGTTTTATTTTATAGCAGTAAACTATTTACCTGTTGCCTGCGGCTATTATGTCTTGCCATCGTAAAAAGCAATCTGTGGTTTATTTCATTGTGTGTTTTTATGAAAACCAGCACTTCTTTCATAAATGTAGTGTTGTTTACTAAATGTTACCCTCAGCTCTTCGGGGCTAACCCATCCTTTGGTGAAAATATACTTTCTCCTACGTTAAATATTGTAGCATTATGCTGGAGCCAGCGGGTTGCACAGGACACACAATAACATATATCAATTCTGTGCAGACTCTGACACCCACAAGCAGACGGAGACCCCCTCTGTACTGGATGTACCATTCAAATGTCCTCCACAATATGTTATGTAACACCTGCAGCACATGAAATTGTGTTGTTCAGCGGGAGCATTTGAGGCGCTCATGTTGTACATGGTACTGCAGGGAATCTTATGTCCTACATTTTCAGTCCTTGATGTTAAATTCCCCTCATTTCTCTCTCTCTCTCTGTCTCTCTCTCTCTCTGTCTCTCTCTCTCTCTCTTTGAGCCCAGATACAATAAAAAAAACTCAGACAGCATGTAAGGAGGGGAGTGTTAAGGGGTTTCCCAAGATGAACTGGGTGTACACACAGCTGGCATACCTCCCTGTGAAGGGTCACATGTATGTGTTGTAGGGGAGGGTGCATGTATTCTATTTCCAGAACCAGTTCTGAGCCACTTTAATCCCCCCGCCTTGCCTCCATTGCCATGGGCAGAAGAGAAAGAAAGGTCCCCCTCAAGCCGGCCCACCCTACCCCACCGTTGGGAGCAATGTTGCTGAGATTGAGTTGCAGGTTTACTGAAAATAGATTGTGAGTAGAAGAGTCTTTTCTGTCAGGCAGACAGAGGGTTTGATAGAGACGATATCACCAAAAAGAGACAGCTGTGTTCGTGCTGCGTTGGGGGGAAAAAGACTAGACACTGGCTGAGGTAAGACCTCATCTTGCATGTGTGTGTGCTTGCATGTTGAGTGTATGTGCACAGATGTGGCTGTGTGCACATGCTGCTGAAGCTGGTTCCAAACAAATGATGCACCCGTGTTGGTGCCTTTGTGTCTTAGAGGAGCTCTCGAAATTTCCCAGCAAAAACGTCTTGTCAGGTTGCATCAAGTTGCATAGTAATGCCCGTTCTTATGCTCCGTGTCGACCATTCAATAAAAAAGGGACTTTTTTTTTTAAATGACACATATAGTATCAGTACGCAAGAAAAATTAAAATTAAAATAATTATGTATTTTTTTATCGAAGCTGTGTGTGTAAACAGGGTGTGAAGAGCAGGCCAGTGCTGGGTGTCAGGGTGTGAATTGAACGTTTTCACGTGGCGTAGGGCTTTAACCTTTTCAACCCGCTGATGCCGCCGGTGGAGCCATCATTGAAGCGCAGCCCAAAATTCAAACCCACATCAGCTTTATATTTGATATTCAAGTCAGGTTCCCATGACACCCCATATGTCATGCTGAATTTTGTGGGAATGTGTAAAGAACGGTTCAGAACATCTAATATTTTCTATTTGATGTGATGTTAAGGCACCGTGCTTTGGAATATTTTGCTCAATGTAAGCATACTGTCGCTTCAAGCGGAAATGTATATAAGCAGCATAGCCGAGATTTTTCTAACTTTGAAGCTCTTTAAGAGGAATCGAGTGGAAGAGTGAAAGGTGAAATGAGATGCCAGGAGCCACAGTGTGTACTTGTCTATGTGTACCTGTACTATATATCATGTGCAGGTTCATGTGTTTTAGTTGTGTCTATGTATGTGCATGCTTGTGTTTTGATGGACGTGTTTGTACATGTACATGTGTATGTACTGCATATAAATGCTTTGTGTGCGGGTATGTGTTAGCTGCTCTTCATCAGGCATCGTTATAGATGCTGAAGGTCGTTGTTTGTGCATGGTCGTGTATTGACAATGTGAGTGGGGAAGAGTGGAAGAACACTTCTGAGCTGTTTTATAGACATGCAAGACAAGTGCCGTATGTAAAGGGGCACTCCACTCAACTTTGACTGAACAAGTTAGTGGTATACGTCCTCTGAGGCTCTGGAAGAGTTTTGTCATATCCAAGAACCTGGAACGGTCAAACAAAAGACATTCTTGTGTTGCATTGTGGGAAAGCAGGTTTGAAGGGAGCTTGACTCATACAATGGACGAAAGGTCAGGATGTTTCTGCCTCTGCTGAATCCTGTCATCTGTCCTTTTTAACATGTGTGTCCCTAACATTGTAGAAGCAAACTGCTGAAATAGACCTTTAACTACCACATATTCTCTCACACGTACCCAAACATGCATCCAGTTGTATGAATGATTATTTCATGATTTTTTTTTATTTTCATGATTGTGTTATACAGAGAGTAAGAAAATAATGTTAACTGTAAAACCCATCATAATTTCCACCAATTCTTTGGTGTTTTGGGTTGATGATAAAGCAATTAATTGGTTCTTCCGATTTGAATAATCAACTGATTGTCTCAGCACCACTTCCTTTTATATGCACACCCATACCCCAGGGTATGTAAACCAAATCTCATTCCTGTTTGTCTTTTAAACATGTTACAGCACTGCTTTTAGTCTCTCTGTTCTACTGCAGTAATGTCTGTATGTTAGCTTTCATGTCATGAATGAATAATCCATAGTTGCTGTCAGATTTGTTACAACACTAATTCCAAACGGCGCTGTGTAAAACATAAATAAAACACATGGGTGATTGAAAACAAGGCAAAGGCAATACATTAACTCTTGTACCTCTTCCAACTTTATTGTTGTTTCGAAATATTTACTTATTCTAAATTTGATGTCAGTGACATGTTTGGAAAAAACTTGGGACAGGGGCAACGTGGAATGATCAAAAACACCTGTTTGGAGATTCCTCAGGTAAACAGAGTCATTGGTAACAGGTGATAGTATCATGAAGGGGCATCCTCAAAAGGCTTGGTTGTTAACAAGCAAGGATGGGGTGAAACACGTGATTATATGAAGGATATATATCAGGAACACAGTTTGTTTGCAAATGACTGCGTTTTGTTTTTACTGACCCTTTTCACAGCATCCCAACTCTTTGGAATCGAGTTGTAAATTAATCTGCTCTGTGTTTTTGAAAAAGAGCACGGTTTGCTGTGATGTATACATCTCTGTGTTCTCCCAGAAAGCAGCTAATGTAGTCAGTCAGACCGATGTAAACACAGCTGAATGTGACAACCTCTCTTAAACTGTCGTGTTCATCTCATCGTTAAGAAAAACACAGAATAGTTCTTCTGTCTTGCCTGATGTCTTCACACAGAGACAGGGTTTCTCTAATACATTTTGAGCTAAATTTAGAGCCAAGACGTGTTTGGGCTATCAGACATGTCTCCCATGTGGTAGCTTAATAAGAACATGTCTGGCTATATGAGCCCATGTTGCTGCGCTGCCAACTCTGCTCTGCCTGTCACCCATCAGTTGTCAGTGTGTTTGTCGAGGATCCACTTGCCTGAATATATTTGATATCTTTTCACTTTTCTTCCCCCGCTTAAATGCCCCTAGATAAACAGACTTTTACTTTTACAATTTCTTCACAGTATGGTGCTAATGGTTAGCTAGCCTCTGCTCCATGGAATACATTCAGTGTTTTAGGATAATTTACATCCTGCCCCCTAAAGTTTATCTCCTCAGGAAACCGCATGGGGCTAGTTATAGTAATTATCCCCTTGCTCACACTTTTAGCAAGAGGCCAGGGGAGGTCACTCTGCGATTAATTTTTTTCAGCAAGGGAGGGAGGCAGCAACTGAAGTAAGACTTAGCGCTGCAGCTGAACTGCTGCTAAAACAAATGCTGTCTCTTTTATTCAGCTGTACTGATAAATCTTGCAGTGCAGTTATGCTAGTGCTGAACATTTGGGAGCCAGCGGGGCTTGTTGAGAGCATGAATAAAAGAGTTCCTGGGGTGGAGTGGTGCAGGATCCTGCTGTGCCAGATTTAGATCTAAAACAGGAGGGAGGAGAGAGATGGAGGGAGAAATGGGAGAGGGCAAAAAGAGCTGCTGCTAGAACTGCTGACCATCTGTATTGAGTAGCAGAAGTCATAACATCATTTTCTCTCTCTGAATCTAGCAAATTGTTCAGGACAACGTGCATGCCATAACTCCACTCAGATTTATTTCCCCCGTTTGTATGTGTAACCAAGCCTCCACTCTCCTCAGCAGACCTGGCCCTCGTTCAATAGTTAATGACATCAACTAACTATGCCGCAGCAGCTAAGCTATGTGACGGGGCTTGTGCAACGGGGTGTATAATGTCGCGGGTTTTGAGTCCAGACGAACTGTTTTGTGACATGTTGCTGTGTGTGTTTTGTGTGTGTTGATGTTCCAGCTGAACTCTCCAATGAACTCGGTCAGCAGCACGGAGGACATCAAGCCCCCGCTGGGCCTCAATGGTGTGATGAAGGTGCCCGCCCAGCCCTCAGGCACAGCCTTGTCGCTCACCAAACACATCTGCGCCATCTGTGGCGACCGCTCCTCAGGTGAGTGACATCAGACTGTGATACACACCCACTGAACGACCTTATGTACTGTCTGCGCTGGAAGCATTGAGCTATTAAAAATCATTAAATTTAAATATTGAATGAAAGGTTAATAATGGATTAACCTTGCTGGCAACTAACAATTATTTACATTGTTGATTAATCTGTCAATTATTTTTGTGATTAATCAGTTAGTTGTTTGGCGTAAAAAATGTCTGAAACTGCTGAAAATGTTGCACAGTGTTTCCCAAAGGCCGAAATGACGTCTTGAAATGCTTTTTTGTCCAAAAACCCAAAGATTTTTGGTTATTGAGTAAGGAAACCAGAAAATCAGAAGCTGAAATCTGAGAATTTAGACTTTCATTCTTAAATAACATCACTCAAATGTCTGATTGTTGTTTTGTGACTCATCTGAACAAAATGACCCACAAAGTTGGTTTAGAATTCTTAGAAATACACTAACATTACACTGTAAACATTTAAAAAAACAAAACAAAAAAAACCTTCCCTTAAATTGATTGGAGATGACTGTTGAGTCAAAGCCTTACCAAGAAGTCCAGGGGATTGTATAATTTAGGGAAAATTGTGAGGGACATGTATAAAAATAATCTCACAACAGCTCCGATTACACAAGACTCCATCATTACCAAATGAAAAGAAAGCAGGCCTACCCACCATCTTACTAAAGCTGGTGTTCTGACCACACTGAGAAACCTCCAAAGAAGATCCAAAGATGAACTCTGGTCAGAGAACAGCCCCACGGACTGCTCTGGCAAAACTACATACTGCAGCTTGTTGCAGCGGGAGATCTTCTTGGAAGGACAACAGTCAGAGGAATTCCTCACAAATCTGGGCTTAATGGCAACGAGGCCAGAAAGAAGCCACTCCTGAGAAAATGCATATGAGGGCAGCACCATAAAGGCAGATGAAAGAAAGTGAAATCATGAGGCAAAAGATTGTATGGTCTGATGAAACCAAACCTCAATTCAGCTTCGGCTGAAATAGAGAAGTGCTGTGTCTGAGGGAAACCAGGCACAGCCCATCACTCATCTCACAGCATGACCGTGAAGCCCGGTGATGCCATCATCGTAGTGATGTGGGTGGGTGAGCATCTTTTCTTTTCGCTTTTTTTTTTTTTTTCCCCAACAGGGACTGCTCATAGAAAATGAAGACTGGAGGCAAATAGAGGGACATTTTGAGGGGAACCTGCGTCAGAACACAGTGTGATAACAAGTTTTGTTAGGAAACAACAGTGCCTGTACTGACGCATCGACTGGAACACCTTCAGAAGGGGTTGTAAAGATACTCAACTGCTTAAGGGTTGGTTTTGATACATGATAATAGGGTCACATGTCAATATTTTTGCGAGGATGCAAATTAAAAATAACAAGACCATTGTATTTTAACATTTTCGAGTTTAAATTTCAGCCACAAATGAGCCTTCTCAGAGATACAGTTAAAGGTCAGCATGATATGACTTCTTTCACTGTATTGCAAAAACAGCCATGACATCTAATCCTGCATGGCTGTGCATGTTAGTATTTATTGTGTCAGGTTCTCACTCCTCTTTTTGGAGATTCAAAATGTTGCCTCATACCAGACTTAAATTTGAACAGGGGAACATACACTTAGACAAAAAGGACTCAACTGAAAACGGTAATGATAACTGTTTACTCACTCCAGGGTTCTCTCAAGTCATCTGTCATTTGGTCAACATCTAACTGAACCGCTTTAACCGCAAGAACATATAACCCATGGCTAACTGTTAGCCAATGGCTAATGGCACAAACAGCAGCTCTCTTCCCAAAGAAAGGTTTAAGATGTTGTTTTCACACGGTCAACAAGTAACCCTGTGTTTTTCTGGCGATAACCATGAAAAATGTTTAGCCCTGGGACAAAGCTGGATATCTAATTCACTGGACAGTTTTAGCATCGTCCTGCGTCATCGCTGCTACGTGGACCCACGGGGGAAAATCAAAAGAATGTTTAATAGCAAGTCATGCTTCATTTAACTGTGCACGTAGGCTTTATTTATCTTCTCTGGTGGTCTGACTAGCAAAGACCTAGCAAAGAAACAGTTTGAACAACAACTGGAGAATGCAAATGGTCTCCATCCCTCATAAATAACAAAAGACCTGTTTGGTACAGTGGATGTGACAACAGTACCGTAACATCTATGAGGGTCCCTTGCTAACCTTCTGGAGGCCCACTTTTTCTTCCACAGCCACCTCAGCTTAACCCCCAAACACACAGGCTGTTCTCTTTAATAGGCCTTTGATGATAATTGCTCTTTTGCTACCTCCTAGCTGGCTCCTGTGTGCTGTTTGTGTGGTTGCATCTCTGACTGTAAGGGTTTCTGTCCTCTGATCTCTTGAAAAATCTGCCATTAAAGCTGAAGTGCACACCATGATTGTGTTGCTGTTCCACTGACAGCAACTAATGTACTGAATGACTTGAAAAAGACATGTATTTGACAAACTGTGTCTGAATCTCTCCCGTCAGGTAAACACTATGGAGTATACAGCTGTGAAGGCTGCAAAGGTTTCTTCAAAAGGACGGTGCGCAAAGACCTGACCTACACCTGTCGTGACAACAAGGACTGTGTCATCGATAAACGCCAGAGGAACCGCTGCCAGTACTGCCGCTACCAGAAGTGTTTAGCCATGGGCATGAAGAGAGAAGGTACAGCACATACCTTTGAGGATAAAGTCCCATTTACCCATTTCCCTCACGTCTGTTGTCATCCACATAAACACACACTGAGACACAGATAAGAGCCTTGTTTAGGAAATTAAGGAAAAATGTAGTGCATGTGATGAATATATTTTGTATTTGTGTAACCAGGAACACACACATCTATTTTTGTTCACTACATCTTAGCATTTCATATCCTCATGTGTGCTAAACTCCAGTTGGTGAACGTCTTTTTAAAATACAAAGATTAAAAAATTATTGGTTATCTTATTTGTTTTAGACATAAGAAGTAGGAAATTATCAGTTAAGGGTAGTGGCTGAAAAAAATCCATATCATGCATCCCTAATAATGACTTCCTTACTATATGACCCCTCATCAGTTTGAACATTTTCAAAGGTTATGAGCAGTTTAACCATCATTATCATGGTAATCTTTTCTCATCATAATTCCCTTATTAAAGAGGACTCTATGTTGTTTTGGAGAAGAAATTCAAACTCAGAATTTTGGTAAGGTCCCCAGAACACTGTTTGAATTTGTTGTCCTTTAAGGTCAGTTTGTTTATTCAGTTAGAAAATGAGAGAGTTTGTTTAGGCATTAAAGAAAAAAAATAATAATAACAGTCAGGATCTTTATCTTCTAATTAAAATTTCACCTCCTAAACTACAAGGTGCACCTTTAAGTATTCATATGAAGCAAATGACAGAATACATTAGAACAAATACACCTAATTTTGCTTAGTAAAGTTTTTTTTTTCTTTTTTTGCTTTAACTATCTGGGAAGATTTATCAAGAGACCCCTTGAGTGGCTCCCGATCACAAGCTTGTAAGCCACTTTCATAAAGGACAGTAGAATCCAGCCTGACTTCATTTGGCTGTATACCCCAAACTAATCTGATTTTGTTTTTTCCTCAAACTGCAATTAAATGCAATGTTCTGAATATGAGCGAGTGAGTGAAATGAGCCCACACCTGATACAAAAGCCTGTGAGATGCAGTCGAAAGGAAAGCAAACCCACTACTTTGCCTTTTCAGAAATATAAAACTTCATTTGTTTGATTTTTCATTGGACTAGGATAAACAAAGGGGAAATGTAAAGCCTCTGAGATATGACATTGAGGTTAAAAGATGTCCCTTTCTGCTTTCTTTATACAAGTAAAGCAACCTGTTTTCCATTCCTGCCTCCATCCAATTTTACAGTAGCACTTGAAGCTGTGATTCTGCTCTGCTACAACATGCAAAACATTGCAGCCATAGGCTCTACCGTATTTAAAAATGTTCTGCTTCCAGCACCACTTTGGGGGGAAATAATGAATTTGGCTATTGCAGTACTTCTGGATGTAGAAAGAGTGAGGTTTGTGAGAACAGGCAGTCCTCGGGGAGTTCACTCATGTAGACTGTAGAAATAAAAACATCACAATGGAGCTCTGTGAACTTTTGCCTCCTTTGCATTCTCTGGATGTCATCATCCGTGTGCTTGTGCTCCTAATTCAATGTATAAACATGGATGTTGTGTGGGACAGCCTACATAAATTTTGTTTTCACAAGCACAATGATTTTGTGTGTGCTTATTTTGCAAGCTACTCAATTCACAAAATTTAATCCAAGCACTCAAATTGGATAATGTCCTTTAATTCATGGTGTGGCGGCAATGTACACCACATTCCTCAAATTAGAGGCTACTGATCGCATGCGCTGCTCCTGCCCTTTTCAAATGGATACAGAGATTTAATCAGTTTCTTGCTGAGGCTGCAGATACAGAACATGTAGTTGTGGACGACGGACCATTGATCAAACTTTCCCTTTAAAACCATACTGTCAGTGTTCATGTCAACAGAGTTGAAGAATTAAATTCAACCTCAAATTCAGGCAATTATCCATGGTCTGCATCGGCATCTACTCCAGAAACTACAGCCATAGAATCTAAAATCATGACTGATCATTGGTGTTATTTAATGATGATACATTTGACAGCTTCTTGACGACAAACACTGCATGTCAAGCGACCTTCCAGTGTGCAGTTTTAAGTTTTAAAAGTCAGATAACATATCATCCTGCTGTAGACGGGAAGGGCATTATTTCATCATTAAAGGATTTATTCAAGACACAACAATCAAACATTCCTCCAAGCTTAAATCACTCCTCCTCAACACAGAGGCCCTGTCCTCTCTCAGTAGAGGCTGGGGATTAAAAAACTATCCATTAAGGGTAACATTTACATGGTAAAGGTTTGACTACCATGAATGTCATACAGAAGTCTGTCTCAGCTACAAGTCAGTTACACACAGTCACACAGTGACTATGCCTTTAATTCCATTTTCAAGCAAATTCATTTGAATTAAAGACAAATTAAACAGTAGAAGTTGATGTTGAAGAAAGACTCATACATGTTCCTGCATTAGTTAGTTAACAAATAGTTATTGATGGGGATTTAGTAATGTTTTTGCACAGTTTAGTTGGCTTATCCTAACTTAGCATTGTTAGCATATAGCCCAGAGTCACTGAGTTGGTAGAATTGTAATGACAAAAACTATATTTATAGATAGTATGACCTTCAAGAGGTTTGTGACAGTGTTGGTTAGGCTAGCATTGACCTGTACCGCACATGTACAACTCTAACACAGAATCTCTAAACTGAACTGACTGTGGCCTACTGACTCACCAATGTCACAAAATCAATCAGTAGCTTTTAGCCGTGGAGCCTTCATAACTGATCAGTGAAAGCACTGTTGTCGCCTCGCCATGTCGCCATGATTACTTATTGGTTAATGGTTTTACTGAAAGCAAGCAAAAGCCACAAGAAATTATCATGAAGTGATAAATGGTAGAAAAAGAGTTGGCTGCTGAACTTTTCACCTTATTAACAGTGCCTGAGTGCTTGCCAGGCCTAGTTTTGGCTGAAATGAACAACCAACTGAACTGAAAATGGTCTGAATCAGTGCCAAATGAAAAGCTGTGAATGCAGTCACTTACTCTCATGCACTAAAGTACATTTGATGATGAATAGGATTCAGTACATCTTTCAGTAAATCTCAAACGGAACAGTTCAACTATTTGAATGAGCAAAGTGATTTGCAATTTCCACCTCCACTGGCTTTTTGTATATACTCCAGAAAGGTTGTCTGAGGTTGACCAAGTTCTTCTTTCTCATGTGTGATTGCAGTGCTGAGGGGAATGGATGAGGTTTGGAATAGCCTATTAATACTATTGACCTGGATTGGGTAGAAGCAAATGCAAATCCCAAATACTAAAAAGAGGCATAAAAAATGAAAAAGGAACTTTGATCTCACATGCACCCAAAAGTCTGTCATGTGCGACCAAACATTTCCTTGGTCGGATGGATGCACCTGAAATTTAGCTGTTTATTTTTTCTAACAGTGGACGTTATCATCATTTATTGTTCCCTGTGCTGTTCTTAAGATAAGGAAAAACATGTTTTTGCACCTATAGTATTTTATACAGTCATTTACTTGATGTGTAGACATTTAATTCAAGTTATTTTAGGGTGCACCTAAATTACGTGCTGGTGAACCTAAATTAAAAGTTGCGTGCATAACTGCAACCAGTGTAAAGAAGTTAGTTCATACATCGCCATGAAACCAGGACACGATGTGTATATATAAAGACTGAGGCAATCTCACACAGACATTCGCTTTTAATGGATTACATGATTGATGGCATCCACTTCATATTCTCACAATAAATGAGGCTGGCTTTTGAGTACCGGCATTGTTGAAACAGCCATTTAATTAACTGTAATGGTTTGATGCTGCTCTCACCGCTCCTCTGTCTTTGAGAGCCACCTGACTTGTAAACATTGAGTTGGCAAACGCTGCCTGTGACTGTGGAGCAGTACAGTAAAGCAACTTCGGGGACAGATTACAGAGCCAATAAGGAAGAGTTTGGCTGTCTGAGAGGGGGAAAAACAGGCGGTCAGGTGTGAATTTTAACACTCCACGAGGGTGTTAAAAATATTAGCGCTCTCAGCAGTGCTGTTAAGCACTTTCACACATTGAACAAATCAATCCCTGCCTCTCGCCATTATGGTCACCACCGTTACAGAATACAGATATAGAGTGCGTGGATTATTCCAAGCGATGTTCCGTATAGCCAGGGGAACGCAAGATGGTAGTAGGTGTTAACCAGGTGTGCATGTGCAGGTGCATGTGTGTTTACTGTTTAGAGCTGAGCGAACAAGAAGAATACACAGTATTTTTACGTAAATGAATTTTGGAGGTTATTCTATCCAAGGCCAATTTGTCTTGACCTTTATTTGGCCTCACCTCTCCCTTGCTTTTATTTATATCATTGTTGGGCTCTTTACTCCTTCAAGGATATTATCATTTACTGCCTTTCGCCTCACTCACAGCGCTGCCTAAGCCTCCCCCTACACCCGGAGGGCTGTGGTTAGAGAACAAGGCAGCAGTAGCCCAAAAGGCTAAGCGAATCCACAGAAAAACAGGATTAAATGAATTTATGCTCTCCCAGTCAGGAGAGGAGAGGAGGAGGGTGTGGGGGGGAATAAAGCTAACATGATTTCAGCCCTCCTCACCTCTCCCTGACTCCAACACAAGTATTCTACCCTTGGGCTGACCTCCACCGCCAGACAGCAGTTCCTCTAAAATGGGGCCCCTTTCCCTCTCCTCTTCTAACAACCCCTGCTTCCCTTTCCCCTCCAACAAGACCAAGGCCTCTCTGATTCAGGATTTGGAATAGAAACCAGAGTAGGGGAAACACAAGAAGACAGATCGTCCTGCGAACCCTGTGTGTGTGTGTGTGTGTGTGTGTGTGTGTGTGTGTGTGTGTGTGTGTGTGTGTGTGTGTGTGTGTGTGTGTGTGTGTGTGTGTGTGTGTGTGTGTGTGTGTGTGTGTGTGTGTGTGTGTGTGTGTGTGTGTGTGTGTGTGTGAGAGAGAGACAGGACAGCTCCCCAGGTGTGTATGTAAGCTTGCATGCTGACATTGAATCTCTAAAAGCCCTCTGTCATTCAACACATCATGTCCAAAACTTTTTATGTGTCTATGTGTGGAGGATAAACCTATAAAAAGCCGCAGTACTTTCTCTGTGGTTTCTTGAATTAGGTAAATTATAGCCTTTTGAAAAGACAAAGCACACACACATGCATCTTTTCCATCTTCTCTTGAGGGTGGAGGTGCGGTTTCTTTTGCCTCAGCCACAGTGAGTCTCGGTGTCTGCTCAGCACACAAACCATTTCCTGTGTCTCCTCGCCAAGCCAATCAGATGACTGAACCAACACAGCTTTGCTACAACCATTTTTTTTTCTTACACACGATGTGGAAAAAAATAATGTACAAGACAAAGTCTTCATTGATTTGAGTTCAGGGTTTTTTTTTTTTATTTGAGCTGTTCTGGTGACCATGCACGGAGAGAAGGCGGAGTGACAGGCGATACATTATTTATGTGTCTATAAATGGTTTGTGCATTAAAGGAGCCGGCTGTTTGTCATTGAGCACTGCATGAAAACCTCATCTCTCTGATAAGGAAGCTGAGAGATTTCCACACTGCTGCGTTGTGCATAATGTAGGTCTAAGGTCCTAAATCAATTCCATCTGCACTGTTGAAACAATAATGAAAGATTGAACTCTTGGATATGTTTGCTGGCATAAAGCACACAGGGTCTTGCACTATTCACTGGCTTACATACACACACTGACTAAAATAGGCACTTACATATGCAGACACTCGACATGGGTAAGCGAACACACACGCAAGCATGCACACACATTGTATGTACACGTGGATGTATAAGGATACAAACAAAGGTCAACTATGATTGCAGTTTTTCTACTGATTGACTGACTCTGACTGTGGACTGTTTGATTAAATACTTGAATTCTTGCTAATTTTGAGAGAACAAAGGAAAGATTCAGTATTGGAAGCTTTTCGGCCTACTTTTACAGCTGTGTTGCAACACCAAAATCAAGCCTTATCAAGTCATTACATCTCAGAATCATCTAGCATAATTTATTTTTCTGTAGAGCAGAAAAAAATGATATACCAGTGTGGTTCCCACTGCGGTTGTCATCGTTAGAGGATGCCTGTAGCAATGAGTCGTTTTTTAGTATCTCATAGGTAAGGCTGACTGTTGCACTACTTGATTGTAAAAAAAAAAATCAAGAATAGTTGATTTGGAAAGAGCTGGAATGACGTAACCACATTGGCAATGATTTTTTAGTATTTTTAAAACTGATAGAAAAAAAGGCTTGCAAAAATGTTGATCTTGCAGCACATTTCTAATTCTCACCGAACGTCTTTGAATGAACTTACTGAATTAAAGCTGCATCAATAAAAGTCTGGCCACTCGGGGGTAAAAGTGACTAAAACAAAGCTGAAAAACACAAAGCCCTGAAAGAGTATCATGTTACAAAGTTGCTGTTTCTAACATTTTGGCAAACAGTTGCCTACTTGCATCATGTCAATAGATACAGAGTAATATTAGCATTCATGTTTAAGTGGTATTTGTGGTGACCTGATGAGTCCACAATTCCATCTGTTGATCCCCACCAACCTTCAGGAAAGCCAAGAAAAATATTGCGCTTTTCAGCTACTACATGTTCCACTTACCTCATCAGCTGGTAGTTAACTTTGTTCCATTCGGTGCTCGGCTGGCAGTGCAAAGTTTGTTTATTTGAACTTGTTTGCTGAACACAGCTGCCCTGATGCTGCTTGAAAAGTGGTGAGCGTGATTCCAAACAGTATATGTGCTGGAAAACCAAAACAATTAACTAAGAGGCTAAAAGAACCATGGAGTCGGTTAATAATTTTCTGTGAGTCATTTGAATAAATTCAAGAACTATGTATTGATGCAGCTTTAATATTTTATGACTACTTGTCTTTTACAGTAGAGCCCTTTTCCCATTAAAAGAAGCGTTTGAACCCTTAACTAAAATCTTAGTAATTAAACCATGTAAGCTTTCCAATCCTGAATCTTTCTATTAACTTTAATATTGATATTTTAAAATACAAAACAGAAAACAGCAGTAGTGACCGGAACCAGTTTTGTTACATGCAGCCGTTCAGGAGGAGCGCCAGCGAGCCAAGGATAGAAATGAGAACGAGGTGGAGTCGACCAGCTGCGCCAATGAGGACATGCCCGTGGAGAAGATTCTGGAGGCGGAGCAGGCGGTGGAACCCAAAACCGAGACCTACATTGAGACCAACCTTGGTGTGCCATCCAACTCGGTGAGTTGGTATTTTTATACGTTCTTTGGCAAACACTCACATACTGTGTCATTCTCCAACAAGTCATCGCTTTGTGTACATGTTCATGCCCATGGGCACACAAACAAACTCACGCGCACATACACACACACACACACACACAATGGATGATTTGTTTAGATTTACCCGAGGGGCTGGTGGGAAGCATGTTTTCTCTCATAATTCTCATGCATTATTTGGGTTTTTGCCTCAGCCTGACTGCAAATTTTCACTGAAAATGGAAGACAGTTTCAATAAGGCTTCTCTTCTACACCATGGTTAGTGGCCATAATAGTCTAGTTGCATTGAAACACTCGGAGGTGTCCTAACAAAGAAAATAACAGACTCCCATTTATCTCACATGTCTGTTTTCATATGTCAGACCACCTCGTCAGGTGTTATTGCTGGCATGGTAGAAGGCATATTTACGGGGTGTCAGAGCCTAGAACAACAGACATGAAGTGAAATACTTCAGCCATGTTTCCACCCAGAACTTTTAATCTTTAGAACTACTTTTCAGGGAAATACAAGGTTCCTACGTCCTGTTGTTGTCTGCATTTCCTAACCATTGTAAGGACTCGTGTAGAGTAGGCAGATTTATACGCTGACATATGGAAAAGCAACGGCTGACTTTTACACCTTTTTTGACTCAACCATACAAAAAAAATCTTTGTTGAAACAACACACAAACTGGTCTACTGCATCAGATTGTTTTTACTTTAAACAGAGGCTGAAATAAAATACTGCGAGTATTTGATCAATCAGTAATGTTCAGCGCTGCAAGCCCCATCCCTAAATTCCTGTACGTCTGTATTGTACCACCTCTGAGTAACAACTTTTTTAGGGGTAAGAAAATGTCCCCAAAAGAAAAGACACTGAGGTCAAAGGCCAGACCCTACTTTCTTTCTCTCTTCTGACATTTAATCATAGCTGTGCCATTTTTTAACAGTTTTCTAATGTGTCAGTGCTTCTGAAATATATCACTGATCAATGATGTTGCACATCTGAAGTAGATTAAGTCCTGTTAACTTATCTTTAGTGTTTTCGCAGTAGTACTTTATAACTTAATGCACTATTTTGCACAAATATGCAATGATACAAGACAGTCACAATGTAAATGCTTCCAACACAACTGCCAGTAAGACTCAGAGAAAACAAGCAAAACGTTCTTTAGATTGATGGCGTATACTTTATTTTCTGCTTTTTCCGAAATCTTCCTGGAGCTGTCCCAACATTGGCATCATTTTTTTCCCAAAATTTTCCAGCTGCAAGTAGCTCCTATATCCAACTTTTCAGAAATGGCTAAATGTGTCTGCATACTGACATCTTAAGCATACATACTTTTGTACATTCTCCAGTGCAAATGTGGTACTCATAATCCAGTTAGAATTTTCATGTAGAATGGGATTGGGACTTAATGGTTGAAAAGCTTGTGTTCTTTGTTCTCTGTTTTCAGTAAACTTCAATAAAGCATGTGGTTGTTTTTGTTTTGAGTCGAAGGCTGACACACAGGAAGTTTATCAACCCTTCTGTCGGCTGGTAGAGATTTTGATGAATTCTGGATGTGATTACTGTTTGTCCTCCCAATTTTAGTCCCTCTGGAGGTGATTGTTTATGGTTTAGAGCTCTGGTTTACCTGTTCACCTTTTATCAGCTCCGTCACTCAGCCGTGTGTTCCCCTCATCTATCCTCTCAGTCTCAGCTGGGCACTGTGGGCTGTCTTTAACACAGAGGAGACTAAGAGTGGTGAATAATGCAACAGGCAGACTGTTCCTGAAAGCATCCCACAAAGCCTTGGCTTTCTCAGGAATTCTGCTGGAACATGAGAAACAGCGGAGCTGTGCAGGAGCCTACCAAAGGAGGCAAGGGGGGAGGGGGGGACTGAAGGAAGGAGGGGGAGACTGAAGGAAGGAGGGGGAGAGGGAAGGGCTTCTACTGGGATTCATCTGCTTCAGGGGAGGGAAATGTCCTGTGAAGTAAAGGTAGAAATATGAAGGCTGTTATGTGAGTAAATGGGAGCTATTTTGGGGGGCCAGATGGAAACGTAGGAGATGAGCGTTGACATTAGGGAGAGGGAAAACGAGCAGGGAGTCATGGGGGAGCGGCTGGCAGCTCAGACACACTAATGCACTGAGTGTGTTTGGGCTCAGCCATGGTGGGTCCCTGGATGCCCGCTGCCTGCCTGAGAGATGAAAACTGAAGCTGAAAGATTCATTGTTTTTATCAGCATTAAGTGGCATCGCAATTGGGATCATATTATGTTAGCAAATTCTCAAAAGTCCTGATTCTGTGCATGTAACTAATAAACTAATACATTGTTTTACACATACACTATACAATTTAAATAATGTACATTCAATGTTGCACATATTTTATATATTGATCCCACCATATCAACCCTGTCATTATTCAGTATGTTGTGGTTCACCAGTCTTTTAGTGATTACCTGATGCATTTTCATTACTCAGGTTTCCTGATTAGAACTTAAGTCATCAATATTCGATCAAAAGAAAATTAATTCCCGCTTAATTGCTATTTCAGTAATTTTTCTATCAAAAATGTTGAACATTTGCTGGTTCCAGCTTCTTAAATGAAATGATTTCCTGCATTTCTCTCAGAGTCTTTGGGTTTTATAAGTAAAAGAATAAGCATTTTCAATGTATTTCATTTTCAAAAATAAGTAATGTCATTTTTGCCAAGTTACCAAGAGATGAAAGGAACTGATGTTTGAGTTTTTTCTTTTGTCATTTGTTAATATTTTGAGAACCAGCAAAACATATCTGTTTACCTTAATTGAATTAAAGTGCCAATGGCAATGCACTAGCAACTCGTGCTCGCATGTTATGCCCTCCTGTTGATGTTCTTGATGCTGGCCAGTGGAAATGAGTGGCTGGCAATGCCAGTGTGTCATTAGGCGCATGGCTGTCTGTCTGCTGCCATCCAAAGTCCAACAGCAGCCGACAAATAACAGCAGTACATTCTGTTGGGGATTAGACTTTCCAATTCAAGAAAACTGAGAAAAAGAGTCAATTAAATTAAAGAAGAAAAAAGGACTTACTGTATCTTAAAACTGAAAATATCTGCTAGGAGTAAGCAAGAAAATATAATTTTGATCTGACCCTCTCACCAAACTGGAGCCCAGAATGTTGGCAGCGTATCAGCATGCAGGCTGTCCCGACCACAGGCCTCCCCCCCTCTGTGAGGTCTCTATTGAGAGGCGCTGCCCCGTGCTATAATTGATCACAGGGCACAGGCAGTGAGTGTACACCATGAATAGGCCACCGCCACTGTCTAATGGCTGGGGTCTGGCCAACCTGAATAAAGTGTGTTTATCTCATGGTGACCTAGAACAGGAGTTAAACAGGCGTTAGTAATTTCCTTTCAGTCAGGCAAGGAGAGAACGTCTCCTAAGGAGGAGGGGGACGGAGGGTGCTATCATTCACCAATCCCGAGGGAGTTTCTTTTCTTCTGTTTTTTATCAATTTCTCTCCTTCACTATCTTAATTTTACATAAAGATTGAGTTCCTTATCGTCCCCCAAACTTAAGGCAAGAGGTTTTGCTGTTATTTAGATGATAATTAGCTGATGATTCATCCCCGCTGCAACATGCGAGGACAGTTTTCTTTTTTCAATCTAAATAAGTGGGACACTTGAGTAATTCATTTTCATACCGATCGGTATGAGTACCCAATTTCCTCGCGCTTGTCACGCCAGTATAGTCTGGTTCAAGCAGAATAATGAAAAATTGAAAGGAAAATCTTTAGTCTCTCCTCCCCAAGTGATGAAAATTTCATGGGACAGTATGCAAGCCTGGCATTTCTCTAAGTTGCTGGGATGATCGACCGTGGCTGCGGAGCGTGCGTGGCGGTAAACCCTTTGATTTGCTGGGAGTGAAGACGGAGTTGTTTGTGGCAGGAATTTAAAAAATCTGCTAAAGGGGCTGAAATCCAGTAAATTATATAACTTCTCTCACTTTCAGTCTCAAGTTTCTTTTTTTTCCCAGGCGTCCTCCTTTCTTGCTTCTTATTTTTCAGCTGTAATCTTTACAGTAGAAGAGGAGGAAGTAGTAGAAGTAGTAGTACAGTTGAGTTGCAAGGTGTTCCCAGGTGAGCTTTTGTGCTTTCCTACATGGGGGTTAATGTGATTCCCTCACAGGTCACAGTGGGCTCCTCCATTGTGGCCTGATAACATCCTAAATGCTGTTCTGTGACTCGAACAGTAAGTACAGTAATGTGATGCCTGAGGATTGTTGCAGGAGAGTGTAAGCTCCCCTGCCCTGTCATCTCCACAGACAGAGGCAAAGAAACCAGGTCAGTGTAAACACGGCTAAGATAGCCATACAACATTCATGAGGCTCGCCATGTTTAACGAGAACCCTGGGACTTGTATTCTTATGAGGAGGGGTGGCTCAACCGTGGCGCACACCGAAGACCCCTTTTTTTTGTTTCTCTTTGTTTTGGCTGGGGCTGCCCTTTGGAATGAATTAGCCCAAATCTGTTTGTGTGTTTTTTTGAGAGGAAGTGCAGCTAGCGAGTAAGTGTCGCGCCAAGCCGCGCCATCCAAGTCTCCCACGGAGATCAGATGCTGAAATATTCATAGGATGCCTGTTTTCTTTCTCCTCCTGAAGAAAGAAAAGGAAGACTTGCAGTTTTCAAAACAGTGTAGGCTTTGTTTCTGTTTTAAGTTTTTTTTGTTTTTTTTGTTTTTTTCATATCTGTGATACTCTGCAGTCAGTGTGAGTTTCACACCGTAGGGAGGGAATGTGGAGGAGAGGAAGGGATAGTCTTTGGCCTGCGTATTATAAGAGGAGAATGTGAGTGGAGGGATGTTTTCTCCTTCATCTTGAACTAATCTTCTCCTGAGAGCCGCAGTTGATGTCGGGATCCTCAGAGCTTTTAGCATCGATCGGTGGGATTTGGAGAGGGGAGATGGGGAGAAGTTGCTGACTTTTTTTTGTCGGAGTGTTGAGTTCACACAGGGATACTTAGAATTTAAGGATGTTTACTTGATTTAAAATTATGCAAAGCATGTGCGCACAGTCTTTGTTTACACACATACATATCAAGGGTACGTCCCCCAGGGATGATGGTAGATTACTCATCAGAAGTTGACAGTATTGTTTTGGATTTCCCCCCCCCCCCCCCCCCTGCCTCGATGGATTTACATTTTAGTGAGATAGTCATACTGTATGTGTGTTGCATTAGTATTCCACCACTGCTCACAAACTCCCTGTTGGTTAAAGAATAATGCCTCCCAATCTGATGTATCAAGACAGTAAAGGACAAGCAGCCCTTGTCTTTGATCTGCGCTTCAGCCGCACACAGAAATGATCATCTCAGGAAACGCTAACACCTTCAGAAATGTTTCTGACATTAAGGTCACAGATATTCTGGCTGCCTGAACTGCAGTTTATGTTTGAAAATGACTAGTTTCCTTTATATTTGAGATAAAAGAAACTATAATGAAAATTATATAATTCAACATTTTTAAGCACCAGAATGTAATTTCCGGCATAGAAACGATTTTTAGAAATCAACTTTTAGAACATAATGTTTTCTTTCTTCATTGATTCCAAGGGAGTCCAACTTGACCAATTATTTAAATAAGACATATTTGCTCATTTACAGGTTCATACATTTATTTCGGGTTACTACTGAGAAGTTAACGTGCTTCATTGCGCAATTACATGCTCATATTTCTCATACTGTCCAGTGCAGAATCACTGTATTAGCCCTCCGTCTTAAACGCTCTGTTTTAGGTCCTGTCTCTTTAAGGCCACCCTCCCGAATACCCAGTCTGATTTGATTGCCAGAGCCATTTAAGCCACAAAGTGAAGAGAGGCTTTTTTAAAAGCATATGCATGATGTCTTACACAACGTACATTAAAATAAAAGCTATGTCAATGACTGAGAGCTGTGACGTCCCTCTTCCAGCTTTTTATGCTCATCTCTCCTCAAGGCTTAAGTGGATCTAACAAAGTGAAATCAAAAAGATTTTAGTGCTCACCTGAACCTTTAATTTCCCTCAGGTACGAGTCAGTGTTCCTATTTTGAGCAGTAAATGCACAATGCACAGTAATGTGCAGTCCATTTACCAAGAACTGCCCTTTTGTCATCTATTATCAAAACCAAGTGTATTTTTTCCTTCTCAGAAATGTTGACATAAATGACTACAATCATCCCTTCGAATTTGGATGACTTAGAAGGTTCTTGGAAATATGAAAATAGATAGATAATGAAGCAAAATTGTTCTTTTTAGCAAAGTTTTGTCTCAGTCACCTGCATGGATTAGTCACACAGTCATCATTTTTACCACAAGTATGAATAATCATTATAGTGTTACAAAGCCCTGCCCAGTCTGGTAATGAAGTCCCATTTGAGCTCCTAAGCGCTTGTTATGTTGTAAAGTGTCAGTGGAGTGTCAGTAAGGGCCTCTTGAGCTCCACTAGCCGTCCAAAGGGCTGATTTGTGTGTCGGCTAAAAGGTCTCCTAAGAAAGAGTGAGTTTGGTGAAAGGCGTTTTTTTTTTTCGCCGGCAGCTCTCTCTGCAGGTATTTCCTGCACGGGGCTGGTACAGAGTCACTGTTTGTTTTGTCTTCCTACGAGCTCCTCTTTAGAGGATATTATTCATCGCCTAGCACTCCTGTAAGCGTGGATGTGAATGTGGTGATAGGTGGCTCGGCCTGACACCAGGCCCTCGGCCAAAACAGACACACAGATCATAACACAATAATACGGCACCTTTTAGAGCCCGACCAATATATTGGTTGGCTGGTATTATTGGACGATTTGGGCCTATCATAGATATGGATTACAGATTATTATCATTATCATTATTATGATTATTATTATTATTATTATTGTTATTATTATTATTGTTATTATTATTATATTGTCATTACAGACAATAACATTTATTAAACTGTAAAATATCCTGCCTCCATTAGAAAGAGTTATTTTATGACCACATGTGAGGGATAATTGTAAAATCACTATGTGTATATTGGCCCGAAATATCAATATCAGGATGTTTTATTGCCTAGTATTGTTATCGAACCCAAAAATCCAGTATGGGCCGGTTTCTAGTACCTTTTAAATTCCATGCATTATCTTAATTTCTAACTTCGAGATTTGTGATTGCTCGTGTCTCTTTATCTGCAGCCCAACGACCCCGTGACAAATATCTGTCAGGCGGCTGACAAACAGCTCTTCACCCTAGTGGAATGGGCCAAGAGGATCCCCCACTTCTCTGAGCTGCCACTGGACGACCAGGTCATCCTTCTACGAGCAGGTAAGTTGATAAAAAAGCAGTAAAAGTCCTTATAAAGTCAGACATAAGTTTTGTGCACAGTTAAGATGTTGTAAGATAAGCTGATAAACGCCCTGTGTGTACTTGAGCCATTATTGTGTGAACAAACGTGTCTAGATTAGTTTGCTCTTTGATAACTTTAATTCTGAGCAGTTACTTTAAAGGCCCTGTATACCCGCACAGATGGTTTCTATTAGCATGACTGATTAGTCGACCGATAAGTTTAGCAGAGTTAGCTTACTGTAGAAGCAAAAGGTGTAAGATATACTGAGAGAGTTGAAACAACCTCTTTGTGAGAAAACACTGAATTAGAGATGCTCGCGCTGGCTCTCAGTCCGTATCTAGGGAGAAGATTCTAAGCAAAACAGAGCTCGAGTAGACTAATGTGGCTATAACCATGAATAACTCTCTCAGTCATGTGACTGAGAAAAGAGTCAGACCCACCAAGGTCACAACAGCTCATTGTGCGGATCTGCTCCATGTGGAAAAGCAAGCAAAGCGCTCAGAATCACAGAAGCGGCAGCTTAAAAAACACACAGTGAATCATCTGTCACTTCTCTTCCACTCGCTAACATCACATGCAGGAAGGTCTTTAGGGTTCTCTCAACACATTGCCCTTGTTGCCTGCCTGTCGCTCCAAATTACACCATTGTATTCGAAATCCATCTTGAGGAAGAAAAAAATGCTATTACACACCCATCCCGCAGTTATCATTTCTTATCCTGCGCACATTCAATGATGGAGAGACTTCAGCAAGGCAGAGAGAGACATTATTCTGGAGAGCTCGTCTCTTCTCGGCTCTCAGGTTTTCTATAAATAACCGCTTTAGTTCTGCTGTATCACAGATAAAAGCATCCCAGCTCCTCTCATACCCAACTCAACTCTGGGGAGGAGAGGCGAGTGTTGCCAGGCAGAACATTTAAAGGAGCCCTGTCACTCAGAAGGCGGCGTCTTGTGTCTTCTCTGCTCTCTGTGTCAGGCCCCTGCTTTGGCACATCAAGCCTGTTGTCTTTATCACGATGGCAGGCGCAGTTCATCCCTTTTACACGCTTGTCTCTTCAGAAAGCATGATTCAAATGTCTTCGTAATAACCTGATGCCTGTGCTTGAGAAAGCTGCACGCTTTTACCGCGCAGGCTAATTGATTCATAGGAATTCCCCCTTTGTTGTCAGTTTCATTTTGCTTGAATGCTGTGTGAACTTTTGTGCTGGGATTTGCTTGTGTTTCTTTTTTCCTTCATACTTTTCCTCGATCCCGTCCCCCATCTCTCCCGCAGGTTGGAATGAACTCCTCATCGCATCATTTTCGCACCGTTCGATAGCAATTAAAGACGGGATTCTGCTGGCGACCGGGCTGCACGTGCACCGCAACAGCGCCCACAGTGCCGGAGTGGGAGCCATCTTTGACAGGTCATTATTATGTTATGGAACTTGGAGTTTTTGAGCAATGTTTTTAGGCATGGGTGACTGTTTTTTTTTTTTTTCTCACATGCATGACGACACACACACATGCATGAAGATGGCAAAGTGTACATGTCTGCCAATGATTACACGGTATTCCACTGATCTACTGGTAGTGGTAAAACACCAAGAAACACATCAATCAATCTATTCGAATGTCCTCAAAGATACACACAGTGTGTTTCAGTAGAAAAATGCTGAATGTAAACAGAAACTTTGCTTACAGGAAAACTCCACGGGTTACCTATAATAACCAGCATTTTCCAATTAAACATACTTTTTAAGTGGTTTTATAAAGGGCAACTCATGGCTTTAATAGTAGTTAATAAATATTAGTTTTAGAAATCATTAATAAACCATTAATACAAGTGACAAATACTATCTGGCTTACAGTATGGGTACAGTTTGGGTTATAAGACATTCTGTTAATGGCTTATTACTGCTCTGTTAAGCATTAATAGTGTATCATCAAATAAATATGCGTACCCTCTATAGAAGAAATGTCTTTCAGAAAATGGAAACTTTTAGGTATACTAAAGTTTTACCAATGCTAATAAATAATGTATTATTATTTAATAATTGAACACTTTATCAATTAGAAATAAGCCATTAATTTAGGTTTGGAATCTGCTCTCACTTTAGGTGCTCTATTAAGCATTCATACATGACTTATTCATTTTTATAAACTTAGTAGTGTTCAGTCTGAGTTGGATGTTGTTTGGTCAGTTGGTGAGTAGTGACAGAGGGGAGCTGCACATTTAATATGAAGAATCATTTTGTGTGATTCAGTTAATTATCCAAGTAACTATTTTACCTTAACTGTTCTTTAAACTCCTTACGTAGCCTACTTTGATTTTGCATCGAGTATAGGTCTCGCCATTGGTTAAAACAGTTTTTAATGTAAAAATATCGAACATATTTTATATATCATTAATGGTGAGCTGTGGTCTAATTTTTGTCAGTATAAGGGTCCTTGACATGAAAATTTTGAGAACCCCTGCTTTCGTAAATTCTAACTAATGCTTTGTGATCCCTTAGCAAAAAGCCATTAATTATGATAACTGCTTGCCAGTTTGTGAAAAGTTATCATAGCAGGCAGCATAAATTTGCCATTTTAGCTCAAATGGGTTTTCATGAATACCTTTTATTCATCTTTAAATTATTCATAAATAATGTAATAACTACTGATAAAGCCTTAGTTACAACTACAATCACCCACTGATAAAGATGTTTCATTACAAGCTGCTCTCATCATTTACAGTATATGTATATAGTATATAGTATATTCCTCCAACTGAGCAGCTCAGGCGTAATATTTCAGTTACGCCTCAGCTGGAAGCCACAAGTGTTCTTTGTATAAGCAGCACAGGAACTATTGATTGACTTCACTATATTAAATATGTACACCTGTGTGCGTCAGTGGTCACGCAGAAACACTGGCCTGCTCAGAAAATGTCAAAAAAGGAAGAAAAAAAAAAATCCATGTGTGAGTCACTCACTGTGAAGTGGGGTGTGTGCAGGAACCACTCCAGTGACTGTTATTGACTTGACTGTCTGACAGACTGAAATCTCACATGAGCCTGAGGTGTCTGTTCAGACAGCATCGCACCCTGAGCTGAACTGATGCACATGATTTGGGCAGTTATGAAAGATATGAGCAAAATCTTTAGTTTTTTATGGATAAATACAATTTTATCCATCAACAATTCTGATCCTCAGTTTATAGCTTAGCTAATTTTATCAGGTGCTGTCATCAACTCATTCAAGCAGCGGTACGTCTTTGGCTTTGCATCTGTTCTTCTTCACTATTCTTGCTTCTCTGCCCCCCCCCCCCCCCCCCCCCCACGATCACCAGCCTCTGTGTTCAATCATCAGCGTTCACAGCCACAGGACATGTTCCATCTCTTGCTATTAACCGTGGCAAGCATTAAGATACAGAGAACTGATAGTTTCTTGATCTACTCCCCTCTCTCTCTCCACCGTACGAATGAAGAGACTGATTAACTTAAACACTTGAGTCTTTTCTTTTCCCTTTTTTCTCCCTTTTCCAGGCCTGTTGTTCCTCCTCGGAGCAAATTGAATTAGAATGAGCTAAGAGCCACAATTGACTTTACTATCCGAGTGGGGGGAGGGATGGTGGTAGAAAACGGAGCGAGAGGGGAAAATAAAGAGCGGCTGAGGAGAGGGTGTGACCGAGTCACAGAGGGGTGAGGAGTTCGAAGCGGCTCCACCACGCGCCGACACTCCCACCAGTGATGTCACACAGAGACAGTGGGAGTGCTGGTGTACGATTACAGCTTGTGTTTACGCTGTGGCTTTCCTTTTATGAAAACCTTGTACTAAATATAATGGCTCTGCAGGGTTGTAAACTTTTCCACTGATCTAACTGTGCCTATGTGGGCTCAGAGTATGTACACTTGTGTGTATTTGTTTTTAAATAGATTTGAGCTGGATAGTAGTTAAACCATATTTTTAATGTCCCAGTCTGGATTCTGGATAATTTGCTTAAAGCGCAGTGTGTCATTTACAAAAATGTACCAATTAGACTCAATGCTTTTCCTGTGATCTTAACTTCTCTGGCACCCGTTTCTTCTGCTAGAACACAAAAATAGTGTAGTAGACAAGATGGATTAAACAAACTACCATTGAATGAGACACATCTCTGACTCTGTTTTTTTCTCTGTGTGTGTGTGTGTGTGTGTGTGTGTGTGTGTGTGTGTGTGTCCCTTTTATACAGAGTGCTCACAGAGCTGGTGTCAAAGATGAGGGACATGCAGATGGATAAGACAGAACTGGGGTGCCTTCGAGCTATAGTCCTTTTCAACCCAGGTAACTATTGCTTCTATTTGCTGCCGCAGTTGAAAGGAGCTGTACATAAGGTGTTTCAAGGTGTTTTAAAAGAACATCTGTCCAATGATGTCTATTTGTTCTCATTTCAGTCTGACTTTGAACCAAAACCATCAGCTGAATTAGCTTTTGTGGAAGGTTCAGGGGGTATTTTGATACTTGTAAATGTAAATGTACCAATACCACTCTGTGAAAGTACTCAACCACCAGTCCTCAAGTGTCAGTGAGCTAAAAGTATGAAAGTATAATCAGGAAAATGACGTAAAGCTTAAAAAGTGTTCAATGCAGAAACATGTCTCTTTTGACTGTTATGCAATCAATTATGATCAGATTATTATCACTTTTGTATTAAGATAAAATCAGGATGTTTGATTACTGGTTTGTAGAAACTCTCAAAATAGTGACAGTTGCATCACAATAACCCAGAGTGCACTCTCGTTTTAATCCAACCAGCAGTACAAACCACCAAATAATTGAAAATAAATCACAGGTATTAGAATAAGTCAAAGAAGTATAACCTTGAAATTTGGGGTGTTTTTGCTTTAAAAAATAACTTAAACAATTAGGCTATGAAAATAGTCACAAGTTTCTTTGAATCAATTAATTGTCTTAGTGTTTCAGCTTGTTGCAGTGGAATTTACAAGTGGGATGGACCTCAATAAAGCTAATACTCACTAATCCCCTTTTGTGCTCACTCATAGATACCAGCCACCTAAATACAGCTGATTTATTTCATCACTATCCACATATTGTTCCCTGAAAAATTAACAAAAATCTCACCCTATCCTACAATGTTGAAGAAAGTGAGAAAAATGTCTTGGATCTGTCCGTCTATCCGTATCTGCACCCAAAGTTAATGGGGTCCATTTTGGGTCGGGATGCAAGTTTTGTGGAAATCTGTTCCATATTTTTTATGGGAAACATAACCTCCTTGGTGGAGGTAAGAAAACATCTTGTTTTATTTAATATTGTATCATTATTATTATTATTATTATTATTATTATTATTATTATTATCTTAATTGTAAGTAAGATAAATAAGTGGAGTAAAATGTACAATATCTCTCTCTGAAATTTAATTAATTAAATAATTCAAAATTATTATTAACATTTTTAATTGATATACTTAGAGTGAAAGAAATGTTTCAAATGTTCTACATAGAATAACATTTTAAAGTAATGCTACGTATAAAGCATTCACAGCATAGTTGTCAATGGCTCTGTGAGAACCATCACTGCTTCTATCCCAGTCCAAAGATCTTTCTTACTATTACCCAGAAAAACAACATTCAGCTGACCTTAATATTGCTAAAATAGAATATGAGTCATGTAAGGACTTGAAGCTCAGTGATACTCCACCTAAAATCTGCATTTGAGGACCAGACTCTGTCCTCGTATGTGCCTCGCAGCTGGTAAAAGGTTTGTGACCAAACCGAGGCTGCGTCCATAAAGAAACTACAATCCATTCCAATGGCAACAACTTCACAGCGGGATGGAAAGCACCAAAACATCCATAAGAACTTCTCAAACAACCCCTGCAGCATAATCCACTTCTCCAGTGCCCATCTGTATTCAGAGTATTTTGCAAGCATTCATACTTCCACCAGAATGCGGATAAGCACACCTCTTCGGGGGAGCTTTATTGCCTCGGGAAGGATGATAGCAGGCCACAGAAGCAGTTTATTCAACCAAATGTTTGGAGTGTACTTAGCATACGGATGGAGAAGAGGATTATGTGGGGAAAAAATAAAAAAATGTCCCTATTGGGATTCTGTAAATGACTCAATCCACTGTGATCTACAGTCAGTAAAGAAACTACATATTCAAGCCAACATGAAGGTTTCAAATTTTAGATTTTGGGTGGACCATCACTGACTCAGCTTGACCTCATGATTGTAGCCTGAGCATTGGGAACAAGCTTTTAACTCTGTTTTGTTTTCTTTGAACTTAACTTTGGACTTCTCTCAAGAGAGCGATCATGACTTGCTTATGACTTGTAAAACTGACACGCTTCCAACTCCACACAACAATGTGGGAAGCTAAAACTAAGAGCTGTTACTGTGCATGTTTGATTGATGGATGTGCTGCTGGTAAACTAATGAATCCTGGATTATTTTATAATGTGACATCCATTTCTTTTTATGGCATTTTCCTGCAAAAATCAGTCCAAAGAAAACCTTCGACAGCGAGTTCTCTTTAACCGAGGCCTCTGCATGAGTCCCTCTTGCTATCAGCATGCTGTGCTGTATTTAAACTTCATCCACATGGCACCCAAGTGTGCTAAACCAAGCCATGAATATGACCCAGGTTTTTAATGACTATAACTGGGAGCCTCCCTTTCGTGCCTCTGGGGGCCACTGTGGATCTGCTCACCCCCGACACACTGATCCTCTGTGTTCCACATTTAGTCCGAGCCACATCCAGGCCCACTGGCCTCGGTTCACTTCTCGGCCCGATTCCTTGTTAATTAGGGGCTCACTAGACTGGTCTGATTGAGACACCAGAGGGCGGGGGGGTGGGGGGGTGGGGGTGGGGGTGGGGGGGGGGGGGGGGGGGGGTGGGTGGCTAAAAAGGCTCTCAGTCTGTCCTTTCCCACACTGTGCGATCAAGTCCAGCCATTAACAACAACTGTTCATTCATTGTTGATCAATTGTGCAACGCTTTGTTAGTCAGAAATGTTAATCAATGACGCGTTTGTGTCGTTAATCAAAGACGAGTCCTCCGGTGAAGCTTAAATTAGCGCAGCTTAGAAATTACAGTCCTAATTGGACTAACCCAGAATGTGATACACGTCCTCAGTGAGCCTGTGGGGCTAAAACTCAACTTGTAAGTTAGTCGGGCTCTGCTTTACATCCAAAACTACTGTTAAGAGAACATCTGGCCACAGATACAGAGCAGATTGTAGCAGGAGTCTGCTGCTATAGCGTTTACAGTCGTTGCTGATTATTTTTTAATATTGTTTTTGTCTCCACAGACTCTAAAGGTCTGTCCAACCCCAGCGAGGTAGAAGCTCTGAGAGAGAAAGTGTATGCGTCTTTAGAGGCCTACTGCAAACAGAAGTACCCCGAGCAGCCTGGCAGGTATGAATACAAACACGGAAGTTACACTGAGCTGAGAGAACTGTGCAATCCACAGATAGAGAAATACAAAAAGAGTATGGCTTGAGTTTGTATGTATCATAATCTGAAATCCATGTAAGCATTCATAAGGTAAATACATGTAGTAGTGCTACATTCACCTGGCATAAATGGACGTGTGCATATAAATGAATATGTGTGAGTTGTGAGTCCTCTTCTTCATGCACCGTCTCCTCTCGTTCTCCTCTGTTGTTTTGATTTTTTTTAAAAATTCATATTATCTTTATGAGAAAAGGAGAAACAAGTTTAAATGTTAGAGCAAAAAAAAAAAGATTTTCAAAATATTCATCCGTTCGTTACATGTTTATAACCTGGCAATAAGCTGCTGGATGTTAGAAAAGGTCTGAAAGTAAGTTAAAAAGCTCTCAGATTAGGAAAGTAATGGGCCTCACGCAAGAACATGTTATCCTTATCCAAACTTCTCTGCCCAAACTCTCCTAATCGCACAAACTTGTCAACAGTCAGTATTTTCTTCCTGATGAACGCCAGCTGTTCACAAGTAGGTGCATGATTGTAATATTTGATCACTGGCATCCACCATGTGTGCCGTTCAGTTTTATTTATTTTTATGTTTTATTCACAATAAAAAGAATGTGAAACAGCTGAGCTTCTAGCTGTTCTGCTGTCCTTAATCAGCAGACAAAACAAAGTTTAGCCTCATCAGTAGATCAGTTAGATAAACACTTTGAAAATATGAGTATCGGTGCCAGTGACGAGAGCAGCACTGCGCTGTTATAGGATTATAGTTAGATGCTAGAAAAACACTTTAAAGGTATAGAATTCAGGGGAATCTGTTTAGTTTCGTTGGCACACTGTCAGCAGTTATACTACTGTAATCTGCTATATTCACCTGCACAGTGACCTGTATAAAGTTCCTGACTGCAGCCATCAGAGCAAGAAAATGATAACTACTACTCCTATCAACTACTGACTGCAGCCTATAAGACGCTCTGTCAATATATGCCGATATATAATTAATAGCAGCCTCTCAGTCTTCTGCGAGGCAGCTACACACTGTGCTGGTGTCTATATTAGTTTTTTCCTGAGGATCATTTCCCCATCCTTCCCTCGTCCTGTCAGATGTATGCTGCTATCCTGGTCCTCGCGGCTCATTTTTTTTGTCCTGTGTTGTGACAGATTTGCCAAGCTGTTGCTGCGGTTACCGGCGCTGCGCTCCATCGGCCTCAAGTGTCTGGAGCACTTGTTCTTCTTCAAGCTCATCGGCGACACGCCCATCGACACCTTCCTCATGGAGATGCTAGAAGCCCCTCATCAAATGACATAATAGCAGAGAGGGTTGAGCTTCTCCTCCTCCCTCCCTCCCGCCCTCCCTCCTCCTCCGCCCCGGCCTCCCACTCAGCCTTGGATCGGGATTCCTTTTTTTCAAATCCCGTCTCCAGCGAGGGACAGATCACGTGATGACTTTGAATGAGAACCTCTTCCCTTCCTCCCTTCCTCCCTTCCTCCCTCCGTCCCTCCTCTCCTCGGCTCCCTTTGATGTGTTTTTCGAAAACAATGAATTCATCATGTCTATGGGTCTGTTTTATACCTTGTAAAAATATATAAATAAGAAATATATATATATATATATATGAAAATCACACGGCAACACGAGTGACAACAGTGGACTGAAATAAGGTCGGACAGAGGACAAGAGAAACGTATTGAGCCATCGTTTTGATCCTTGCTATCCCTGCACCTTGACGAGAAAAAAAGCAGAGGTGATCAGGTTTTAACACCCACAGTTATACTTGCAGGTATGTTGAGAAAAAAAAAAAGTAGTGATGTCATATTTGGACACTCAGCGTTGTGATCAGGACAATCGTGGACTGGGAGAGCCTCAGGCTGTCTACACTTGGACCTGAGCTCTCTCTCTTTCTTTCCCTCTCCCTCTCTCTCTCTCTTTCAGGATTGAACTCACTTCGGGGAGGGAGGGAGCAGTGGTGGCGGGGTTGTGGGTTGGGGTGGGGGGCTGGCAGAACGTCTGCTCAAAGGAACTCCTGCCTGACTCGACTGAACACGTCAGGTCTTGCACTAGCTGTTTTTTTGAAGTGTGAGCTTTTCTGGAGTAGAACTCAGAGGTAGGTTAACAAGACTGCAAGTGCTCAGAAAAGGAAAAAAAAACACACACCTCAGGTCTCTGCCCAATTCAAACAAATCCAACCATGTCTTACTCTGTTAGCACTGTGCAGCATCGGGGAGGACGATGTAGAAGTTGATGTCAACCTGTGGATGGAGAGTTGGGAGAGCTTCTTGTATACAATCTTTGCAGTCCTTGTTCGCAGGGCTGCCGCGGTTCGGCCGCAATGTTAGCTTTACGCTACAGCGTGCTCTGAAAGGCTACCAGCAGGCACCAGGACGGACCTTTTTGTCATCCTGTTTTCAAACAGTCGGCCTCTGATTCAACCTCGACAAACCTGGGCGGCTGGAAAGCGAGCGCACAGTCTCACCGGCCGGCCTCTGAGCTCCTTTTTTTTTCCGTCCCTCCTCCGGCCTCTCCACTTCTCGTTTCATGTGAATTTCAGCACACCATTTACACCTCCACACTCAGATATCCCTCCGCTCAACGCAGAGGGTGTTAGCTTTTTTATTTTTGTTCTTCAAAAACACCTCATATCTACCTGTACAGTAAGTTACAACCATATACAGTATTGACGTTGTTTTCAGTTGTGATCTTAACGGCAGCGACGCACAATTACCTCTGTTTCCATCCCTCCGACCTTCAGTTCTCCACACTCATTTAACTATTTTAACAGTATGCGGGAGAAGCGCTCGTCGTCGCAGCAGAGCCATCATTTGTTTATTTGTTTGTTACTTGGCACTTAACCTCATGACAGCGGAGTCGGGTTCCTAAACGGAGAGCTGCTGTTGATGTAATCGACCTCTGAGTTGGATTTTGGCCCGAGCCCAATCAGGACCGCTCCAATTGTTTTTCCTCCTCAGAGGGACACACACTTGCTCTCCCTGCACTTCTCTGGACAAACCAAGTGTCATTCAAGTCGAACTGAAATGTTAAATATTTCCATGTTGTGTATAATGATGCTTTACACCCCGTATTCTGCTTTTATCCCTCCTCCTCTCTTTCTCTAAATGCTGCAGCTGCTGCAAATCTATGCATCGCGTGCATTTCCAAAGATTGTCCACAGAGCGGGTGCATATTAGCATGGCTTAAACAGGTCTGATACTTTTTGAAACAAGTGTTAAAGTGTAGGTCTGCTGTAATATTTTCCTGGACTGGAGTACTGTTTTTCCCCCACTAGTCATATTTGATTGAGTCATTCTGTACCGGCTCATTCACCCTGGACTGACTGAAAACAAACGGCCATCAGGCCTCATTTTAAGGTGTTTAATGAAAGTGGAGCATAGCAGAGTTTAAGGTCATGTTAAATAGTACATAATTGCTGTGTATGATATAAGACAAGGTCTTAAAGAGAATTAATATATCTGCATATTCAATACTTTTTCATAAGCACCTTGACACTATCTGCAAGTGAAAGGAAAAAAAAAGCCCTGAGCTGATAAACTTAGATCGTTTATCTCTGTGGTGTATGGAGTCCTGAGTGTGCCACTTCAATCATCATTTGTGGTGGTTTTTTTTATAATCAATTCATGCATTTAGATTTGCATTTCAGTTGTTCATGGGAAACCATTCAAAACAAATGTAAAAAGTAGGGCTGTCAATTGTAATTTGTTTATCTGTTCTAAATTAACCTTAAAAGAATGTTTTTTCCAGTTGTTAATACTCTTATCAACATGGGCGTGGACAAATATGCTTGCTTTATGCAAATGTATGTTTATTATTGCAACAATCCAAAACAAAAAAATAGCAATCCAAGACAAATATTGTCCCAGAATATTCTCTAGAATAACCTCAAAGGCACAGCATGCTGAAATAATATGCTGAACAAAGTGTTAATCGGCCTGCAAGCTGCAGCTCCCCATTTAGCTATCACTGTTGAAGGTTTGTCTCATGTAGTTGTCCAGGAGTCTCCTTTGCAAACTATCTCCCTGAGGTGGAGGAGGGCTCTCTGCATCAGCTGTGCGCTTGGCCAGCAAGTGGTATTTGAGACTTGAGTTCACATTGACAGTGAATGCGAAGAGCTTTGTTGTTGTATTGAAAACTATCTGGTAGAGCTTTAAAGCTGAACTGGCCTTTCAAAAGACCCTTTACTTCCATTTCCATTTCTTCTCAGGTTCAGGTATGTTTCTGAGGAATTTGCTTTAATGCTTTTAATTTTATAACACTAACTTTGACAGCCCTAATAAAAAGTACTTGAAGTAAATTAGCCAACTAAAATGGCAATTAGTAGAGTGTATACCTCCACCAACCCCCAACAGTCCCCTTTTGTTCTCACTCACTGATACCAGCCATCTAAATGATTTCTTTTCATCACGCATTATTCCAAGAAAAATAAAAGAAAATCAACACCCATTTCCTGCTGTGTTTAAAAAAAAATCCTGGATCCTTTATCCAGATGTGCACCAAAAGTAAAGGGGGTCTATTCTGGGCTGAGACCCATCCTCCATCCAAGTTTTGTGGAAATGCGTTTGGTAGTTTTTGTGTAATGCTGATCACAAACCAACCAACCAGCAAACAACTAATAGACATGGGTGGTAACATAACCTCCTTGGCGGTGCTAATTAATAACTCTGCAACAGGAGGATTTAAAAGCCAGCTGTCGGCATTCGATGCACCCTCATGTTTTCAGTTTGTCAGCATATTAATTGAGAACAACTAAGTCTAATAATCTGATTACAGTGGCACCATCAGGACTCCAAACTGTTGAACCCAACCATGACACCAGTGTTTCGATGACCATGTGTCAATTTTTCATCGTGATTGGATCCAGGTTTACCAAAGGGCCTCCACTGGAGGGGAATCTTTGCAGATGTAATTCCACCCACATGAAAGTGATCTCAATGATCTCTTTCATTATGAAGAAAAAAGCAAAGAGTTGGTTGAGATGCCGCCTCTGTAATGTCACATACTGTACACTTGAACTACAACATTTACTTTCCAGTCAGGGAGCAGTTTGGGTGAGACGGGAAGAGGGGTTGAGCGGCTGTTCAAGAGCAGCGAGCTCCCTCTAGTGGAAGAGAGGCAGCGCTGCAACATTACTTGAATTTTTTTTCTACAAGTATTTAATCAGACAAAAAAAAAGAAGGCACTTTTTCTCACAGAGCTATTATCATCGATGTTCCACTTGATCAGACCAAACCTCAGTATCTGTGCATTTTCAGACTGTAAAAAGTAGCAATAACTTCAGTATGACCTATTGGCTCAGTGTTTCGTTATCACACGACAGTGTCATCGAGGTAACCTGCATTATAGATTATCCAGGTGACAGTATTGACTGCCAGTTCGCAGCTGTTTACAGTATTTATGTCCTGGAAAATTTAGTTATGCTCGTTTGTCTGGTCAAACAAGAATTTGTTATTTGCATTTTTCAACTTAAGCTGTGTGGCAAGAGAAGATTTTTCTGTAAAAAACCAGGCTAGATTTGATTCTTTTTCTAAAAGGAATGTCACCGATTTTAATCATGAAAAGCAGATATTTTCCAACTGGGTGACGCATCTCTAAAAAAAATCAATCTCCCCCCCTCCCGACTCCTGAAGTCTGACGTCTCCTCCTCTGAGTTTACTGTGACTGGTGACCGCAGGTATCTTAAGCCATAAAGTGGATGAGGTGCGAGCTCACTCCCCCCGCAGGAAATGAACAGACAAGGATCACCCACGCAGAATGATTACCTTCACGAATGCTTTATAACATAAAGCGCTATTTTGTTAATATGTATATGTGTATATATTTATAAATATATATCGACAGATCTGCTCCTTGAGTATCTCCAACAGTCGAAAGAGGGAGACGAGTCTTTCAGACCAAAATTGTTCCACGACTCAGAGTTTTATTACTGAGGGGTTTTTGCATTTTCGACCTTGACTTTATAAAAATCGATTCCTGATCAACCAGCAGAATCGCAGCAGCTCTGAACTCAAAGGAACCAGCTTCTTTCTCGGCAGTTAATGGGACCTCAGAAAAAAAAAAAACAAGAAGAAAAAAAAAACATGGAAGAGGAAAAAAAAACAAAAAAGGTTAAGACTTTAAACCCTCCAAAATGTATGTGTTGCTTGGCAATTGTATGTTCAAAAAGTGTAATCAGGAAAAAGCTGAGCTTGTGACACAATCACTGCTTTCTTTGTTGCATAGACAGTAAAATGTTCAAGTGGAAAAAAAAGAAAAAGAAAAAAAAGAAACACTTGGAAAAAAGATCTATTTTTGTACAAAGGTAATTTTATCCCTCGCTTGTGTACTCTGTTCTTTCCCCCTTTCTTCTGTGGGCCGTCATATACGTTGTGGAAAAAGCTTATTCAACGAGACAATTTTCAGATTGAAAATTTTTAAAAGGTGAGAGGAGTTAGTCGGCTTTGGCACCTTGGTAACTGTGTCGCCTTTACTTTGCCATTTTCAACCCGTCGCCGCAAAAGACGGGAACGTCTTCTTTCATTATATTTTTGTCTATTTTTAAAAAGGAGATGGAATTTTTGTCATCTGTTCTTTGTGGGTTGTTCTCTGATGTTCTATCTTTCATGGACAGAAAAAAAGGTTATTAAAAAACTTAAAGTGACTGATGCTGCTTGATTCTGTGTCCCGTTTAAAAAAAAAAAAAAAAATGCACGCTCACTTACAACAACAATGAAACATACAAAAACTGGTTTTATTAAGACGCAGGTTATAGCTGTCGGATGCAAACAAATACGCCACAAAATCCAGGTTGACTACAGAGAACAGACACTGCTGGCTTTGTGTGCAGAACTACAGTACAGTATGAAGCTAATCAAGCAGAAGAGAACATAAAAAATCATGTAACTAAAAAAGAAATCACAATACATGTTGATGTAATATGTACAAAAACCTAGAACACAAAAACTGCATTTGGTCGCTGTTGAAAGATGTTTAAATTCAGACATGTTTAACAGGACGGGGGCTCAATTCAAAATACATAGCATCTGGATTATGTTGTTGTTGTCACTCTAATCTGCAAAATCATGTATGAGATCTTCTTAATGTTTGTCTCTTTTTTTTTTTTTTTTAACAGACCTACCAACACTGTCAAATTCTGGTTTGTTGCCATAATAATCTTCTCAGAACATCTTGTTACGGCACACAGGCCTAACTTGCGATCTGGCTTTTTCATATTAGGGAATAAATAACAGAAATGGATCCTCAGATATCCTTCATCTAGTTACACGTATGAGAAATTAAAAAAGGCAAAAGAAATCTTAGAAAGGCCAAAATAACCATTACATGTATCATACAAGACCAGAAAGCATGTGTGTGAGTTGTTTTGTAAGCACTGACGTCAGGGTAAACGCGGCGAATACTGAGGCACCAGAGTGTGGACATTTGTTGTAAAGTATAATAAAAGATAACTAAATCCGGCCCACTGCAGGACTGACTCTCGGCTGATACTGTGTGTGGCTGATGTGTCTCGTTTGGTTCTCTTCGCTGAATTTTCATTTACCTGAAAGCCCTCCGCGTCCCGCGGGAGCTCTCTGTTAGAAAACAAGTCCTCTCTTCTTACAACAAAATGTAGAAAAAAAATATATATAAAAAAAAGAAATATGAATGGCCCAAGAAAAAAAAAATCAGAAAAGGGCTTAGCAGTCGCTTTTCCATAGCTTGATGGTTTTGTCATTTTCTAACGCCGCGGATGCAATGATGTTCTCTGTCGGGTGGCAGGCGGTCGATATGACGACGTCTGAAAAGAAGAGATGAGGAGGAAGATTGAAACAGTGCAGCGTGAGGTTCAGAACATTAGAAATATATTACACCCTGAAAACAACTGATTTACACACAGTCGCAAAAATGTTTAAAAAAATACAGTTACACAAATGAACTGCATGATTCTGCATTTGTCCAAACAGCACTGACTGAAAAACAGCTGGCACCGCATCAGGACAGTGTATCTGGTCTAAACATTTGATAATCTGATCACATGTGGACATCTCTAACTGCGTCAGTTCACGCCAGGCATGAAAATGCGTCTCGTGTATCTTGAGTGACCATGATGATAGGTCCTCAGTGTGCCGCTTGATGTGCAGAAAACAACATTGCCGGGACAAGAAAGAAATAACTTCATGTGTAACGTATACTCAATTTACGAGAAGATTCTAATTAAGACTGTGTTTAGTCACTGACCGTGTTTCATGAAGTTCATTTAGCTTCTCCCAACTCATCAATTCACAGTGTGTTCACAAACATCCGCTGCTCATTTTGGCAGGTGAGAAATGCGTAATTTAGATTACAGTGAACCAAAAGTGTGTAATCCATCATGCCTATTGTTGTGCGGAGTTAGGGTACTTTTGCATACACACAGCTCTGAGAATGTGGTCATTTGTGGCCCAGACTACCTCCCCAATGTAGTCATGAGTTATGCATGCTTAATGCATCTTTGGTAAGCTTGCATCTTTACTCAGAGCTGTCCAAATGTTAATGCCAGGCGTACACATCGTGTATAGTTTAAAATAATTAAGTGAGTGTCTCCTGTACCTGTGTGGCCCTGCAGTTTCTGCACGATCTCCTTTGTCTGCAGGTTCCAGATATAAACCATGTTGTCCTCGGAGCCTGACACGATCCACTGCGAGAGAGCACAGTTACATTTAGCTGGACATGTTAATCTGTCCAAAAGCTTAAATGTGTAAACATAAAAACTGTGCAGCTGAGGCATTAAATAACAAGAGGCGTCTTATCAAAAAAACAAACCAAAAAGGAATAAAAAGACAACAGATATCACGTTCTTACCTTTCCACCGGTGACAGAGAAATTTGCAAATATGCAGTATTTCTCGTTTTTATGGCCCGTGTACGTTTTCAAGCACTGAAATGTTAAAAGTAATAATTAACAGTTAATTATCTGTAGCATAACCATCAGCAACAGATGTAGTACGGTATTTACTTGTAAACACAATTTATTTGTCTTATTCTAGAGTACTCTTAATGCAACTTAGAACTTCTTGTTGAAAAAAAATACTCAAAACAAACTCCATTTTTCAGGAATAAGATGTCCGTGGCGAGGATGTCTCAATATGTTTAACATGTATTTACATTTTACCAATAAAATAAACAGCATAACAACTCAGCTGATCTTACCTTTCCTTTGCTGTAGTCCCACAACTTCAGCGTGCTGAGAAGTAAACATAAACACATCAGTGCATCTTTGAAACAACTGTAAAGTCCATAATCTTTGATCGGTCATATCGAGTTCCGTTTACAGCAGGAGAAACTTTATTATGGTGTTATACCGCCATCTACTGGTGAAGAGTAGACAAACACAATGACCACAACAGAGAGGAGCAGTAACATCAGTCCTGCAGCTACGGTACGTGATACTCACTTGTCCAGTGTAGCAGCCAGGATGTATTTCCCGTTGGGGGAGAACTTCACAAACGACACAGGAGGGTTGTCGTCGTCTAACAAACACGACAACAGGAGCACCGTTAGCACGCAAACTCATCACAATACCCAGTGCAGTGTCAACTTTTTCACGCATTTTAGAATGACACAATAAACAATTACACCATTTTTATACGTGTGATCAACAAAGTGGAAATGAGGGGACACTCTGACAGGGTCAGGAGGCTGCAGGTGGCTGAAGCTCTGCAGTGTAAACTTACCTATGAGTGTCTTTAAACACTGCCCCGACGCTGTGTCCCAGATTCGGCTGAGAATGTGAAGAAACAGACACAATTGTTACTGAACTATTCAAAAGTTTAATTGTTAGAGAAAACAATGAATAAGCAAGAAGCATGAGAGAACATCTGAGCACAGAAGTTTAGCTGCAAGTCGTCCACATCTGCTAAATGTTTTCAGATGCTGTCTCCACAAATTTGGTTGTGTTCATGTGAAGTCACAAACCCAAAAGAAAACTGTTCTGGTTGCTACAGCATCAGGATTATAAAAACAGAAGTGGCAGCAGGGATGAGAAATGTGACGCGGAACGTTTATTCCTGGGTGGATAAACGCTTTTCAATGTCGACACAAGAATGCAGCGTGAGGAGAGCTACCCGGCGAACCAGACAAGCTTGGGGTTTTTTTTAAGACCTCATAATTACTGAAGTGTATCTGGAGAGACACGAAAGCTGTCGGAGACACAGGCAGCAGCAGGCTGATCACACTGTCACACAGTTTTAATGCAGTTAATAGAGCTGTGGTTCGTTTTTGTGCAGTGTTCAGATGCGGAACATATGGGAACACAGATCTCCTGCATAAACCTTACAAACAGCATGTCTGTGCTTTTTTTATTTCAGCCTGGTCTTCACCTCAGTGGAACAGAGACACTATTTGCAAACTCATGCAACGATGGCCTGATATCTACCGATAAATTCAATTGAGCACAGTAACACTACCCCGAGGAGGAGCAGATGATTTGAGAGACTCCTCCTCCTGAAATCAAATCATCTGGACTAGTCTACTGTAAAGTCCGGTTTGATGACGAGCATTTGGCCCAATAAATGTGCGGTTCATGTGCCTTTAAGCATGTGTTTTTCCGTTAAAGTCTGTCATCATCCTCTAATGATGTTAGTAAGGCCAGTCTCTCATATACATTTTGAAGCAATTCATTTGTGTACTAGGTTGTGTTGGGAAGCTCCACGTTATTTTCTATATTGATGTAGTTCTATTTGAAGGCTGCCTTTCAGTACTTTCTGTCAGCGTTGGAGATACGACCAGGGTCCCTACATCTTTTTTCATAATCAAATTCAGGCACTTTTCAAGCATTTTAAAGTGGATTTCTCAGCTCCCTAGCACCTTGCAGCAGTGGTAAATAACATGTTTGTACAGAGGACACAAATGCACTCCAAACTATTTCACTTCATCACATTAAATCAGATAAAATCAGATCAGCCAAAACATAGCTCCGTGACAGCATCTTAGGGATGGAATTCAGGAAAACACAAACAAGCGCCACCATTCAAAACATGTCACCTGTCTGTGAGCAGACTTTGCATTCTCTCGCCAAGTCAATATAGTTATTTTTTAAGGTACTGCATTTACAATGTAAAGCACTTCATCCAAAATCCAAGCACTTTTCAATCCAAAAACACCTAGTTAAAATGGTAGCGCTTTTAAGGATTTCCAGCTCCCTTACTGCCCTGTATTATGTTACTAAGTGTGGGCTGATATGTGGGCTTTAGGGTTTAATGATGTATTCTTAACTGGCAAACACGAAACAATGCATCTCAGGCAATGTTGCAGAATAACGCAAAATGAATGTAACGCGTAGTGTAATGAATTATAATAATGCACTTTTATTGAAGAGACCTCTAGTAATTTTCTTTATTAAATCAATCTGAACTTTGGAAACAAGGAAAATGAATGCCAATGATGTCATAACGTGATAAAAATGTTATAAATTAAGAGTAGTGATCTGCTAACGAGAAGCCAGGCTTGACATTCTCTGCTGACACTCAATGTTGAAAATGAGGGCACGCTTTTCTGACGGCAAAGATGCAACATGTCAAGTGACGGTAAAAGAAAAAAATGGGGAGAGGTTGTTCTCACCAAAGGCCGTCGTAGCTACTGGACACGATCAGGGAGCCGTCTCTGTTGAAATGAACCTGCGAGTGGAGACACGTCATCACTTTACATGATCCATGTTGATCCTGAATTTAGAAGATTCTTCGAAAGTTGATTATAAAAAAACAAACTTACAGCTGAGACGGGGTCCGAGTGAGCCGGCAGTGTTTTCAGACATTTCCCGGTCTTCACATCCCATATTCTTACACTCTCATCAAACTGCAGGCAAAGAGAAAAAAAAACACTTTTGTACATTTTCTTTCCAAAAACCACACAAAGACAGGCTTTTAATGCTGGATGTGAGTGCTTTAGCGAGTGTCTAACATCTGCTTTCCATTTTGGAATGTGCCAAAATCTTTGTACTCACCGATCCTGACACGATAAGATTGGACTGGGGGTTGAAGTTGCAGCAGAAGACGTAGTTGCTGTGACCTTTTAGAGTTTTTAAGCACTTTCCCTGGATAAGAGAAAAAAAGGAGGCGAAATGTTATTTCATGCTCATGACAAAATAAAATTACCTCTCGCTCAAAGCAATGTTAGAGTGAGTTAATGCTCAGAGCTTTAATGGCGATTAAACTTTAACTGCAACGGGAACCACAGACATGAGTCTTAAGTGTGTGCATGGATTTCATTTTCATACTTCATGAATGAATAATGCTACAAAACTGTCAGCCCCCGCTGCAGCCTGTGTGTAGACAGGTTCCTACCACATTCTCCCCTTTGTGCATGTGTTCAGTTGAGCAAGATTGTGAGGCTCCTTGAAGGCAGCATACGTAAAAAGCACAATGATCTGATTGTACTGCCGTTGATTCAATAACCCATATCATACCAAAGAAGTGAGATAGTCAGTGCAATAATAAGTGTGAAACCCTTTTAAGCCACATCAACTCTGACACCTGAAACACCAGTTAGAGTTCATCTGCTCTCTTACCGAGCTGACGTCCCAGATCTTCAGGGTTTTGTCGTCAGAAGCAGACACCAGCAGGTTGGAGTCGGAGGACCAGGCCACGTCAGATATACCCTGCAGATGTGCATGAGAAATAATTAGAAACATAGGCTCAAGGTTTCCGATTGGGACGGCAAAGATGGAACCAACGTGGTATGAATTCTCACAGATGCTAAAAATACCCTAAGCATGAGGTGTGGTAATGAATTGATTCTGAGATGCCCCTGCAAAGTTGTCCAGCGTTTTTGCAGCGTACACAAAAATGCAGTCTACTTATCGTGATTGTTGATTTCTGCTACTTGACAATGAAGTTACGTTGCAATGTTGCTCTCGTGAATTGTTGAAGGCGAAAAAATTAATACGAGATATGAGTTGAAAGGAGGCAGAGATCAGCAGCAAGTGATAAAAAAAAAGCACTCAATATTTTTAATGTCCAACTGAGAGAGCGGTGTGTGTAGTGGAAACACCTTTGTCATGTTTGCTATGTCTAATGAGTGCCTTATTTTAGAACTGCTGTGTGAAAACCTGTTAGACAGATTTGTTTTGTCTTTGTTATGTTTATGTACTGAGGTGGGTTCCACATATAGTGGTTCTGAACAGGGACTGTTGCAGTCTGATTATTGAAAAGACTTTCCGAAGGAAAAGGGAATTTAAGTTTGTTACACTGCTTGTATTAGTTTATGGAAAATTAGCCCAGTGCAGTAAAATAGAAATCTGAGAATGCGATATATTGAGACATAGAGAAGAGTGCGTGTGAATCATAAGCCCCTTGGCTTTTAGATAGAAAAGGTGGCACATTTGCAGCAAGGTAAAGGCTGCAAATGTGCCGCCTTGTCTATCTAAAAAGGAAGGTGTAATATTCCATCTTTTCCAAAAAGCCGCCACTTGGCCGCCACTGCGGTAGGCGTAAACATGTGAAGTGACATGAAGTACGAAGTTAGGCTTGAACAGTGAAGCATTCAAATTTGTCTTCAAATAAGAGCTTTAGACTGCACCTCATTGGAGTTTAGAACTGGGTTCTTAGCGGGGGACTTTTAATTTGAAAGGAGCGACCATTAGTAGCTTGCCGCTACAACAACAAGTGGACAACGAAGACAGCTACAGAGACCGAGGAGACGCTGCATCTCCTGGATCTCAGCAGCTGTCCAGTTGCTCATCTTGACGTCCGCGGATGAAGTGATGGACTGACTGCTGTGATCAGCTGTTTCCTGGTTTTAAAACTCCGGGCTGTGGATCGCACAACAGTGCAGGTCATCGACATCTCCGCCCATCTCATGCAATTGCTGGCACATCGACGGCTCAGACTTACATAGCAATAGAGGTGGAAAAAAGTGTACCCTCCGAGGCGACAAATTGGCAGACCAAAACAGATCCCCAATTTACCGCCTTCTGTCTTAATCTGAGGACCAAGCTGCAAAAAGAACGGCCAGATTGGCTGCTTGCTGCCCAGTATAAAAACGGCTATAGAGAAGAGTGCGTTTGAATCACTAACAGGTAGATCGTATTTCATTCGACTTGTGAGGCCAGTGAGGATCCACATCTCTACTCCACATGGGTAAATACTTCAGACAAAAACAATCACATCCTTTAAAATATATACCAACAAACATAAACACTGCAGTAGTAAAGATGAGAATCTGTGAAACTCACAAGTTTGTGTCCGGATATGGTTTTCTCAAACTTGCCATCATACGCTCCCCAGATTTTGATGAGTTTATCAGCAGCTGTAAAATAGAAAATAAATATGCAGTCAACATTAATCAAGGTTCACTCTTGTTAACAATATAATACTGATGAAGGCAAATATCAAAATCTCTAAATATAATATCCAGTCGAGCTGTCATAACGACATGATTTACTTTAACAGAAAAAATATCAAACTGTTCTGAAGATTAGTAAATCCTTTCAGTCATCTTTCAAAACAAAATGCCAAACATTCTCTGCTTAGCTGCAAGAATTTGCTGATTTTCTTTCTCATATATGACAGCACATTAAACATCTTATGGTTTTGGACAAAACAAGCATACTGCATATATCCTTGTGAAGGAATTGTGAATGCCACTTTTTCACATGTTTTTGTTTTACATTTTATAGATTAAACAATCATTTGACAAAATTACTAACAGATTAATGTATAATGAAAATGATCAGGGGAATGTAAAAAACGGTTAAAGAACTCACATGAGCTGGCGAGCCATTCTCCGCTCGGGCTGAATTTGACGGAGGACACAGCTTTAGTGTGGCCCGCCAATGTGAATTTCAAGCTGTAGTTTGGCTTGGCAGGTGCTGACTGTAAATGAAAACTTGACATTTAGGAATCTACCCCTGATGTGTTACAAATGTGCAAACATTTATACATCGAAGAAAAACTTAAAAGAAATGTCTCCATATTCCACTTGTTCTCACTTATTGCCTACAGTAACCATAAACAAACCAACAAGACAAAAAGTCCAAACCTTGCTTTGACTGGCAGATGCTGATGGTACTACTGGAGGTTTCGTGTCAGTCTCTGGTTTCTTATCTTCTGTTGCCATGGTGAAGAATTGAGCATCTACTGAGCACGACCCTGACAGGAAGAAGATACAGATATTGACAATAAAAGATGCAGTATGTGAGAATTTTAGTTGAAAACACTGAAAATTAATATTATTAACCTGAAGAAATAACAGCTTTGACATCACAAAGTCTATGTATTGTATTACAGAGACGTACACTGAACTTAGCATGCTAATCAGCTAGCCCTGGTCTGTTCTGGTCCAGAGCTCCTGTGCTACGGATGTAAACATCAATACTCCCCGCGTCCCCGACCTCCCAGTCGTGACTGGTAACAGTGGCTACAGTTAGCAGCAGTTAGCGATCACTCTAGTCCCCTATTTTTGTTTTGAGTCTGAATTTGACAGCTGGCCAGTCCCTTTGAGTTAAGAATTACATTATCTATGTAATTGCTGTTACATTCGCAGTAAACAAAAGATAAACATTGCATCATAAAACTCCTACAGTCTGAGGATTTGAAAAGATGCAGGGTTTTAATTTCTACCTACATTAAAGTCTGAAACAGCAGAATAATGTCAGATTTAAAAGATAAATTTGATTGTTCGTGTGTATGTTAAAACCTGCAATTTTAAATAATTACTAGCAGTGGTTAAAGGTGCACTACATAGTTTGGGGGGAGGAAAAATTCAATCAGAGGAGAAGATCTTCACTGAATGATTTTTTTTATGCCAAAACAAACTAAATAAACAAACTCTCTTCGTTTTAATGACTGAATAAACAAACTGACCTTAGAGATCAACACAAATTCATACTGTTGTACTTTGTTTATATGTGGCGGACCCTGCCACCTTCAAACAGTGTTCTGGGGACCTTATCTTCCTCTGAGAACAGCTTGTTTATTCAGGTATGGCAAAAATAAATACTCTTAAGTTTGTATTATTACCTCATTACAATTGTAAATATTTAAATTATGAGTTTTAATTCATCCTCCAGAACTAAACAGTGCCCCTTTAATCTTCGTTATGGCTTTATATGTGCCAGATTTAGCTAACTGACAGTATGGTAATCATGAGAGCTAGGGCAGTCATTTCAAACAATTCACAGCTATTTAACCACTGCGAATGACAATATAAGTATCATTAAGTGCTGTAATCAACTCCACTAACACAGGAGACATTTTGCTAACGTTACTCCTGTTTAGTTGTCTAGGAGCCATGGACTGTGTCGCTGATTCCTCTTGAAACTATAAATTTAGCTTTTCAGCTAGCATTTAGCTAGCTAACGTTAGTTAGCCTCAGTTACGGTTAAAAGGATTAAACAGAAAGCTTGTATACAGTCAGTTGAGGTTGTATTTGCAGCTAGATTGTATTCATTAACTATACGTTCTCCTTAAGTCGTGTTTAACTGCAGTAATTATGAAAAGAGGAAATATGAAACAAAGGGCCTTCACTGAGAAGTCCAATCTATGAAAGTAGCGTTGAGCATTTTGTGGATATTGATTTCAGCATGAAGGATTTTAAGCAAGAGAGATAGGAGCTAAAAACTCAATTGTAAATCCACTGGTTTTGAACGAGAGCTAATGGTAGTCTGATCATGCAGCCGTCTGCTTCAAATGCATTGATGCTGTTGACAAATTGGCTGAGCTGCCACGGAGGGGCCCTCCATTCAAACAATGAGGAATCAGTCAAAAGACGGTACTCACGGGGATTCGGTGCAGCTTCACGGTCAGATTGTTACTCCTCGTGACGATCGGAAAAAGAAATACGCGTATATATTTTTTCAGACGATCATGGAGAACGCATAAATCAACTGGCTTGCTCCTGGATGATTGCCTGCGAGGAGAAGCGGGGAATGTGGTGCGGTGGTGGTGCTCTGCGCATGCGCGGTACCCTCGGCTCTAACGGGAACTAATGAGGGTCAATAAGCTTCAAAGGCAAAACACTTAATTTTGACATTTTGGTTTTAAATTGTTTTAATGGCGCTTTCCGGCATAAAAAAGTGGGTCAACTTTAAGTGTCCGCTGTCTAAATGTGTCCAATAATGTCCAAGTAATGGCAGAGTGATTCAAAGGTGAGTACCTATGATATGAAAGTCTTGATCTGAAACAGGTGTGTGGACTGCGTTTGGCTGTGCTACCGTCTAAGTTATAGAAGCCTGACATGTATAGGTAAAGACATGTCAGGCTTTTGTTTCACTGTCAATACAAACAATTTTGTAGTAGGCTAGATTTGAAATATTTTGGTACACCCTACGCACTCCAACACAGTAGGTGGCGGTGTCCGCCATTGTAGCGAAAGAGGGCGGAGGGCAGCAGAACTCACGGCTGCGGGTTTGTCGTCAAGAAACTTCGATAGAGAAGTTGTGATAACGCTGCACTCTGGAGTTCAGCGCGTTGTCCATCTGGGCTTCTGTGTTGCGATGTAAGCGCATCTGAAGTTGAGCAGTCGCTGAACTCTCCGCCCCAAAGTGCCTTCTCAAGAGAACGAGTCGGTAAAAACTTCAGCATCTTAGATCCTGTGAGGTTTCTCGCCGCGACTCTCCCGTCATCCCCTGCGAAACAAGCTTAAAATGGACTTAACGTTACCGTTATGTGAAGATAACTGCTAGCGTTCGCGTAGTTAACCCTAACCCTTCTTTATAATTAGATTGCCCCGCCCGTGAGAAAACTTTGTTCTCAACGCTGAAACAAAGAAGGACTCTCTAAATCTCATGTAACGCCAGGTTGGTCGAGATAAACTTCAACTAATGTTAAGGTCTTAGCTATCCCTCAGGTCAACTTTCGCCTGCTAGCATTGAGTTAGCTAAAGTGGGCCAATAACACCAGTGTGACTTGTAGCTCCTCACATTACTTCAATATAAGTGTTTGCTCAGTGTTTTAGTTTTTTCTACAGCAGGTCTGGTGCGATATAGTACTTAAAAAATTGAATTCGTCTGTCCATCCTTCAAAGTTTTTTTTTGTTTGTTTTTTGTTTGATTTTTTATATATCAACGCGTAGTCTGTAAAGTGGTCGTGAAGAGACTAAAGCCAGTAAATTGCGTTTATTTATTGCTATAAACTGTAACTTAATTGTTTGTTACTTTAACGTTAACTGCCACCTTCAGCTGTCATTCAAGCATTTTTTTTTCCGCACTTACGTTTCTTATTGTTTTATAGTGACAATAAACACTCCAGTATCCTATACTAGCGTTAGCCCGAGCACTCTTTTCCACTACCTAGCTAACTTATATCTAATGGGGCTAAATAAAATAATGGGCTTTCGACCATTTCAGTCATCACAGGCAACAGAAACCTATTAAATCCATCGAAGCAGATGTAAAGCATGATAATTTGGAAGCAGAGCTCAATGTTATACAGCTGTATATGTAGATAGATAATTAATGCCAGTCACTGATTGATATCTTTTCATTGTAAATTATGTTGGATGGTGCACGGCAACATACACCTTTAAAGCTTACATTGGTATGGAGTCTATTGTAAGGGTTCTCTGACCTAAAGTGCTCTCATAACTCTGTTTTTGCGTCAACAGATTGTGTTGTCTGGTATGAAAACTATGCATGAAGTGGGCTGGATTCCCCTCAGAGCCTTTGACAAGTGGACAGACAAGAACAGCAGAATTCACAGAAGACAACAGGAACCAGCAGAGATTGTGCCACCTGTTGAACCAGTCGCATCCAGCTGCCATCATCATGTCAGCGGAGCCAAACTCGGACGCTGCAAAGCTTGTCAATCCTCCACCTCCGGAGGTGACCAACCCCAGCAGGCCAGGCCGGAGAACCAACCAGCTGAAGTTCATGCAGAATGTGGTGATCAAATCCCTGTGGAAGCACCAATTCGCCTGGCCCTTCTATCAGCCTGTTGATGCAGTAGCTCTGGGACTATCAGTAAGTAAATGTTGGAAATGTTCTTCAGACTTTTAATGGTACTTCCAGTACAGCCCTTCAAATCTTTATCATTTTCTTACCAATTGGCTACTTATGTATGCACTCGACAACAAATAGGCACATGTTTTGTTTTATTTTTAATTACAAGAAGAAGGCAGACTGCTATTGCTAAGAACTAATCAGCAATCTCTAATGTAGCTAACTACTGCCCTGAGTTAGTAAGTGAAGAACACCTCAGGACATCAATCTTTAAAATAAACACACATTTGCTGCATCAGTAGTGGCTTTGGAAAATTGTAAATCTGCAGTTTGAATATGGTATTTCATTGGCTGCAATCCTGATAAATATCCTGGTTAAATGCAGCTGTATCTACCCCCCCCAAAAAAATGTTTAGGCTGTGATATACAAAAAAAGTTATTTAAAAAAAAAAAACGCGTATAGGCTTTGAACACCTAAACCAAGTGACAAGACTATGCCTACTGTGTAATTGCCTGCGATCAGTAGTCATGCATATGTTTGTCTTGCTTTGTGTGAAGGTGTCTGCCTTTTTTCATCTTTCGCTGAAGTAAAACTGCCTTTAAATCCCTGAATATCCCTTGTTTTTGTTTTTCTTTCACTTCAGCTGGCAATGTTGTTTAAGTTTTGCTCACCCCTGTTTTCCATATCTGGCTTGGTGTCGGTTGCCCCCTAATCCTCACGCACAACACAACACATCAGCGAGTTTAGAGAAACTGGCATGTGGCTCTGCCCTCAGTCTCAGTGTCTTCCATTATAAAGAACCTATGACCTTTATTCTGCTGTATATAACTGCATTTTTTATATGTATGTACATGTTCATTTTAGGTACTTAATTATTGACTTAGTAATTTAATGTAGCTTCAAACTAGAAGCTTAAGAGCTTGAATTTAACTAATTGATTAACTAATCGAGTGGGGATTATTTCTTAAGTAGTCCCTACTGTAGTTCATAATTAGCTCCAATTAAAACAGTGGATGATCCAGAATAAGTGAGACAGTGGTTGGAAATGAGATGTTGGTTGTAAATTAAAGTAGAATTTGAAACACAATGTCACTCACCTCCACCGAGATATCTCAGAACCAGGGGAAATTCAACTAAAATCATCTGCATGGCTGCTTAAGTTTTATTAACATAGTTATGGTCATCATTTCTATCAGTTAGAGCGACATTGTTCCAATGAAATAATAACTGACCTCAGCAAAGTCAGACATTGTAAGAGACACGAGTGGTCAGACAGGTTATAAACAAAGACAACATTTTAGCCTGATCATCTGAAACACCTTGTAAGATATTTAATCTGTAACTGAGCCCAGATGAAATGTTGGTAATAATCCCTTATTGCATAGGAAACTTGTGTGAATGGAAAACTGCTTCTTCATCAGTCAGACTTTGGTATGTCATTTCAAAGATGTTTAAAGAATAAAAAACAAGACTACATTCATCTGACACGTTGGCTCTTTATCTTAATCAGGATTATCACAGGATAATAACCTCTCCCATGGACTTGGGAACCATCAAGAAACGACTAGAGAACAGCTATTATTGGAGTGCAAGTGAATGCATGCAAGACTTCAACACGATGTTCACAAACTGCTACATATATAACAAGGTGAGGAGCTTCAAGGTTAAAAATGCATCACGCTGGATTCACCCTCACAGAAAACAAGACGCTCATAGATTTCCCTCTTTCCTCCAGCCTACAGATGACATAGTGCTGATGGCCCTCGCCTTGGAAAAAGTTTTCTTGCAAAAAGTTGCCCAGATGGCACGGGAGGAAGTGGAGGTCCTTCCTCAGACCGCCAAAGGAAAGGGCAAAAAAAGTAATTCCCCAGGTAATTCACGTATTTGCACAAGGAAGCACTACTGCATGCTACTGCACATGTTCCCAAAAGATTTAGGAGTTAGCTTCCTAGAAATCAGGTCACGTGAATGTTTGTGGTTTTCTGTGAACCAACCAATGCTGCATTTAGTTTTAATGCTGTCTGAGCCTTTATTCTGTCGAGTGAAAAGACTTAAGGTTGCACCAGCATCTCTTTTAAAATGTCTGTTTTTACTCAATTTAGCCTTCAGCCATTCACAGGCATGCAAAACCTGATGAATGTCATTGTAGATGTTTATCTCATTATGCGTTGTTGTTTTAGTAAAAGATGCAGTTTAAAGCTCCGTGAGGCAAAATGTGATCTGTAGTATTTGGTTCTTTAAATAAAACAGCCTGCATGAACATCACTGTCAACATTAAGCCTCAGCCAGCAGCACTGATTAACTGCATCAGTAAACTCTGTTACTCCCATTCTTTTCTCTCACTTTAAATGACACTGTGCTAAACTTTCTTCCTGTGTGTCCTCAAGTGAGCTTTCGCTTTGCAGACATTTCGGTTGAATTTTTCCTTGGGCCATTTTGTCATTCCAGTATGTTATAATGCATTTGGAAGTATAAACAGCCATTATTGTGGTCAGTGTGGGTGTTTTTCTAATGTTTATGTGTTAGATTGGACACTTGAAATGAACACCACTGCCACCAATTGAAATTGAAATCTTCACAGAGCAACGGAGAGAAAAGATGGTTAACCGATATAAAAGAAATCAAGATCTAAATGCACCTTACATTTTTTAGAAAACGGAAAAACATTATATTACCACTGGGGCTGCAACTAATGATGATTTTTTGTTGATTCCTCAATATTTTCTCGATAAATCAATGTGTTGTTTGGTTTGTAAAATGTCGATCAGTGTAGGGATGGGACATAAAAGATTATATTGCACATCGCGATTAAAAAACACATGTTGGACGTGCAAAATTTTCGTCATCCTGATAACCAAGCATATACTTACATGAAAGACTCGAAAAAGTTGTCACCATCGCTGAAGTCACAGCTTACACCATGTGTCCCCGACAAAATAAGTTAAAAGTGTGCGAATACTACGGATTCCAAACTAAAGAACGACAGTGAGATGAGTAACCACCATTTATTTATCCTTTACATCCTTAATTTTTGATTTATTGATTTTATGTTCTTAGTTTTTCAGTAAAAATATTTGTTTCCCTACAAAATATGAAGTTAGATTGATTCCAGTATATTTTAGTACAATTTTAGTTTCTATTTAATGTTTTCAGAAACATTTGATTAACAGGATGATTAGATTAATTGCAATTCTTTTGGACAGGGTAAGGTGACATGACATTTTCATCATCCTATGCCTAGATCAGTGTTTCTCAAAGCCCATGCTGATGTCCTTAGATGTCTTGTTTTGTCCACAACAAAAATAAATTCAGTTTACTGGCAGAGAAGAGTTAAGAAACCAGAAAAGATTCACATTTAAAAAGCTGGAATCAAAGAATTTTGACTTTTTTACTCTTTTTTTTTTAAACTTAATTAGGGCCCGAGCAGGTAGACCTGCGAGGTCCCTATTGTTTTTGGAAGGAAAGAAATTTTCTTCTCCAAGTTTGACTGCAGTTTTGGATGCCTGAACATACCCAAAAACTCACCAAATTTGGAATGTATGTTACATCTGGCGAAAATTGCGATCCTGCATTGTCATTGGGCATGGTCGTGACCTGCGGGCTCTGTAGCGCCCCCTAATGTTCATCCCCGCCTCCCAGAAGTGTGTAGAAGAACGAAATTCAATACGCAGATTCCTCATGAGCAGACGCACAAAAAAGTCTGGGGGGCCCATACTGTCACTCCAACAGGAAGGCAGCCATTTAGATGTGTGGCGGCGTTTTTGTCCAATTCATGCCTACTTTGAAAATTATCTTGTCCTAGAGCTTAAACACCACAGTCTTCAAATTAACTCAGTAATTTTCTTCATGCCTCGAAGAACAAAAGTTATTGAAATCATTCAGCTGCGCCAAACTTTAGTGGGCGGTGCGGTGGAAACCATTTTTTCCTCACGCCATCAAGCTTCGAAACTTTATAACTTCAACATACAATTTCCTATCCACACCAAACTGCTAGTAACTGTAGAGGCTGTCTCCCCGAACAAATCCCAGCATCAATACTTAGTCTGCCATTTTGCTTTTGGCCGCCATTTTGAAATATTGCCAATCTTCGTACTTAAATTATCTCCTCCTACAGATGTAACACCACCGACTTCAAAGTCTCTCAGTAGCATCCTCTGACCTTGAAGATGAAAAGTTATGGAAATCTTTATCCTACGTCATACCTGCTGGCCGCATTGGAGCGGTCAATTCTAATCCTTCGCCGTAAAGCATCGTGTCCTCATAACTTCTTCATACAATGTCCTATTTTGGCCAAATCTCTCAGGAATGCAGAAGGAGTTGCCCTGATGAGACCTGTGTAGTCATGGGGCGTGGCCGTGACGCGTGGGCTCTGTAGCGCCACCTATTGTGATGCCCCGCCTCCTACTTGTAACATAGAAGGACAAAAACTGGTACGCATATTCATCATGAACTGACGCACAAAAAACCCATTTGGATGCAAACTCTCAGTCCAACAGGAAGTCAGCTATTTTGAAATTTGGCTGCGTTTTTGACAAATTCATGCCTACTTTGAAAATTATCTTGTCCTAGAGCTTAAACACCACAGTCTTCAAATTAACTCAGTAATTTTCTTCATGCCTCGAAGAACAAAAGTTATTGAAATCATTCAGCTGCGCCAAAGTTTAGTGGGCGGTGCGGTGGAAACCATTTTGTCCTCACGCCGTCAAGCATCGAGGCTGTATAACTTCAACATATAATTTCCTATCCACACCAAACTGCTCGTAACTGTAGAGGCTGTCTGCCCGAACAAATCTCAGCATCAATACTTAGTCTGCCATTTTGCTTTTGGCCGCCATTTTTAATTATGCTAATCTTCGTACTTAAATTATCTCCTCCTACAGATGTTACACCACCGACTTCAAAGTCTCTCAGTAGCATCCTCTTACCTTGAAGATAAAAAGTTATGGAAATCTTTATCCTACGTCATACCTGCTGGCAGTTGCGGAGCCCGCCATAACAGTCCTTCGTCATGAAGCATCAAGTCCTGATAACTCCTTCATACTATTTCCTAGCTCGGCCAAATCTAGAGGGAATCTAGAGGGAGTTGCCATGAATAGATCTGTGCATCAATACTGTGTCATATCCATAGCGCCACCCACTTTACACCCACTGGAAAGATGAAGTAAGGTTTATCTCAGTCAGTTTTGGCGCCCTACATGCATGTTCATGAATGAAAGTTGGCACGCATGTGTGTTATGACAAGACGCACAAATGACTCATTTACACCCACACTCTCAGTCCAACAGGAAGTGGTCAATTTTGATTAGAAGCACATGAATTTATGGTGTACGTGATGCAAGTCGCCACTAGATGGCATTGTTTTCTCTCAAGGCACATGTATCCTATCTGAATAACCTCTGAATAGTTCCATTCCATTGCAGGAAGTCAGCCTCATATTTATCAGATTGTATTGAAACGGCAAAATTTGGCTGCACGCTACTTAATGGAATCAAAACTAGCAAACAAAGCAGAACTTAGATCAAAAGCTTGACACTGATAGACAGCCATAAATACATTTTTGAAAAAAGGCAAGTTAAGCATTATTCTACACTCATTTATGTGCAGTGATGACAGTAGATAGTCAGATGTACATGGCATTTGCAGGTAGTTTTGTGTAAATTGCACATTACAACAGGGCAAATGTGAAGGGTAATGGCTTGAGCCACATAATGGATAAGGCAGTGGTAGCAAGCCACAGCACACAATTTTCAAATAAGCCAATTTGCTAAGAATGCCATTTGCGTGTTGTGTCTGCCCTGTCAATGTTGCACTAAATAAGATGTGTGTAGTTGTGATTATGCCCAACTTTTCCGCGATGAACGAAGTGGCTTCCCCTGCGATATGAAACAACTGAGTGAATTCTTTGGTTAAACACAGCTACTGCAGGACGCTCGTCAAACCTGGTCACTTGATCGCTCTCCCTTTCCAAAAGGAAGAATCACATCTGGCTGCACTCCACTACCTATCTAAATCTGTGGCATTCCACTTCCATCCTCCCCTATGATGCGCTGCCTTCCTGCCTTCACAGTGACAACAGAAGGCAGTGTCTTAGCTGCACCTGTAGTCAAGTGGTTAGAGTGCATGCCACAGGGCATGCATAGAATGCATGCCCGGGTTCGAATTTAGGGCTGAGGAAGTTTACTGCAAGCCACAACCCCCCCCCCTTCTCTGTCCCACTTCCAATCTATTCCCTGCAAAAACACAGGTGTCCATGCCTGAATTCCAGACAAAGGCAAAGAGAAGGCCGTAACACTTCACACAACATAACAGTGTAGAATCGATTGTCAAAACGTTCCTGATTACTAAATGTTTTAGAAATCATTCACCTGCAGTCCATTTGGATGTCTGTGGATTGCAGGAAGTTGTTCTGACTTCACCTGAAAGCGCTTAATACTGGCAGGGGCAACCCATCGCGTTACAAACACACGTTGGGAGACGAGGCTGATATTCATCCTCCGCGTGCACTGTCCCAAACGCAGGCGGTTGCCGCCTCCGTGAACAACGATCAAGCAATGTGGCTTCAGCTGCGGCGCGTTTGGACGGCAGCATGCCCCAACGTGCGCGCGGACTGCGAGGGCCCGTTCATCACTGCTCGCAGTTTTAATTTTATTTTGATTTTTGTTGACAGCACTGCAGCATATACATTTATTCTTGCTCAATCAGCTGTAAGCAACATTAATACACATTATAACCAAGTTACAAGTTATAAACAAAAAAGACAAACAGAAACAACCCGTATTTTTATGCTTTTTCTCTTTTTCTTTATTTTGTGTTAATACATGCAAACAGGAGGGCAGAATCCAACTGCAACCACATGTTCATCAGCTATGACACCCACATCTGAGTCCAGCCTCAGCTACGCTTCTTCCAGCCCGTCCTCAGTGCCAAAAAGAACATCGCAGTCCTCCCCAAAAGTGAGTCACCATTTGTGTCTCCGACCCTCAGTCATTTTATCTTAAAGTCACACAGCACGAGAAGATTTTTCACCTTATTGTGGTGTTTTTTTTGTGCCAATGAAGAAGACGGGGCTGAAGCGGAAAGCGGGCGCCACCACCGATTCGTCCTCCATAAGCGGTTTGAGTGAGTTATCAGAAAGACGAATGAGACGTAGAACCTCACAAGATTGCCGACCGAACGAACAGCTCAAGTTTTGCAACGATATCCTGAAAGAGATGCTGTCTAAGAAGCATGTAGCCTACGCCTGGCCTTTCTACAAGCCCGTTGATGCTGTGGCTCTGCAGCTGCACGATTACCATGACATCATCAAGTATCCCATGGATCTCACCACTATCAAAGTATAACCTGTATATACATACTACTACATATCCATTTTCTCTGTGGCTGATCTGATTTTTCCTCACAAGTGATGTGTTTGATAACTTCCAGAAAAAGATGGATAGAGGAGAGTACCAAGATGCACAAGGCTTCGCTGCAGATATCAGGTTAATTTTTTCCAACTGTTACAAATACAACCCTCCTCATCATGATGTCAATGGTCTGGCCAGAAAACTCCAGGTGTGTTTTGAATTTTGAACATTCAGTATACAGAATTTAGAATGGTTGACTGGTTCTGTAGTCTCAGGCTTCTGTTTCACTGTGTCTGCTTCAGAGTGTGTTCGAGCAGAGGTTTGCACAGATGCCAGAGGAGACGGTGGAGTTGATTTCACCAATGAGTGACGCGTCTGCTAAGAGTTCAGGTTTTGTTGGGTTTGGTGCCAACAGCTCGGCAAAGTTCAGCAGGTCAGACTCGGCAGAGGAGCGTGCCACCCGACTTGCTGAGTTGCAAGAACAGGTGGGTGCAGAACAGGTGGGTTCCTACGCAGAACTCTTAACTCAGGCTCCTGTTATATAATGTCAATGACTACATTTTTCAACCATCTTCTTGAAAATAACTCTGTCGGGATATAAGCGCATATCCAAGAAACTGTTTCATAATGTTTAAAAAGTCAAACGTGTTTCTCCTGCCAACCAAAAGTTTGGGTTGTTGTTGTTGACTGCTAAAATCATCCTGCACACAGTAAATCACTCAGAAAGACTTCCCCTTCCTCTCCAACTTGCTAACATGGAAGATACTCTATGACTCACACATCACCTTTGATTTCTAAGTGTTGTTATTTTTCCGAGTTTGAAACTACCGGGTAGCACCATACTAACTCATTTCTACACTCTATCCAGCTTAAAGCTGTTCACGAGCAACTCACTTCCCTCTCAGAAGTACCCATGATGAAACCAAAGAAGAAAGAGAAGGAGAAGAAAGAGGAGGGCAGACAAAGTAAAGATGGTACATATTCCAGCTCCAGGTAAGGCGTTTCACATGAATCTATTTTCACCGTATGTCACTTCAATGTAGAGACCCTGACTACTCTATCTTTAATTTTCAGGCAGCCATGGAAGAGCAGCAAAGAGTGGGATTCCGATGATGAATCTCTGCCGATGACGTACGCGGAGAAGCAACAGCTGAGCCTGGACATCAACAGGCTACCTGGCATGAAGCTGGGCCGCGTGGTGCACATCATTCAGTCATTAGAGCCCTCGATGTGTGACAGCAACCCAGATGAGGTCGAGATCGACTTTGAGATACTGAAGCCGTCCACTCTGCGTGAGCTGGAGCACTACGTGAAGTCCTGTCTGTATAAGAAGTTTAAGAAATTTCAAAGTAAGTGTGAACCCTTGCTGCCATTAAGGCGATAATTACCCCATAAATTTAAATGCTAATGCTAATGTAGTACTTTATCACTGACAGTACCTGCTTTTTTTTTCACTTCATCCAGAGAAAAGTGGTCAAACTGCATCTCATCACAACGGCTGTAGCAGCTCTTCAGACTCTGCCACCAGCAGCTCCAGTGACTCCAGTTCAGAAAACAGTGAATCATGACAACACTAATAATTTTTATTTATTTCGTTTTTTGTTATAAAGAGTTCCTCAAACATTGCTTATTTTTGTATTTGTTATTTGTTCTATGGTTATAATTAAAACTTACCACACACTGACTTTGTATTCATGCAGATTTTCTCTTTCTCTCTTTATTAACTGTAATATCCATCTAATCACACACTATAAATTCACAGCACAGCTAGATGGGATGATGCTGGGGTGAGGGCACATTTCATAACATATGAGTTTCAACCAATATCTGGAAAATATCATTCATTTTGTCCATAATGTTTGATTACAAGTGATAAGCTATCTATATAGATAATATACTTATTACTTATATTACGCATACATAATGTCCTTTGTAATAATAAAAAGACGGATATGAGTTTACTGATCAGCTGGATGTAACTGGATGACAGGCATGTTGATGGGATGAAAGCATGACAAAGGTTAGGATTGGCATTTTTAGCCTCATATACACACTATAAATTGCATTCATTCTGTAGTGCTTCTGGTCTTCACAGTGATATCTTAAATCCCTGATCTGTGATGGATCCTCCTCAGACCTCTTAGGGATGGAGGAGCCGCCCAAATCTGGAACATGGACTGATGTCAGAACATCTGTTGCTGGTTTTATGAAGAAAACAGAAAACTCGGGTTCATGGTAAAGAAGTTGTTTTGAAGCATTTTAGCCAATAGAGATATTGTGACACCTGCTTTGGATTCAGCATTTAGGAAGTTTCATGTTAACCCAACATCACTGAACACTTCGTCATCGTCATGGAAACCGTGGATGCACTGCTGGAACATTGACTTGCAGTCTTCGACATTGTGTTATCTCTCCTGTGTACAGTCGCTCCACCACCAGGACCCCTGCAGTTACCCTGTGCTACCACAGGGAGGTGCTGCAGGGGTCCTGGTGGTGGAGCAACTGTACACTGGCAGGAGGTCACTCGGCTCCCATTGTCACCTCTGGATGCTGTCTAGGGCTAGCCAGTGGCAGCAGTTGAAGAAACAGGAAAACACACTAGGGTGAGTTATTCATTCAAAATGAGATTGAGACACAAGAGACGTGTTTTTACTGACTTCCATACCTTTAATCTTCTACAGCCACCTGCAGCTCTCTGAGAGGACAGAACAGAAGAAGTGATCAAAATCATTGTTGATTTATTAAACAAATACAGACACATTCAGATTTCTGTTACCAACTATGAGGATGCCTCTGCCAGGAACAGCCACCTGCAACCGAGTAAAAGCATAACAACAGAGTGAGTAACATGAAGAATAACTGTATTACTAATAAATAATACTGCTAAACTTGTTTAATAATGTTAATGTAACATGTACTTTGATGTAACATGTACTTGTGAATGTACAGTGTCTGAGGTGTTTGGAGCAGACACACCATTCACTTCAGGGTCAGTGTTAAGCCCAATGAACCTCAGGCAAGGTGACATGTTTCAGTCTAAGTCAAAGTGTCATGGTCTGGGTTTTTAGTTGGTGATTTCCTGTTGTATGTGAAAGGATTATCCTGTCTGTTTTCCTGCCTGGTTTCTGAGTTCACCTGTGTCTTATGAATCACTCCCTGTCTGTGTCCCCATGTCAGTCCTGTCTTCCTCCTGCTTCTGCGTCTTGTGTGTTCCCCATTTACCCGGTGTGTTCCGTATGGCTTTATGGTCTGTTATTGTATTTGTAGCCATTTTGTTGCTTGAATTTTGAATTAAGGATTTTGGACTCTGGATTTTTGGTTTTTACTTTTGCTTTTCTTCAACTCTTTTTTTTTTCTTGCATTCATCGTTGTTCACCTTTTTGTTGCTGGCTTTTTGGACTTTGGCAACCAACATCAAGACTTGCATTATGTTCCTTTGCCTGGGTTAGGGTTAGCTCTTGTTGTCCCCTTTCTTCTCACTCTTTCATGGTTCGGATTATTAGTTTTGTCATTTCCTGTATTATTTTGTAGCTTACATCCTCTTGTGTCACTTCACTTTTTACTCCCTGTCTTTGTCTGTTTTCCTGCTCTTTTTGCTGCTCAACTGTGTTCTAGCTTGTATCCTGTTTTCATCCTGTGTCTCCTCTGCTCTTGTGCTCCTGTGCCTGTTTCCCAGTGGTCCAGATCTGGTCTCCGTTGTTTAGTTTTATTTGTCCTCAATTTTGTATTTCTTTTTCGGTTGGTTCCCTGTTGACTTCCAGTTGCCTACCTTGTGTTGCCGTTTTTGGAACTTACGAGCATTAAAACCTTTGTTATTTTACCTGTCATCAGTTTGTCTGCATTTGCGTCCCTTTTTCTTTGAACTCTGACAGTACTCAGTGCCATTTTAGTTATACTAAAGCATTACATTGTGTATATAATATTTGAATGAAAAGAAGGTAATGCCTGCACACTTACTCCCTGCCACAGACAACAACAACGAACAGCGTTTCGATCACACTTGGATCTTCATCAGGTCAAACTGTTTGAGCCACTGTTTGACCTGATGACGCTGACGAAGATCCCTCTCCTTCCACTCATATAACACTAGTATGTTATATGAGTGGAACCACACCACATTTTGCATGTTGTAGTCCATTTACTATCAATTACTTGTACTGAATATATACAACATGATATAGTGCGGGGGTGTCCAAACCTTTTCACTTTGAGGAAAATACTGAAAGTGAATGGGTCAACACACCTATTGTATTGTTAATATTTAAAATGGTGCCAAAATGGTGCCAGGATCCAAAGTTCCTTCAATTAGCCGTCTTCCTGTGCAATTTCACTCTTCCCTCCATGTTCAGATTTAAAAAAACAAAAACATAATTAGGAAGCCTACATATTTAAAGAGCATTTTCATCAACCTTTTAAATCACCCTGCCCTTAAAATCATGTTACTATGCAAAAATAATGTGACAAAGAATTGGAGAAGAAATGTTAAATTACTCAAACTCATCTGTCGTAGTCGTAGCTTTCAGACCTTTTATTCAGTACGAATCTCAGAAAACCACATTACAAAGTCTGACACTCCTTGACAAACGGTCCAAACAGCAGGAATGTCATTTGGAGTAAATGAACCACAGCATGAAAAAAGAACACTGAAAGGGCTTTGTATGTTTTTCAAGTGCAATATGTACACATTTTAGTTGAAACATCCAAAGAACTAAGAAAAATATCAACAGAATGTGAAGAAGTAACACTTTTTACATTACGATGTCAGTGTGTTGTATTGCAGAGATATCCACTGAAGTTAGCGTGCTAACCAGCTAACTCCAGCCCATCCTGGTCCACAGCTCCTGTCCTCTGGTGCTTTAAACCTTCAACCACTGGCATTTATCTTCATCTAAGTGCCACCCATGCAGGCCTCTCTTTCTCACTGAAGTCTTCTTTATGATGAATGACTGACAGCTTGTATGTGTGTGAGTACAGTGGGTGTATACAGTACATCGAAATCAACCGTTCTTGTCGAGGTTTTGATGAAAGGTTTGCACTTTCGCCCGCACTCATGATAGTTTCGGTTATTGTGTCCTTTTACACCTTCTACGTTTTTCAAGCCTGATATTCGCTTATGATAAGCTCCTTATCTTTTTGGTTTATCTTTGGTCAATGAACGCAAAACCACAAAGGGGGCCTTGTGTTTACTTAATGGAATAAAATACTCTTAATGTGCTCTTTAGTTAATCGTATGCACCACAGTGAAGGAAGGCCCACTTGCCCTGAACCATTTTACTCCACTTTCAACTGGCCTGCCAACTGCTCTGCAGAAACTGGCACAGACTCAAAGCTGACCAGTTCAAACAGCTGGTGCCTCCACCAGCTTTACGCTCCGTCGGATCTGACTGCTTAACTTCTTTAAACATGGGCTGGAGATGTGTGGTCAGGGTTGTTTTTTTCTATTTGGAGGACTGCGGAACTGAAGCGCTGACTCCTATTGACTTTGAGAAGATAAGAGTCCACAAGCTGGATGTGTGTGGCTCAAAAGTGCTTGCAGTTAAGGAATCAACCAGGAGATGGCCATCATGTAACATCCTTGACTTGATTAGGACTGTGTTTCATGGCTCAGCTGCAGTCGGAGCAGATAAGATACCTTCTCCAGGGACTCTTTTCATGAAACAATGTAAAAAGAGGCATGAAGCTTCAACATCAGTGACGGAAGAATAAAAACAGGAAGCCCCGACTGCATCCACGCTGTGAAGCCATTCATCACCTACACTTGCTCAGCTTGCTGTCTTCGCCCCGTGCATGCTGCGGGAAGACGTGCTCTTTTGTGACCCGCGTTCCCATCGTGCCACATTGAACATGCCACACGCCACCGTCCAACAACCTTGGGGCGTGATTGATCAATTCCACAACTCCAATGACAACCAGTCATTTCTGTCACTTGTGGCCATCACTCACGACGCATGAGTCCAATGCTAAGAAAGGCCGCACACATGCAACTCCCTGGACACATCACACGACACAGTGTTTGCTTTGATTAATGGAGCTCTGCTTTTCATTTTCTTTTCACCGTCTCGCAGAAGAACATGCAGGGGGAAAAAAACAAGAGACTCGATGAACGGGGGGCCTCGCTATGTCAATTTGAATTGAGGTATGTTGAATGAAGTGCACATGTATGCACTTCTGTTCAGTAAATGATTCATGCTAACGTGGCATATATAGAGAATCTTAATTGCAAATTAGCTGATACTGTTCTCTACCTCTTTCTTTTAATGTGCTCAATTTGTATCGCAATATATGGAGCCTGTTAATCTATTTTACAACCATTACTTATCCAACGAGAGAGATTGCTGAGTGTGTTATTTCGCAGCACTGCACTGCATCACATTCACATACAGTACATACATATATGTGTGTGTTCACTTGTGGGAGCTGCCAGAGACCACATGCGTATACTCTGCAGCATCACTGGATCAGCTGGGGCACCCTGGTCATAACCCTGTTTCTCTAACCTTCAGACCACTGCTGTTTGTTACTTTACCATTCAGGTTACAGGTGTCCACAGGTGTGAGACCCAGGTCCTTGTTTGATCATTCCCAAAGGTGTCAGTGTCTCTCGACCAATATGTGGTTGTTGGTGTGAGTTGACAAGTTTTCAGCCATAGAGATGTCTGCCCTCTCTTGAATCTAGTGCAACTGGATGATGCTTGGCTTGGGGTGTTCAAAGCTCCCAAAAATACAAAGCCAAGCTTAAAACTTTTTATTACAATAAGTATGTTATGTTATGTTATGTTACAGTAATCATTGTTAAAGAGTGTTTGGTCAGTTATCCATGTCTCTGCTCCCCCCACTCATGCATTAAAAGAAAAAAAAAACATTTTCTGGTATCCCTGCCCACTTTATCCAATCAGGACAGAGAATGCGATAAAGTCTGGTCTGCTTGTGAACTCGCAGAGAGCAGTATCCTCCTGTTTCCTGCTCTGTCTTGCGATTGGCACTCCACTTTCCATATGGTGACGTAGAGAGGAGGGAGGGGATTGCTAACTGCTTAACGGATGGGAAGTTAGCCAAAACAATGACGCATCTTTACAGAAATCCTGATCTGGTTACACAAGAAAATCGACTGACCTTGTAGGAACTATTTTCTTTCCTTATCACTGCACAAAAGGAAGCATGTATCTAAAAAAAAAAACAATAGTCTGGTACACTTGGTTCCTCTGATGTTGTCAGGGGAGTTAGGGTCCTGAGGTTAGGAATGAGCAACAATCTTCTCCAAACTCTCAGCTAATGCTACCTTTTTCCAACCCGCTCTGGAACTGCTGTGAGGCATGGCAACAGCGTTCCTCCTCGGAGAAAGGCCTGCTTTAAGATTTATAAGCTGTGTTTTAGGCTGAGGGCACTGTTCAAAAGGTCTTTAAAGGTTAAGTGATCTCATGGCCCCATCAGCCGAAGTCAGAGACCATTTGTACATTACAGAGTTCATTTCGCTAAGGACTTTATCAAAAGGCATTCCACCGGCTCGCCTATTTTTATACGCCCCAATATTACAGAGCCGTGTCGGAGTTAAGGTTTTAGTTAACCATTAAGAGTCCAGACCTGGTATGATTGTAAACAATACATTAAAACATGAATTCCACTCATAATGATAGCCAGTCTTCTATTTGTCTGCTTGGACCAATGAAAATATAGGAATGCCACCAAGAACTGGTTTTTAAGTTAAGGGAAGCCCTGAGGGATGACTGCCCATGGATTGCATGGACTGTATACGCTCTATAGATAAGGATTGTAGGTATTGGGGGATCTTATCCTGATGTTGAACTGCAACCGAAATTTATCTCCAGGTGATTCCATGACGACTTTTGGTCTGCTGGTAGATGATGCGGTTAAACCCTTGGGCCTCGTAGCCTGAGGTGGACTGGGAGATACGCAACCAGCAATCAGAAGCTGCTGCGGGAAGTCTTGAGAACTGACCATATCAACATTTGCTGTAAATGGTAGAAAAAGTGCCTCAGGCTTCCCAGCGGTCCTGTCCACCACTGTGAGTAGATGTGTGAAACTGCAAGAGAGGGGAAGGACTCCCACTAGGTTTAAATCGAAATGCCAAAATCACCGTTCGGGCTTCTTGAACAGTTCTGAATGAGACTTGAAGACCAACTGGAATTCTGTTTACAGGCTCTCTAACCCCAAGTTCCCTGGGGAGGTCACTGGCGAGGTTACTGGGGAAATGATGACCTAAATCTTAACAAGTGTATGATATGCTGTGCCAGTTGCTACAAGGATAAGCATCCTGATACCATGCAAAAAGCTGTTAATAGGTTTGTATTTCTCAATATGGCAAGTTTTTCCTCACTCGAATTGAGAGTCTAAGGACAAAGGATGTTGCTCGCTGTACAGATTGTGAAGCCTGCTGAGGCAATATGCTTGTGATTTTGTCATATATAAATAACGCTGATTTTATTTGAAGGTAGGGATTGCAATTCTGGGAAAAAAATAGTTGGTTGTTGAGTCTTATTCCTAGGTTGTCAAATTCTGATGCTTTGGGTAATAATTTCGGGCCGAATACCTCGCCAAAGCGCCTGCATTTCATCATATTCCTGCAAACTCTGCAACCAGTGGTTAAGACTTGTCAGCTTGGTTGTGAACGATACTGACATGTTTGACCATGAACGAAAATGTCAAACAGAAAGGCAGCCGTTTAAGTTTGTGCCTGTGGAACAGCAGGTTCGGACCACTGGGTTAGAAAATATGTCTGGCTGCCATCATGAAAACAGTTGATGCCTATTTCAAGATATAGACAAAGCCCATACTCAGTCGCAATCTCAGCCCGAGTCAGCTACGCAATTGATTTTTTTAGCCTGTAGGCAGTCCTCTTGAGAGGCTC